>OZ026607.1:13008231-13068231 GCA_964020085.1 Micromussa lordhowensis
ACAGTTAAAACCCATTCCTAGCTTAAACTCAAAGGGCTGAAATAGCATCGACCATTAGGAATGCCTTGGTTAAATAAACTAACTCTCTGGACCTGTTGTGGATGGTTCTTCAAACAATAGATAATAGGCCCTTTGCAGCTTGGGTCACGTGACCAAATTTGGCTCAGAAATTTTTATATTATGGGTTATAACTTAAAGAATGCCAGAAATGGAAAGAGCATATCGAAAATACCAAAATGGCCAAGTTTGAAGCCCCTGGCATTAAAGAGTAAGTTTATACAACAGTTTGAATTTTCGGAAAATTTAGAAGATATCTACGTAAAATGTTGCTGGAGAGCACGGTCTTGTTCTCCAACAACTTTATCCATACAAATCTTCTTAATTTTTTAAAAACTTAAACCGTCATAAAATCTCATCCTTTAATACCAGGGACCTCAAACTTTTCCCATTTCTGTCATTTTAAAGTAGGTCACGTGATGGCTTAGCTGCAAAGGGCCTATTGGCAAATCCCAGTTCTCATTCCCATTTTTCAAGCCCCTCTTGGGATAGGCATAATAGGCGTAATGTAGCTTCTTTAAAATGAGTCGATTTATGATTCACAAACACGGGTATTAATGGTTATTCTTGCATGCCTCTGTCTCGCAAGGACTGGGAACTACCAAATTCACGAATTTGATTGGCTGAAATCGATATTGAAAGCGGTCTAGATTTTCCCATCTAGACCGGTAATGTTTTGCAGTGAAAAAGTTGCAAATTAAAATGCAAAATCATTGACTATTTTCAGCTAAAAATATTTGTTTATGGCAGTGCCAAAAAGAATGATAACAAAAAAAGGAAAAAGGACGAGCAAACTTCAATTCAGCTCATCGCCATTTGCAAACCAGTCACATTAAACGGATTAAATAGAACATTTTCGATATATTAAAATTTCAATATGGCTCCGAGGCTTGGGGGAATAAAACAAAAGAAATCACACCGAGGTTGAAGGATGAATAATTAATTTCTTTCAAAAAGGGATCACTTTCAAACTAGTTTTTCAATTTTCAACCGTTTGAGCTGAGACTTTGCATGATAATAGAACTTTGTATACCCAACAATCGTATGTTTTTAAATTTTTGATTTTAACGGTTTTTGGCGCGAAAATGACGTCATAAGACTGACAGTAAAATATAACTTTTAAGTAATGCCATAACAAGTTGGCAATTTTGAAAGAGTACTCCGAGGAGAACTTAAATGTGAAAAAAATTTTTGAAAACCTCACTTGGTTAAGAAGATATAACATTCTAAAGATCACCAAATTTCTAAAAATAGTAACAAAATGGCGGAAAATACGAAATTCACAGCTCAATAACTTTTCAACCAATTAAGCTTTACAAGTATTTTTTTCACATTTGAGTTCATCTCTGTAAGTTCTTTTAAAATTTCTAGTGTTTCATGCCATAAGTCGAAAACAACTTTTTGCTGTCAATCCTATGACGTCATTTTCGCGCCAAAAACCGTTAAAATAAAAAATTAAAAAACATACGATTGTTGGGAATACAAAGTTCTATTATTGTGCAAAGTCTCAGCTGAAACGGTTGAAAATTAAAAAACTAGTTTGAAAGTGATCCCTTTTTGGTGACAGCTGACCCGGCGTGAAAAAGAGTACAAGCATCTAACGGGCAAGTTGTGCTGGCTGGACCTAGTTGGTTGACGAGTCGAGTGAACTGCCTCCAGTTAGTCATAAAAAATAATTCTCGATCATCAGTTCCTTCACTTAAGCAGCATCTGGTTTATACTTGTTCGGCTAGTTTTACTGAGCATCTCGTCAACAAATTGGTCGGCTGGCGACACGATTAATGAATTGTCAAATATACTTTTTCAATCAAAGAGCTTTTTTTCGAATTTGTGTCCAACCAGGGGAAGCTAGGTCCATGGATAATGAATCGTCCCCAAACAATAAATCACAGATGTGAATGTGAATTTTCAAATGACAATTGTTCAAAGATTGCAGTGTTATAAGCTTGTCTAAGCTTTATCGTGGTTTTATCAAACCTATTCCAGTTTTAGCATGTCAGCAAGCTCTAGGGATGGAGAATGGCGATATCCTAGACGGACAAATCACTGCTTCTTCAGAACAAAGTAGCGATCAGGCCGCCCACCAGGGAAGATTACATTTTAAAGAAGGCCAAGGTAAATCTGGAGCTTGGACAGCTGCTAATGACAATCTTTACCAATGGCTCCAAGTTGATACTGGCAGTCCATATAGTAAAGTGACACGGGTAGCAACACAAGGAAGAAATGCGACCGGTACAGACCAGTGGGTGACCATGTACAAACTGCAATACGGGAGTAATGGCGTGCACTTTCGGTACCACAGAGAGCAAGGACAAACCGCAAACAAGGTAAATCAAAAACGACCTGTGTTATCGAAGCGTCTCAAAGAGGTTAACCGTTAGTCGTAAAACAGACCAAAAATTTAGAGTTAGGCGTAAGAATTAGAACATTTTCACCCGTTAGCCTTAAAGAGTTGTAGCTACGAAAGTGAAAATCTCAAGGTCTCTTATCAATACTTTTTTGTATCTTGTCCTGTGGTTTGTCAGCTGTTGTATTAGTTTACAATTGTTATACAATAATACCTTTTTTCGGCCTGGAACGGTCCTAAGACTTTAATTATGTTTTACAAAAACAAAATAAAATGTTTAAACTTTTTGAATGAATGAAACTTCTAACTTTTAAATATAAATATTGGTTATGTACCAAGCGTAATTTTAGGATGGCTGGATTTTTGGCAAGTTTGTATATACTGGCAGTAGCCTGTTTGTGGACCGACACGGAGTTGAGGTCGATGAAGCCGACTCCACAATACCAATAGCTCATATTTAATAATATTAGTATTTCTACCTTAGTTTTTCTACGCATCTTTATTTAACCGTGAAATGACTTACAAACAGAAAAGTGATGTTCAACAATGTTAGCATGAGTTGTTGAAATAATTGTTTATGATGATATACCCCAAACAGGACTTCCCGGGAAACACGGACCGGAATGCTGTTGTTTCACATGAACTAAACCCACCAATTAGAGCACGCTACGTCCGTTTTCTACCAGAAACTTGGTACGGCCGCATCTCAATGAGGGTTGAGCTCTATGGATGTCGAGGTACCTGTAGAAAGGCTTTCATTTCGCAGTCATATGAATAATGCCTTGTACAATGTAGTCTTAAGAATTGTTTAGGCTTCAAAGAACAGATTACAAAGTTAAACAGTTTCAAAAAGACTTATTATAATTTATAATAAACAAGGACCCGCGCTATATAAGGAGCCTTGGACTGGGCGAGCAGTCAGTCATTCTAGACACAGAGCTGTCATCATCTCCGGTTCGCTATACACACAAGTCTCTTATTTCTGTTATTACTGCGTGCAGTGCTAATGAAGACCAATAAAGGCCGTCATTCTGAAACTTTGTTTTGTAACATAACGGTGAGGTTCTGTTTATGTTGTTTGGCCTTCTGTTTTGAGTTGAATAATTTCAAGGTCCTCAAAATACATAAACAAAACAAGTGAAAAACATTTGTACAGAAGAAACATTTATGATCGGCTAACTTTGATAACCCTGGGTCAGCATTAGCTGGCTTCCGAACAACCCGGCCCTGTTTACAACAAGTTATCCTGACATGAGCTCGCAATGCAATTGAAAACCAGCATCTGGCCAGCAGTCAAGAAATACGTGACCTCGATGAGCTGTAAACTTGAGCCACTTGAGCCGCGATATGGCCACGTTATAGTGGTCAGCGGATACCTTGTTTTGGCGTGTCAATTGACCGTAACATGGATGTCCAATATCAAAGAAGGACGTTATAAACCAAGGGTGCATGATTCAGTCAACCCATTAGCTGGAGTATGGCCGCCATCTTGAGCGACTCCGTCGTAGTGCGTACCCGCCCACGATCAATACCGCTAGCCATGATAACCATGAGAAAATCAATTCATGGCTTTCTTTTTCTTTCCTATATGGGTATGGGGCTCCGCTTGGGGACGCCGGAGCTCCACTAAAATGTTCGGTGGAGCTGACATTGCGAAGAAAAAACGCGTACGGGTAAGTAAATATCACTTTCTGTTATATCGATTCTCTCTGTATCGTTGTTAGCCGCAAGAACTGTATTTCACGATAGTTTTCTGCCTTCCTTTTCATAGTTAACTCTCGAGATTGACGAGAGCCAAAAAGATAAAGTTATTCGTCTTCTTTAAGAATCAGAGTTGGCCTGTGAATTGCGTCCGTACGGCACATCCAAAGTGGAAACGGTTAGTAGACCAGAACGTTTGCTTTACTGACTTATCTTTCCTTCGTAAACTCGGCCTCTCGAAGAAGATTGCAAACCCGATTGCAGGAAGAACTTCGGCCAGTGAGAAAGGCAGAAAAACTGTCTCTTTCCAAGACCAAACGAAGAAGCCGTTGCCATCTGCGATAACAATCAGTCCAGCAGAACCACGCTGCCGCAAGTTCAGGAGTTTCCAACCTGGGACTTCTCTCTTTGCGCTCCACGCATCACATCTTCCGCTTTCAAACCCAACGGAAGATGTTATGCGCGTATAACAAACCACACGAAGAGGCGCGAAGACTACAAGTAGTACTGGAAAACCTTGAAGGACAACGGGCTTTGGGAGAACCCTACCTATCTTGAATAAAACAACAGCTGGGTTGCCTTATTTACGACGTTAGACGGGTTATGCCATATTGCGTGTGAAGGACGTTATGTCCTCTACTAAGGACATCGTCGCTCGTGAAAAGCGAGATGACCAAAAATGCTCTTTCTTGAGTCGGATTGACCTAACTATTCGCTTTCAGCCCAAGAAATCGACTTGGTTCAACAGTTAGTTTATGTGTTAAACCAAATTCACTAACCTTGCATCTTGTAGTAAGGGTTTTCGACATTTTATTATTTGTGCAAATGTCAGTTTTTCTATAGCTCCGAATGCTGGCGACATTTTTAAGTCCGCTTATGGCCATAGTATGCCTGGCTTCAAAACCTGACATGCCAAGGATTGTGACAGCGGTCGTCCTGATTGAATATTTTGTACAACAATTGGAAAGTTTTGTTTCTCGAGATATGTTTTTCATTTTCTCACCAAGTGTACGCTCTCCCGACCACCATGTTGTCGTTCGTACCAGACATCCTCAGAAGTGGAGACGTTTGTCTTTGGGCGCTGAAATAAAAACTCGTTTAAGAGATTTAGGTGACTTAGATACAGCTCCAAGGAAACCAGAGGAAAATTTGGACCAGGTTTTTCACACATCAAACCTCCATCGAAGCCTTCGTCATCTTCCCGGCGGTCTTTTGTTAATTCATCCGTTGCTTTGCACGCGTAGCGTGCTCTGGTGCTGTTCGTGTTGAATGAAAAATCAGTCTTCCTGAGTTGACGGCGATTTTACCTTTCTCGGCGACAAAAGTGCAGCATTGCTTAAAAAAAAGACTTTGTTTGAAGCTTTTCTGGATCATTCAGACCAAAGGCAGTGCTTTCGTACAATTTTTTAAGGTCTTCTTCGCATATCGGTTGCTTGTGTCCAACTTTTGCCAGCCCTTGTAGCTTCAGATCCACACATTGATAATGTGAAAATCACGAGCAGTTTAAACCAAGTCAATCAAAATCGAACTGGTGACGCCAATGTATACTAAAACAAGATCCTGTGCTTGTAAATTAAGGTACTTGCTTCTTTGACTAGTAAATCTGGAATTTTTTTATGTTTTTTTTTTCATTTATCGCAAAAAATGTGTCGGTCGGGCGATAGGAAAAGAAGCAATCATTGGAATGGCCTTACATTTGGAAGTAATGCTGAACATTACAAGTTTTGTTTTCTAAAGTCCAGGAAGCTGCTTTAAATCTTCGATCTTTACTTGAAAGCGCAACGACTTTGTAAGCACGAGGTTGTAATTACCTTCAAAAGCATCCCGGCTAAGTTTCCGTGTCAGAACTTACTCGTCACAGAACTACAGCTTTGACTCTCTTTCTCGTTTCATTGGACACACTCAACAACTTATTTTTCACCATCTTCAAACGTCGGTGATCTCGACGACTAATGTATCCTTTGATTCACGCTGATTTCTTCGAATTTCTTGTTTCCAGCCCCGTTGCAAAACAGGTCATGAAGACCTTCCCTCGAAACAAACGTTGCAACTCTGTCTGCCGACGAATGAACACAGTGTGACCTCGAAGTTTAAAAACAGGCACTGTCGAGCGTCTGAAAAATCCACGAATATCAAATATGCCCACTGACGGTTGTTCGGTGAAGGACAGACAACTTTGTCTTACGGACTCGAAGCCGCTGTGTTATCAGCGGTTCAATAAATTGTATTAATCGTTGTTTTTCTCTCCCGGCCCCTCAATTATGTGATGGTGACTTAGCACTGTGGGAAGTGAATAAAACGGGGACCCGGGATCTACTCCGGGTTGAAGTTGAATTTTTTTCCTTTCTTGTTTTCGTTGTTTTTTAACGATACAGTAACTAAATGCTCTGTGTTTATATCATCTCCGCTCGTTATATGCGTATAACCGTACTTTAACGACTTTCGTTTCTGTAAAATCCATACGAAGTCCGCATCGAGTGAGAACTTGTGCAGCTGCTCATCGATCTTACGATTTTCGATGTTCTCATTTTCGGTGGGCAAGTCTTATTTAAACTTATATCTTTTAATTTAGACCTTTAAAACAGCTTATTTTAATTTAAGGGACAGAATTTAAATGTAAGCCGCGAGCGTACCTTATTTGCATAATGTTTACAGCCCAACGAGTGATCGACGGCACCCACATTTTGCCACAGTACTCACGATAACTCGCGTTGCGCATACGGAATTCACGAGTTTAAACTGACAGCAATGTTGCGTAACAGAAATGTCAACTTCAAAAATTTCGGAATTTCAAAAATATAAAAAAACCTCATACTTTTACATCAAATTGGCTGTGTACTTTCCGCCGATGATGCTACTGGAATTCCATCGAAGGGTATGACCAGCCACGCAACCCACGCTGACGAGCGCCACATGCCCATACTTTACCGTATCGAACGATGGCATCTCTAGTGCATAGTCGCCTTCCGCCATATTGTGCCATTGTAGTTATGAGGCTTCGAACAGCGTCGTTGGACGAAATAAAATGCTCTTCATTCTCCGTACTTTGTGTGTGGATATCGAACTTTCTGGTTGCGTTTTTGCATCTACTTTTTTTCGAACATGAAGGTAAAGGTTGTGGAGAAGCTTGTTGCATCAGTGACAAAAACAAAGATTGACTTGCTGTGGTTACCATCTGAGTTCATTTGAATTCTTCGAACGAGCTGAGCAATCGTTCCATCATCAAAAGGTTACCCATTGGTGTACCACTGCTTATACGTAGGGCGCTTTTTAACCCGTTGAATTTGAGATTTCAATCCCTCCAAACGCTCTTCCATACCCCCGCTTTAACCTCAAGCTGTATGCTGCACCTAATTCTTTGTGCACGAGGAGGCATTAGTTTGGGCTTCTTATAGAAAGATTCAGTCATGGAAAATCCAAAGACGAAATATGACGACGTGTACAAACTAGCCCGATTCAAGGTGGAAGTTGTGGCGCAAAAGCACGACAGCTTCCGCCATGAACCGAACCGTCATTCCCAAAAACGAATGAATTAGATCATGCCCTTCTTTTGAGCATGTCAAATATAGGATAGACGATGACATATACATATTGAAGGCTCGACAAAGCAGCAATCGTTTGCAAAGAGTCTGTGAGCGTCATTGCGTATGTTCAGCGATTGACAGAGACGGTTATAGGCGGAGAATTCAAATTTCCTACGCTAATTACTTCAAATAGCGTTAGAAGCAACAGGATTTCTGTACATTTCTAAGTTAAATTCACAATTTGGGTCGTTCTACACTCGCATTATATATATATAGATTTCTGTTTGTTGCATTGCAGTACGCGTTTACAGCATTTTCCTCACCGAGTCCACCATCTTTGATTAGAACCACGAAACAAAGATTGCGTGACAAATAAGGGAGGCGCTATACCTTTTTTTAGCACGGGTCCTTGTTTAAGCTTTTTGGTTCATTTACGGGAAATATTATTTAACCATCGAAATGATTTTGTTATCCAGTGTACAATATTTCCTTCTTCGTTGATTTGCTCAGCTAATTTATCTGGAGATAAATGTGAAGCAAGTTGCTTTACCAGCTATAATTTGAGGAATACTTGTATTGATAGTTGGCTATGAATGATGCACTCTCCTGTACATCAAGTACTTAACGTCATCTCATAGTGAACACAATTTATCGTAGAATTTCTCCCGTTAGCTCATAATTTCCTTTATGTTGCCATCGTCCTCTGGCGTTATGAGTGAAACCTATGGCTGGCTATTAGGCAGCTACCTAGTTTCAAGTGATATTAATCGGATTTTGTTAATAAAGCAATGAACGAATTCCTGATCAACGGCTTATTTTATCAGGTATTTTCGCTTCACATAAACAGCCTTCGTGCAAATTTACCTGTCAAATACAGCCCTTTAGGCACTATTGAAAATGGAACACTGACGCCTTACGACGGCTTCTGTTTCAAAATCAAGTGGCTTATTTCCGTATGCCATGACTACAGTGGAACCGCTATAAAACGAATGTTATATCTCTTTTTACCGTATGGTTTTTTCGGCTTAATACCTTAAAAGGTACCTCGAAAGATCCCGCTGTGGACCATTTGAGGCTGAAAACCCTGGGAAGTACGAAAACCTAAAAGATAAGAGGAGCACCCCTTTTTTGCATAGGATTCCTCCCCCCGGGTAACGAAGTATAAGAGACATATGAAGAGACATAAAGAGACACCTTCATACTGGTACAAGTTATGAACAGTAAAATGTTTAAAGTAGAGGCTCGCTATAATGTACAGATCTCATCAGTCTGTTGTCCCTTGTTATCGTATCGGGGTCTAATTTCACCATGCCGTTTTCTCAAATGGCGCATCCTTAGGGATTGCAATGTACACTAACTAGTACGGCTCTTTGCAATCAATGTTTGTGCCTTATTCGTATTGATTCCATAAAACTTTTAGAATGTCAAGAAGCTCTCGGCATGGAAAGCGATGTAATCTCTGACGGGCAAATCAGTGCGTCTTCAGAATACGATTCCAATCATTCCGCCGATCATGGCAGACTGAACTATCAAGGAACATATGAAGCTTGGTCAGCTCTGACAAACGACGCCAATCAATGGCTTCAGATTGATCTGAGCAGCTACTACATCACACTAACACGCGTAGCAACTCAGGGAAGAGGTAGCGCTCTATACCACCAGTGGGTAACTGAGTACAAGCTTCAGTACAGTAATAACGAAACGACCTTTAAACATTACAGGGAGCAAGGGCAAAATGCAGACAAGGTAAGATACATTTAATCCGCAAAAACCAAGGACAAAATTTCCCTATTATTTTGTTTTTTTGAATCAATTTCGAAGGCGGGAAAGCTCTCTCTCTCTATTCGCAGTTTATTATGTGTTTTTCCCCAGTTTCCATCAATCCCGTCAGCTATTTTCAGGGCAGAGTTCCATAAACCTCTCAAAGTGTTATCTGAATATTAAAATTAGAAATTTTTTAAGAAAAAAGGAACAAAATGGGATAAAAGGATTTACGATTTCGGAAGAACTGGATATCCACAAAGACTAGCAAAGCCTCAATTAAAAAAAAAAAACAATCCTTCTGGTAACGAAAACCACGAATGGGCCACTCTGCATGTCATAAGTCCTCCCTCCCTTATCGTGTGTGGTGTATATTTTTAAATCTTTGTCTGCTTTCATTTCACGACTCCCTTTACTTTATACAGTAAAAACCCGCGTAAGGAGCTTGTCGTTTAAGAGCCCCCTGGCAGTTGCGTTAGGCCTATCATAATAGAGTAGAATAAATACTGTATATTTAAGAACCAAACCTAAGTTTACTTATATATTTTTCTGCTAATCGGCAACTTTAACTCCTCTATAGGAATTAAGAGCAAAATTAAGAATCTACTTGACCTAAACTGCCAATAACTACCTTAAAATATAAGAACGTACATGTACTTTGCCAGACTTCAAAAAAATGTAGCTTCTTATACGCGGGTTTTACCGTACAGGTCTACGGGACTTGATATACTGTTAAAGAACAGAGCAAAGTAATAGGCCATACTTCTATTCTCGGTTTATCTTGGACTGGAATAGTTTGCAATGGAGGTTCATGCGTGAGAATGTCATTAAAAATAAATTATGGCTAATTATATGGCTTGGGTTTGTATCTAACGCCAATACTAGTGCATTATTCTCCCGTAATGCCCACGGGCCGATTACGGGCCTGCAAAAGCCAAGCAAAACGCCGTATAATAAACAACTTATTAACCTCGAACGTTCGGTCTTTACGGGAAAATCTCAAACCTCGGCCTTGCTGTATTGACCTCGCTATCGCTCGGTCCATACGGCAAAGTTTCAGTCCGAGATTTTCCCGTAAAGACCTCACTCTCGGTTAATAAGTAGTTATTAATGTCATTTCCAAGTGGGAAGACTCTCCTCGTTAGCCTTTCCAGTCCAATACCGAGAATACGAATACGGCTTATTACAGCAAAACTCGAAAAAGCTGTGCGACGACTCGCCTCCGGCTCGTCCTCCTTGGCCATTTCTCATTGTCCCAAACTTCCACTTGTACTTATGTATCTTGAGTTAACAAATAGATTCCATGTCTCCGCGCGTCTGTTCAGATGACGTCAAAATGTGGTACGAACAAAAAAGTGGTACATGAGCCGTCAGACGGGTGGCGCATTGATGCTCTTGCCACATTTTGACGTCTTCTGTGATCCGTTCCTGAACAGGCACAAAAAGCAACATGGAATCTATCTGTTTTATAATAAAGAAACAAGTCAATTTTAATAACGAATCTGTACGTTTGTTGTCTAGTCGATCATAAGAAAAAGCAAAAAAAAAAAACCCAAACAAATGCGAGCATAATTTGATTTTTAATAGACAGAATAAGAGAAAAAGGGGCTAAGTTTCTAAAGAAACTGTGGCGCTGCGTTGATGGGGAGTATTACAAGATATTTGGTTTTATCAACTGACTTAATAATGTAAATTGGCCACCGTAACGAGATTCGAAAACTGACGTTTCGACCGTTAGCCCTTCGTCGGAGCGAATCGGATTTGCTTTGACGAAAAGCTAACGCTCGAAACGTCAGCTTTCGAAACTCTTTACGGAGAATACTAGATAGTTATTCCACTCGCAATTATAGGTTTTCGTCGGCAATACAGACCGCGTCACAGTTGTGTCACATGACCTTGACCCGCCAATTAGAGCACGATTCATCCGTTTTCAGATAGTGTTTTGGGAAAATCACATTTCAATGAGGGTGGAGCTCTACGGCTGTCCAGGTTTTGTACCATGTTTTTCTTTTTCTTTTTCTTTTTCTTTTTCTTTTTCTTTTTCTTTTTCTTTTTCTTTTTCTTTTTCTTTTTCTTTTTCTTTTTCTTTTTCTTTTTCTTTTTCTTTTTCTTTTTCTTTTTCTTTTTCTTTTTCTTTTTCTTTTTCTTCTTCTTCTTCTTCTTCTTCTTCTCTTTTTTCTTATTATTTTTATTGTCGTTTTCTTCGCTTTTCGTCTTGTTGTTGTTCTTCATGACTTTAGGTCTGTTAATGATCATAAAGTGAAAATAAAGGGAAAAAAAAGTACTTAAAAAGGAGAGAGAAGTCGCTATTGTCGTTAACTCATTACTAACGTTGTAGTTATGTTGATTATCTCAACCTTACCTTCAGAATGTCAAGAAGCACTAGGCATGGAAAATGGTAAAATTCCTGACGGTCAGCTAAGTGCTTTGTCCTCGTATAGTAACACTGGTGACGCCGGAATGAGCAGACTAAACAATCAAGAAGGAAGTGGAGCTTGGAGAGCTGCCACAAAGGATGCCAATCAATGGCTCCAGGTTGATCTTGGTAGTCATTACATTAGAGTAACACGTGTAGCAACACAAGGAAGGAATGGATCTGTATGGATCGAATGGGTCATTCAGTACAAACTACAGCACAGTCAGGATGGAGTAAGCTTTCAGTACTACAGAGAAGAGGGACAAATCATAGATAAGGTGATTTTTAATAAATTTATTGAAAGCTCGTGCTATCAAGGCTTTCGAAGCAATATTAGTAGAAAAGAGATAGCTTTATTGTAAATACCACTGAAGCGAACAGTTCATTCCAATAACTCGAACAAAGCTATTTAGTTTGTGACAAAACTGCTCGACTACGTCGGTTGGGAATTGAAATAGCAACTTAAATTGACCGCGATAGCCGAGAGTCAGTCCTTCGTCAGAGCAAACTGTTCTGGCAAGTGCGCACACTCTTTACTCTTTTGAACGTCAAGTTGATGGATATCTGAGTCAATCAATCTCCTAAATCATCCTGCCTGATTTCAACCTGAGATTAATTAAGTAGCGAAGGAATTAAAAGGAGACGTTATTTGACCTGTAATGAAAAGGAGAGTTTTTAATGGCACCAAATGAAAAAACTGCGGTGGCCATGTTTGTGGTAGTGCTGAAGGTGACGAATTGCTTATGTTATGACAGAAAATCTGTGTGGGGACAGAATAACCAGCAGTTTAAAAAGTATATGTTTTTTCCCTGCCATTTGACCAATTTAGGTTTTTACTGGGAACACAGACCAGGACACTGTAGTGCCACATGACCTTAATCCGCCAATCACAGCACGTTACATCCGTTTTCAACCAGTAGCATCGCATAATTGGGTAGCGATGAGAGTGGAACTTTATGGATGTAAAGGTATTGCACAGGAACTTCATTTCCCAGTTTTTTTTCTACAATTTGTTATTGCTGGTTTTATTATTTGTTATTAGGTAAATTTTATAAAAAGACAAGAATTGAAAAAGAGAATGTACTTACTAGAATACAATAAGCAATTTCTGAGTTGGGTTTTGCCCCTTGTGAAACAATTCGTATGAAAATGTGTTCCACCTGTAGGTTCATTTTCGTGCAAATCAAACTCATTTTCATATGATAGGTTTTGCACAGGGACTCGTTTTGAAACAGAATCCCAAGGTAATCGGGAAATGGCGAGTTACAAGCCCTTATAGATAATAACTGTCTCAAGTAATTCAACTAAACTAGCCGAAATCATCAAAATTACTGGAACTCCATACATGAACAATTGCAATCGTGCCCGGAGATGCAACATGCAGTCAACTATAGACTTTGATCGACCGAGTTTGGTAAATGGCCAGCACCGTTAATGCAAATTGATCTAAGCGTAACTAACGAATTACTTATATGGAAGGGGGCGGGGGGGGGGGGAGGGTGGGGGTTGGCGTTGCAGGACTGACAGCTGCCTTTGATCTCGCCGCTTTTCTGGTTTCGATGATCGCCCCGGTAAAGAAATCTGTCAATCATTCGAGAAACGTAAAAAGCATGCGCATAACTGGAACATAACGGGAAAACTGCAGCATGTTTCGCCGCCATTTCTGCCTTCGACTCGATAAATTACTCGGGCTTCTGTAGGAACGCCCAAGTCTTGAATGCAAGCCGTTCTTGGTCGCTGAGGACGCGATCGTCTGCTCGCTCTTCTTTAACAACATAGTATGCAGAATGATTTATTTTGTGAAGGACGTTTAGGAAAGAATCACGCCTTATACGTTCATCTCACATACCAAGATGTCGATCGTTTTCGGAACGGGACGGTCCACAAATTATATTGCTTGAAAGCCTGGCAAATAAGCAAAGTTCCTGGTAGAGAGCTATGTTCGAGTTCAAACTAAGAAGACCCTGGCACAAAACTATGACTACTGACTTAAAAACCAACTATTATGCTGAGACGAACACCTCAGATGTTGAAAAAATCAAGAAATGTCGTAAACAAAACTTCGAAGATGAAGCAAACAACAAAGGGGATACTCAACAAAGCAACGTGAATAGAAGGTATCTTTCTATCTTTTATTTGTTGTTATTGTGTTCAATAAGATAACGTGTAAAGTACGATTTGATATTACGTTACGGAGCCCGAGTAAACGCTCTTAAAGCCGATTTACACGTTACGACTTTGGCGCATGCGGCAAGCTTACGACAGGCCTTCGCGTGCAAATGGTCCTAAATCATGTCGCAGAACAATTACAACACTTACAACATCACTTACAACATTAAATGTGCAAAAGTTTGCAGCTGGATTTTCGGAGTGAAAGTCTTAACAAACGGTAAACAAATATTTTAGCTGTCCTGCGCTTTGAAAAGAAAAACCTTCTAACAAGGTGTTTTTCGCTTTAATCCGTTCAGTACTTTTCAAGAAACGACTTCATGTGATATCAGTCAACAAGCTGTATATTTAAACTTGAGATATAATTAAATACGCTTTTCTGACTGAAGATTCGTCCCTCTTAAGCTATTATCGAAACACCGCATTTACTTTACGATTTTCCTGTAATATATTGCGTTTGAAGACTTTCTAAGAGTGAATCATGAAACTTGAAGGCAGTTACAGATCACTGAACAACACTGGAAATAGTTACTAGACTTGCAGGTTTCAATAATACAGTGATAGTAATGGTGTTGGAAACCTCTCTCCCTTAATGCCCAGTACAAGTTCAATTTAAACTCTCGAATGTGAAAACGTTTCTGCATCTGCATGAGAAAGCCCAAGTAAAATGCTGAGCACAGACTCAAAGTGGACTTTACTAGGCTGAGGTATTTTATTTACAAGATATTTACAATTTCGTGACCCGTGTAAATAAAGAAAGTAGCTTCTGCCTACATGGTTTGGCAAAATTTGTATCAGTTCTATTTCTGTCATGGAAGAAAACACTGTCATATATACACTGTCCATATATACACTAATCTGCAAAGGGAGACATGAGATAGACCCAGAGAAGGCAAATGAGTCATGTTACCTGTATGCATGTATGCGTCCGCTAGCTAGTAATGAAGACGGTAGACGTACAAAATGGTAATTCATCCCAAAGCTGACTTTTACTGAGTCAACAGAACCTTCACAATGTTAAAATAGACCACTGTCGATACTTGACTCCAAGGCTTTGGAGAGTAACAAGAAGTTTTATCAAGCGCAAGGGATATGTCTTAGGATGATTATGAAGAAACAAAAACATAAAGTATGAGTCTAAATAAAGACGAAAGAGATAGTAAGGATTCTTAATTCTGGGACCTATTAAGTCAGTTCACTTTGATAAATAATGCTTTGTTTGAAACTGAAATAGACTTCTTGTAGTAATAAGCTATAAGGTGAGAGGCCAAATCCTCAACCTTTACGTAACGAAAAAGAGCCGCACCTACTGAAGTCACTGTCAGTTAAGGTGGTTCGAAATAGTTTTATAGCGCGCGCAAACTGGGTTCTAATCATCAAGTCGATCCACGCCACGAGGAACAAAACATCCGGCTACTTTGACAAAAATAAGAGTATTTTGATAAAAACTGATGTTTAAACACATATTGGCCCCCGAGAAAGGTAAAATCGCCCAATTGTAAGTTGTTTTAGAATCTTGTAGAACAAAACATCACATGTACAAAACACTGCCAACTGCGAAATCAACAAGCCTAATCTCGCGCGTGCAGTTGATGCACATGCGCAAATGCTGATCTTGTCGTGTCGAAATTTTGGAGTTTTTATAACTTTAATCGCTCATATTTCCGCTTCCGCTCGGTGGATTTTTTTCATTTTTTCGGTGATAACCAGGATCAATTGGCTGCATACATAGTCCGATTTTTAAAAAATACTGTAGGCAGGAAAAAAAATAAGAGAACAATATTCAAAAATAGGATTTTTTCTTAATCTACCCTACAGATTTTTTTTAAACTGAAATATTTTGAAGGTCATTTCTGGTAACATATAATATTGCAGTTTGAGAAGATTTCACCGACCAATTTTTTTAAAAAAGACAATAGATTTCGATTTTAGGGGCTCAACTGAATGCGTCATATGCTTGCTATGGTAACAGGTTTTCTGAAATGAATGTCATGTAATGAATCTATGATGTTTCTTTTATTTCTGTGCCAAATTTCATAGTGATACGATGAACCAAACATAATTTAGAAAAGAATTTGTGAACTTGTCTCGGGAAAATGAAAACTATTTCGAACCACCTTAAGTGCAAACGTCATCATGGAGTCCAGAAATACGTACAGAAAAACTTCAGTTTATCCCGTTGATATTACGCCAATACACACACAAAACAAAATGATCGAATAAAATATTACACCAAAAAAAAATGCTCGAATAAAATATTACACCGTGATGACAGCAATCTCGCGCACACGGAAATAAACAACCACATTCCACATTCCCGCTCGAGGGATCACAATGGAATATCTATCCCCGCTCCCTCAAAATGACCAGAATTTAGATGTAGGGCAACTGAAACTTTACTTTAGATTTTTGAGTGTGAACAACTCAAAACGTTTACAAAACTGTACAAACGCTTTCCGCTTGCTGAAGTACGCCATGTTTCTTTTCCACGAAACCAGTACTTAGTCTCGCTCGGCCATATTTCTTAACTGGGGCGATCATAGAAACTCTGTTCCAGGCCTCGCTTCCGGCTCCCCCTGATATCAAATTACTAAAGACACCTTTACCAAATTGTAGTCTTCCCTGAATACAGCAAAAGCTAGAAAATGTCACTCGTAAATGAAGTCCGATGACTTTTAGTTAGTATTGATGAGTCTCAGTTTTGAAGGATCATAATATAGCACGTTTAGTTAAAGCTGCGTTTATGTGTTTGTATCAATTACATAAAAACCCACAGTGTGTCAAGAAGCTCTTGGCATGGAGAACGGTGCAATCTCTGACGGACAAATAAGCGCGTCTTCATTTTTACATGACTGGCATCACCCCAGTTTAGCAAGGTTGTTTCTTCAGAGAACAGCATATCACGGTGGAGGATGGTCAGCTCAAACAAGTGATAGCAATCAATGGCTGCAGGTTGATCTCAATAGTCAGTACAGAGTAACACGTGTTGCAACGCAGGGGCAAAATGCTCAAGAATGGTATGAATGGGTTACCACGTACAAGTTGCAGTACAAAGACGATGGAGGGAGCTCCCAGAATTACAAGGAACAAGGCCAAAGTACTGACAAGGTAGAATATGCTTTATTCCTTAAACTTTTAATTAACATACCTTAATGTGAGGCTAAATTAATGTTTTAATTTTTTTATTATTTATAGTAGTTATGAAGAGAGGGCTGACGTATCATTTGAATTTTACAATTCGTAATTGTATTCTTTAGGAGGCAGAAAAATGTTCGGGAAAAGTTTAAATGCCTGTGCTACGGTTTGAGAATTATCTCAAAAGAGCATATGGCGAACAGTTCTAATTTTTTTCTCTTCAAACAATTTAAAATGTATCAATTGTTCTTTTTTTACTAATTTAGGTTTTTGCTGGAAACACTGACCAGAATTCTGTTGTTCATCATGATCTTAACCCTCCGATCATAGCACGGTACATCCGTTTTCAGCCAATAAGTGGACATCACTGGATAACAATGAGAGTGGAGCTTTATGGTTGTCACGGTAACGTAAAAGAATAGAGTTTACTTTCAGCAATAGTTTACCAAATACCTGTATTCCAAAAAGTGTGCATTAAAAATGCCTCACCTATAGCATAACCGAATGACCGTAATAGAGAGGTTAGCGTTGTAGAGCATTTTGTGTTCGGGAGGTCATCGGTTCGATTCCTGTCGGGGACTCAGATTTTTCTTTTGTCCCGCGCTTAAATTTCACATGATACTTCTTCATTGCCTACTGAGAAGAGATGAGATGAGATAAGATTTAAATCTAGCTTGTTATTTTTATGCTTAAGTGGTCCCATTTATTGGTTTCATTGCTGCTATTTTATCTTGACACTTAAATAAAGGAATTACTTTTTACTTACCAGAGAGGCACTGAGAAATAAGACCAAATTGAGCAATGTGTCCTAGTTTCTATTTTATTACTGTAAAAGGAACTGGTTTTCTTTCTCTAAGTGGCAAGGGTTTTGATTGATAAGGAATGCATTATATCGCCTATTCTAGTTAAATGTTTTTGGTTTTAATTGATAGTGTTCATCAAAGGAGAGACACTATCGCCCCAAAGTGCCCGTTCTTGGCAAAGACCCGGATTTATAATACTTGTTGCACTTGGTAACCAGGCATTATCCTAAATTTATACTAGAGGCTAATAAATTTCTAAAATGTGATTGGCTAAGGCCAGTAGCATTTAAGCCAAATTTGAAATACTTGCTTGTAAAAATTACTGCCAGTTAGTTCTATGGTAACTGAAAACAATGGAAGATAGATCCCTCGATTGGGACGCGAAAGAACTGCAACAGTTTAAGGAAACGCAGGAATCTCGAGCACAAGGAAAAGCACTAAGACCAGGGTTACTGTTTGTACTAAATGGGCTGAAGAAAAAGGATACAGTCCAGATATTGTAAGATACGAAGCCTGGGAACTTGACGAGAAATTTTAGAAAGCTTTTCACCGAGGTGAGAAAGGATGGTTGAGACTACGAGTCTAACCACTGAAGATGACCGATGAAGATGAAGATATTGGGGTCCAAATAACTCCTTGGCAGTGCGCAAAGTCCCTAATAGGGACCATTTGCAACTGGTGGGTCAAACTTCTGAAGACGCTCCTGTCACGCAGACCCGAGAAATTGAAAGCAGTGGGCCATTTACCTTGCGGTGATTGAACGCCCGAAGTCTCAAGTGTGGTATAAGCGACAGGGAATGGGGATCCACAACATTAATTCCTTCATGAAATCTATCGCTGTTCAGGCCGAAATTGAAGGGCCACAAAGCACAGTGCACGCAAACGCTGCCAACCAACTCAAAGCTGCCAACCAACTTCGCTAGGCAATTATTAGCGTCACTAGCCATACAAGCAAGCACTCTGTAACTGACTACGAGGAAGGGGATTAGAACGAACAACGACTGATTTCCTCAATCATAAGCTCAGACGGTCAGGCAAGCACGTCCAACCAATGACGTCCTCTTCAAAAAGTTTGGCTTTTCCACTAGAGTGGAAAGCACGCTGATGTTGAATGAAGAGCGGTTCATGACAATCAATCAACAGTTTCCACGGCTGTGAAGAGACCATCAACTACAAGTTTAGCCAAACGTTTCCCGAGTCAAAGGTCTAACGGTCCACTGGCAGAATCGATTGTAGATGATCGTTAAACTCTATTTAAAAAGCTGAGATTTACAGACATTCGAGTACAGTTTCATGACATTTATGTGATCAGTGTTTGAGCGATCACATGGTTGATGTAAAGCTAATCAATTGCGTTTGACTAAATAAAATTGTGTTTTACATAAAATGAGAAATTTCTTTGCCTTGTAGTATAAAAAAATAGCACGGTTCCTTCGGCGTGTTTGGGATCAATACCGGCTCGTGACATTCCAAAGCTCCCCAAATATCACTCGCCGCGGCGGCTCGTGATATTTTGGTAAATTTTGAAATACCACTCGGGGTATTTTTCCCAAATACCCCTAGAAACCGTGCTATTTCCTAACTAAAGAGAGCATTTCGTAGATCAGACAATCGAATTTACTCTGGCACTTTCTCAAGATCTAAAAGTAACGATATATGTCACTTGGGACTGTTCCATGTTGCTCTTTAATGTGATGCCTGATTGATGAGGATCCTTTGTGTTCCTAAGAGCGCTGATAGAAGTGTCGGAACTTATACCCCTTAACTACTACAAGCATGGTTTGTGCGATACAAACTATGCAGGGTATACGTGCCGACACCTCTATCAACACATTGAGCAACACAAAGGATCGTCTTCAATCGGAAATAACAGGAACAGTCCCAAGTGACATATATCGTATTTTAAGGTCTTGAGAAAGTGCCATGGCCAAAGTATGTTCGATTTCATGATCTACAAAATATTCTTTGTAAAGGAGCTTATGCCAGCTTTGAAGAAACAGTCTGATTCAATCCGTGCAAAGTTAGTTTTATAGTTTAGCATTTTATTATTTCAACCCTTACATTTTAGCGCTTGTATGTGCATATTTTATCGTTTGACATTCTCGCGCCCTAGTTTGTACTTGTGTATATGTGTATATTTCATACGCTTTTTCTACAACTTGAAAATGATCTCAAGTAGATCGAAACGTCGTTTTTTATTGATAGTTTTTATTCTGAATTGTTCATAATCTTATTGTCAGTAATAAAGAGTTGTTAATGATGGAAAACATTAAAATTTAAAATTATTTTTACAAATACGTACACTTTTTTTATTTCTGTTAAGGCTGTGGATTAGTGGTAGATAACTCAGTAACCAGCCCGGGGTATCCTGACGACTACCCAAGCAATATGCACTGTGTCTATCAAGTTCCAACTACACCCTTCTACGAACTAAACATTACCTTCAGCTACTTTCACCTGGAGGAGAGCGGCTCGTGGTAAGTGGAAGCATAATTGTGTAGTGAGGGGATAGGAGTGTGAAACTACCCAATACCATACCCTATACTCTCGGTTACAACCCTCCATGTAAGGGTTCCGATTTTTGGTCCCTTTTCTGTATCAAAATATTATTTAGGCCAGGTTTACACTTGAGGAAATTGTTCCGGATTCGTGACGAGTGCGGAATGTCTTAGTATCGGATTGGTTTTGCTGTTTACACGTAAGTGGACGAATCCAAAATAAAAACTCCCCCGTTGGTCATGTTTCCGGAGACTTTGAATCCGGAATTTAAAGTGGGAACTTTGAATCCAAAAACTTTTGAATCCGGAGAGTTACGTCGTGTAAACGATTTTCTCTCGATTTCGGATGTTTTTTCGTCTGCGAACCGTAGAGTTTGTGGTAGAACAAAAATGGTGGATCTAGTTGTAGTCATATTGATGCCCATCGATGGCAGTCACTGGCTGCCTCATTCTGTTACATGTCCAGGCAATCTTTTATAATGGGTAACGCTAGATTCCTCAGAATTGAAACCACAATTATCGATGCAAACAATGTTGACGTCCTTCTCATTTATCGGAAATGACGATGACACGATCGAAAACCTGGGCGATCGAAAACCCGGTCAAATGCCTGGTGGAACTACATGATTGACAGCTACGATGGGCGGCGGAAAGAAAACTTTAGACCCTCTCACTACCCCTACCTTTTCCTTTGGAGGCATTTTCTTCTCGTTGTCGAGGCAACGAACAGCTTGTTAACCATTTCATCATGAATGTTCCCGCAGTTGTCGTCGTGTGTAAACGGCTAGAAATCCGAATATGGTTTCAGTGTAAACGCCAACGAATCCGACTACTCTAGCAAAAATTGATGAATCAGGGAACAATTACGAATCCGGAAAAATATCCTCTAGTGTAAAGTCTTAAAGTTTCGAAATTCCTTCCTTTTTCTCTCAGTTCTCAAAATTGTGTACTAAAGCGTGCAAAAAACGGTTTCAAATTGACTCTTTTTGCTTTTGAGGTGCGTCAGAAATTTGAAGCCGTTCCGCGTGAATGGAAATCGTTCCAAATCCCGTCAGGCACACTGTAGAGATATCATAAATATACTGTATTACTAACCTGATCTCCTCGGTCCGTACTGTAGGCTACGGCTCCATGTTTCCCCCCTCCTTCCCCCCCCCCCCGCCCCCGTCGATTTATGGCCCGGGCGCTTCGATGATGAGGTTATTAAGAGGTATTTACTGGCTATGGTACCTAACAGTCTGTTACATGTACAGTGGAATCCCGATTCCTCGAACCCTCGGTTTCTCGAACCTCCCGATAACTCGAAGCAAAATTCTTTCCCCCTCTTCAGTCAAACACTGTAATTTTACCCCCAATTTCTCGAACCAATTTTCGATTCCCCTGGAGGTTCGAGAAATCGGGATGCCATAGACAAAACACTTTTAGCTAATTTTGGTATCTTGAGTAGGGGAAAATTATTTCCAAGGATTGTAACACGAAGCATTTTTCTTTATAGTTCAGCTGATTATTTAAGGATTTCCAACGAGAAAAATGAAACATTTGGTACGTACTGTGGCCAGAGGACTGGACAGAGCGTTATTGTTAATGGCGAGTACGCCTTGTTAACATTTCACTCGGACTTCGCTTTGGAAGAGATAGGATTTCAGATATCTTTTACCAATAGTAAGTATAATCAAATTTTATTTTACAATACCTGCTTTATTAGCCTAGTAATCATACGTTTTGTGTGACGTATTTACAATCGGCGGATTTAAACTGTAAGTGTCGACAGTGACAAGGATGTAAAGATTTCATTCTGTTGCCATGAAATGCACGTGTGCCGTTATGGCGTTAATTTAGTCTTCTGTTATATAGTTATTCTGTCTTCATAAATTAGGTTTGACAAGTGTATTCTTCTCAACTCTCAAGCTTTCAAATTATAGTTAAATCTTTTTCAATTTGAAGGTCTGGAAAATTAGTACTGAATGGTAATAGGACTGAGTGGAGTCCAATTCGGTCTGTAATCACACAAGCGAATTGGACGACACGAAGTCTTGTTATCAATTAATCATAATCAAAGGCTCTCTGAGCAGCTCATGGATGAATAGCCCAATGCCAAGTTTGCTTTTGCCACTGTGGCAAAACGAGTCTTTGAGCGAAACTATTGGTATGAAAATATATGTCACCTGCACGGTCATTCGCATGAAAATCAAGTGATTTTCATGGGAAACGTTTGGCACAAGCACTCGTTCTGCAAATAGAAACTCAGACGATGGAAGTCAAAATCTACATTTGTGCCAAGCGGCCCATCAGGCCAGCACTGATAAAAAATAATCTAACAAAAAAACAATTTACCATCTTCTCGTGGTCTGTTTACAATGTCCGATTAAAAGCTTTAGATATCAAGAGGGTCGTACAGGGAAGTCTCTGGCACGGTTCACGAACCTAAAATACAGAGGATCACGGCTCACGGATAAAAAATTTCGATTTCCCGAATTACGAAAATAAGAAAGTAAAGACCTGTTCTTACATTAAAAACAGTGTTTGTAGGAAGCAAAATCGCAAATGGCTAAATCAAGGCTCCGTATTGCATATTGCATGGCTAAGGCACTCTCGATAGACCACTGTAACTATTCGGAGAACTTGTGTCTCAAAATCACGTAGAGTTGTGTGGTAAAATCACGAATATCGGTTAATATTTCAGGTTCTTCACGGATCACGCAAAACCTTCAGGTCACGAATCAAAACGCGGTTACTTACACTTTCTGCGAGACGTGACTCTCTTGCCCTTCAGCAAATATACGAAAAAAAGAGTATCTGATTACATTCTTTGCATAGCGTGAGTTTTAGCGTGGCTTGTAATCGGAGAATTTTGTTTACGTCTAATGAAAAAACACCTTGACCTTTCAATATAAATTTACACATAGGTTTTTGACGAGCGCTATGCTTCTTGTCTTTCCATGTCCATTTGTTACAGCTACTGCTGCTTAGCTTGACAAATTTCAATACAACTCCACGAGTTGAACCAAAAACCATCTTCGTGCCGCGGTAGCCGCCATATGTACGAACTCCATGTTGTCGGACAAAAAATTCGTCTTTCTAGTACCCCGCTAAAACCTGCTGAACCTACACCACGAAGTGCCTAGGAAAAGAACCATACTAAGCAGGGGAGGGTTGGGAGAAACGATTTAATCCGGTTTAATGAATAAATTAATCAGAATCGAGTGAGTGAGTGAGTGAGTGAGTGAGTGAGTGAGTGAGTGAGTGAGTGAGTGAGTGAGTGAGTGAGTGAGTGAGTGATCGAGTGCCATCCGACTGCCTCCTAAGCTCATGGATGTTACGTAACATCCATGAGCAAAAATGACAATTTCCGAGAAAAGTAGAATAGCCAAGTTGTGAAAGAAAGGGATAATTTGCATTAAAATACTGACAAAGGAGGCGTAAATTGTTTCATGTCGCTCTGAAATTGAGATTGGTTGATTTAAACTACAACTTTGAACGCGATTGGTTGACTTAAACTACAACTTTGAATGTGATTGGCTTATTAAACTGTCTGACAACAAAATGTCCCATAACAAACTATCCAATAACAAACTGTCCGATAACAACTTGGCAAGTGAATTAGTGGAAAATAGGAGTTTTTTTTAAACCAATCACAATCAACGAAATTGTAATTTTTTTATGATTAATCTTGTAATCATATCTAGCCCCCAAAGGTCTGTGCGCTTGCATTTGGTTGGGGAATAAAACTCGCAGCTCGCAGTTGGAGCTGCACACTCAGACCTGCGTACGAGAAATCTCCTCCAGATCTAAATGATCTAAACATGCTTCCAATAACTAATCTTTACAAGATGTGTCAATGTTTGGAGTCATATCGGAGCTGCTTAGCTCGCTCGTGATATTTTTCCAAAGTAGTATACAGTACTAGTAAGGTGCAAGTGAATATATGAAAGATCATACATTTGAACTGCGCAGAAAGATTTGAAGACACGATTGATCATCGCAGTTATGCACACAACTTAAGCAGTTGTGAAATTAAAGCCTGAAAAAAATTCAAGCCTGAACGGGATTCGAACCCATGACCTTTGCGATACCGGTGCAGTGCTCTATCAACTGAGCTATCAAACCAACTGGAGTTGATTATGTTGTGAGTTCGTAATATACACGTAGATGGTGAAGAATGCAAGTGAATATATGAAAGATCGTATATTTGAACCTCTAGAGAAAGATATGAAGACATGATTGATCATCGCAGTTACATACGCAACTTAAGCAGTTGTGAAATTAAAGCCTGAAAAAATTTCAGGCCTGAACGGGATTCATACCCATGACCTCTGTGACATCTATCGCAACGAGAGACAGTTATGTCTGGAAACCAGAGACTTGTGAAATATTTATTATTCTCAGTTGGGACTATTTGGCCGATAATTCGGACGACTTTATCGGCTTCAGACGAAAAAAAAAATGGGAAAAAGTGGAGAAAAAATAATCTCGATCTCTCACCCCAAGAACGATTTTGCATCGATTTTCTATCTGACTCTCTGGTAAATTTTCTATGTCTTTGCAGGAAAAAACTATCACATTTTCCATGGTGCGCATTCTAGTTATGAAGATGAAAATGAGTTCATAAGATATTTTTTCATGGAAACTACCTGCGTCTGCGACAAGGGATTTTGCTGTCGCTGTTTTGTAGCCGGCGTCATTCTTGTGGAATATGAAATTGTAAACTATTCGAAACTATGCCAAAACTTTGTCCATTTGTTTAATGATCTTAAACATACGCAGTGTCAAGAAAAATATAACGCAAAGGAGTATTTGAATGTATGTTACCACAATGCATTTTGTTCTCTTAAAGGTTGTGGATCTGTAGTAAATAACACACTCAAGAGTCCCGGATATCCTAACGTCTACCCAGGAAAAATGACTTGTGTTTACAAGGTGGCTATTCCACAACGCTCAGTGATGAACATTTCTTTCAATGATTTCAACCTAGAGTTTCATAGTTCGTGCAGGTAATTGTATGAATTAAAAAGATATGCCAATGATCTTGCTCGAACGCCACTGAACAAACTGCATTTTATGTAGTTTTAGTTAATAGTATCAGTCACTCAGCCAACCAGTGAGCGAGTGAGTCGGTCAGTGAGTCAGTCTGCAAGTCAGGCAGTGAGTCAGTCAGTGAGTCAATAAGTCCGTCAGTCAGTCAGTCCTAGTCAATCAATCAATTAACTACTCATAAATTAACGTGACGCCTTAAGTTTCGAATATTTTGATTTGGGGTTTACATAGGATCTTTGTAGTTATACACAAAATAAAATTCCTTGATTGCAGAGGACCATCCTCTTCTACTCTTTAAATGTAAAGTCACCCACATTGTACTTACTTTCTTGCTTGTTGGGTATTCTCTTTAAGGACGTTCGCGCGAAATTTTTCCAGTCGATAGAATTTTTTAAAATTTTTACTGCAGGCAGATAATGAGTTACTTGTACCAAAAATGCAAAAAAATGTGGGGTCACCGTCTTCGTTTCAGAGATAAAGCGTGTGGTAAACTATACTGATTTCGAAAAATTGTCGCATATCATCGAGCACGGTCTACAAGGGTTAATTGTTAAAAATATCGAAGGTGAGTCAACGGAGGCAAACGATCTTAGTCATATTTTGTAGAAGTGGGTCTGCTGCGTAAATAATTCCAAACCTTACTAACGTTTTCACAAAATTTAACTTTTTAAGAGGCATTTGAGACCGCCGCACAGATGCACGAAGAACTACTAAGAACGGAATTCGATGGTGCATTTTGCCAAAAATTTAAACTTCTAGACGATAGATTTTTTTCATTTTTTCCCTAAACGTAGAAAATCAGTAGAGAAAATGATCCATCGAAAGAAACATTGGGGTCACCGAACGTCCAAGATCGTTAAATCCAGTCAAAGCTCTAGCAATGGCCATCTGCCTTATCATTTGTTTATTTTATGACTTAGCACGCGCGCTCATGGATGACGTGGCATGTGAATTTGCGTGCGCAGTAAGGATGCGCAGAAACAATTAGCGCGAACGTCCTTAAAAAACTCGAAGTGTGTTCTACATGAAAACATAAGGTACACCAACAAAAAATTTCTCTATTTTTTGTAGATTTGATAACTTAACGATTGCCAACGACACAAATCATGTGTTTGGCAAGTACTGCGGCGACCGGAGCGGGCAAACACTTCTGGTAACTGGTCATTACGCAGTACTCACATTCCACACAGACCCTACTGTCGCAACAAGAGGATTTCTATTAGTTTTTAATCCCGTTCCATTTGGTGAGTAAACTCAGAATTTTTCCGAGCGTAATAAAACGAGCAGGGGCTTGGGGACAAATTCGTTCATTAATATATATTAATTTAATTTTTGAAAATCATCTATGAAGCATCCCAAGTTGTAACCCTGCCTCGAAATATAATCTGGTTCTAGAATTGCAGCCTGCATTTTTTCCCCGGGTCAGATGCATGCATTTAATTTTATTGTACGCTGACAAGCTTCAAAATGCTTCGAATGTGTAATGGTAAACAACATAATTGCTCAAAAAAACGCCCTCAGCTAGTGTTTTTAAAGTTTAAGAGTTTGACCATGGGAAAACCAGGCAGGAGGTGATACAGCTCAAATCACCGAGTAAATGATTGTGGCAAAAGGAGGTCAAAATATTTTGTTCGCTTTAAGTTAGGAGGAACCCTTGCAAAAATGGCAATTTGACACTAATTTATGGATATTTAAGTAGCCATCTTTGCTTTAGTATTTCTACAACAAGAAAAGCCATATGAAAATGAAATCCACTGGATCATGTTCGACAACTATCAGATATTCATTTGAACCGGGCAAATTAATTTCGCTCCGTGGCTTCATCTAAGTAAAGTGCACATTTCGTAGTGTTGTGAATAGCCTTTAATTGATGGAAAATATCTGCAATGGGCAAAACAAAATGCACATTATTCTAACATGGATAGTGGAAGCAATCAATAAAGTTTTCAAAAAAGCCATAACGTGTTTGTAGATTAAATACACCAGTGGTTAATCGTGTATGTTGATGACATCATCATGTGCACACAGACAAACCAGATGCTCGTCGTTGCTTCGAACTGCTGTTTGCTCGAGCTGCTAAAGTGGGCATACAGTTCAAGCCTACCAGACGCACCTTCTTTGCCATGAACGCCAAGTCCTAGGACACACCATCACTGAATATGGGAGAAAACCGAATTTAAAGTGTAACGAAGCAATTACCAGCATGGAACCACTTTCAAATACCACTAGCCTTAAGAGGTTCTTGGGTCTCTGCAACTTCGTTCGCGACTACAATATGCCGTCTTGCACCCAGCACCTTCGTCAATTATTAGGGACCTTTAGCAATGACTTTTCAAGACGACGGCGACGTCTACGAACGATTAAGACTGGGGTACAGTCTGCGTTTTTTCCGCCGAAAAAGGAAAATCTTTAGCTTTCGCGACGGCAACGTCGTCACTTGTCACTTGCAATACTACAAGGCTTGAAAATGAATTCATTTAAGAACATTCCGGAATTGCTCTTACTTAGAGAGTTTGTCCCTCTTTATGACGCTTATCAGTCCAAAAAACCCGACTTTAATTACGTGCAATATCACCCGTTCAATCTCGATGATATTGATTCAGCCGAATGTTAGGCAGAGTTCCGTGTTGAAAAAGTCAACCTTCCTCGATCGTTGAAGCACTGCCATTGCCTCCCACTTTCCAAGGTCAACAAAGGACCGTGTTCGACTGCATGGAAGGACTGTGTATGCTTTTTAAAAGAGTGTCCTACCCATATAAGTACAGTGCCATAATTCCTCGATTTGGGAGACCGGTATCTGTTTTAAGCCTGACACCAAATCACACATTAGACTACATTGAGGAAAACGACGGTCATCTAATAGCACAGTGGAATAAAAATATCTTAAATCCTCGTGCCCTGCAGAGCTATGCCAATTCCATCTCAAGGAGAGGAGCTCCGCTCAACAATTGCTTCAGACTCCTCGATGGAACCGCTAGGACGATCTTCAGACCAGGACATGCTCGGAGAGTTGTTTACAATGGACATGAAATGGTTCATTCCCTTAAATTCCAATCATTGGCGTCGCCTAATGGATTAATTGGAAGTATTTTCGTGCCAGTAGGTAGGTATAAATGCAAACAAATTTTCTTAGTTGATTCATGGTTGCAATCAGACTTAATTTCGAAAGTGAAGAATGATCATCCCAGTGAATTTTCCAATTTAAGCAACTGGAAAGAAGAAGCTTGAAAAAAATCAGAGCTTCAACGGGATTCAAACCCGTGACCTCTGCGATACCGGTGCGATGCTCTACCAACTGACCTGTGTGTGAGGCCACACATTGGGGATCGAGGTCAATTTGTTGAGTTCATATCTTCCCGTGAGGAGTGAAATGATGTAAGTATATATGAAATAATTCATATATTTGAACTGCGGTTATAGATGAAAGTGAAGAATGATCATCGCAGTGAATTTTCCAATTTAAGCAAGTGGAAAGAAGAAGCCTGAAAAAAAAAAAATCAGGGCTTCAACGGGATTCGAACCCGTGACCTCCGCGATACCGGTGCGATGCTCTACCAACTGAGCTGTGAAGCCACACATTGGGGGAGCGAGGTCAATTTGTTGAGTTCATATCTTCCCGTGAGGAGGAGACTTAATTTCGTTCTCTTGCTTACTAGAGAGGATAGCTTAGTAGAACAAAAACATTTTTTTTGTTTTGTAATCCGACAATTGACGGAGTACTTCTTAACAATCTTCAGAAATTTGCCATTTATCCCACAGGCCACTTTATCTGCATCCATGGAGACCCAGCGTACCCTCCAGGGTACACCTCCAAGCTCCTTTTCGTCAAGGTCGTCTTACTCCGCAGATGCAGGTCTACAACGACGCAATGCGTAAAGTACGAGTTTCAGTTGCATGGCTGTTTGGCGACATTATTAGCTCTTTTAAATTCCTTGATTCCCAAAAAAAATTAAAGATTGAATTCAGCATTGTGGGAAAGATGTACGTTGTATGCGCATTGCTTCGAAATGCCATCTCCTGCCTTTATAATGCCTTTTTCTTCACTTTTTCTTAACTTGACCCTCCAATACTAGAAGAATATTTCCACTAACTTATAAAGACAATTTTTATTAACCTAAAACTTTTAGGTTAATAAAAATTGTATTAAAAATGATTTTTTACAAAGACATGTAATCGAATGGCCCGTGTGAAATATTCGAACTCAGCAATATACTCAGGTTGCAAATAATTAGCTATTAAATACGAGACTCAAGTTCAATGCAATAAAGTGCAAGATCATTGTCAAATTCATTGACTCCTTGAATTTCCTTAACTTTAACTGGGTTGAAATGATGTTACTGGCATGCCTTCACAAATTTGCAGCTTGCATTTTAATTTTTTACACAAGTCATCGTTAATTTCAACTTAGTGCAACCTACAAATAAATTCAAGTCAGTTTCACTTCTCAAGCAGTTTTTTGACAACTAATATGAAAGTCTGTTTCATCTGTTGCTGTTGTAACATCATGGCTTGCGTCGTTTCCTGCTCCTTTCGTTTTATGTCCAACTCTTGCTGGCAAAGTTCCCTTACGGCATTTTCGCGCAAGAAATCTAGTAGCGGCGGTGCACATCTCTAGCGGGCTGAGGTTGTTGGCTAATCATCATCAGTCGTTCCCCCGATAATTTTCGCTTTTTTTGTTTCCCCCATACTCTCCGTAGCTTTCTTCCTTATGTCGTCGGCTTTATCTTTGTCATTCTTCTTTTGAACGGACAGGTCGTCATCTGGTTTGATAGTATCCTCCTCTCTCGATCAACTCGTCCATTAGAACTTCCTTCTCCGTCAAATCTTCAACGACGACACCACTAGCCGCCTCCTCCTCTCTCATCTTTGACCTGAATTTTCGTCGAAGCAATACCCAGCGCTCTCTGACTCCTCTCTTGTCTTTGATACGAAACTGTGTTGAATCTCACTGATTTAGCTTTTCAGCTATAGAATAGCACGCATCTCCCCGACTGACGCTTCCTTTCTTGAAGGAGAATACATCACTGAGAACCATTTCCTTGAGCAACAACAAGTCGTGTTCATCGGTCCACTCCACAGGCGCTCTACATAAGTATAAAACACAAATTAGCAAACCACACATTAGAGCATTCCGCCGAAGATCCCGGCCGTCCTTGCAAGGCCATGAGTTCAGTAAATTGAGGTAGACTTGATCTTTATAAGCTGTAGTTGACTTCACCAAGTCTTTTCTTTACTCAAATGAAGTCCAAATTAAGTACAATTACTCGTAGTACTCATCGTTACTCACATGGCCATGGTTACTTAAAACCACACAAACGTCTCACTCAGTAAGACTTTCTAGGTATATTATACTAGATTTTACCTAGACCTAACTCGTTTAATGAACTTACTTTCATGCGAGCTGTTTGTTTGTTTGCGTTTGCAGCCATGCCTCAGAACTAAAAGTTAAGGTATCATGGTAGGTGGATTGACAGTGTTTGGAAATCACGCCCTTACGCTGACGTTTTCAAAGAAAACCCCATCAACCTATACATTTTCTGAAAGCTAAATAGTTATAGAATACAATCATATCATTAAAAATTTCTAAAAAAGACAATGACGAAGTGATATTAAAAGAAATCCCCAGAAACACTGCTTCGCTTAAATTGGTTCGCTTCCGCGCATGAATTATCGGATTGGGGAGATTTACATCGGAAATGTTTTCTCATACATCACCCTCAAAAAGGGTGTCTGCGATTTTCCAGTTTGATAAAGTCAATGTTTGATATTGTCAATGCGGACGTTCCTTTCTGCAAAAGAGGCCATAACTTGGAGACGGAAGCGAAATTTAACAAAGCCCGACACTCTTTTAATTTTCGAACGAATTATCATAGAGCGCGTGGCTGCCAATTTTCAGCTAATTCCGTCGGAAGACGCGCGTAAACGAACTAAAAATGTTCACCCTATGCAGTTTTATTTTATCGAGAAAAAGGCGAAAAACGTTTCGTGCGATTTCTATGATGAGGTGTTAAAAATCACCGCATGTCAGAAGATTTGATGAGGCATTGACAGATGTCGGCACGGATCAGTTTGCAGTATAATGAAAATTACACCGCAATTCGCATTACACTTGACAACCGGCGGTGAATTTTAATTGGCGATGACAGGAACTTGTCATCGCGCCGTCAGGGGTTAATGAGATTCAAAAATAGTTTCTTTCCGTATCTCAAAAAGTAAAAAAGCTTTTTTTGTTCATTTTTTTTTTGCAAAATATTTATCACAGTCTTCTCAATTCGAACGGCAAAAAAAACAAAAATAAAATCTATTTTTTCGTCAAAATCCACCAACCATGATACCTTAAAACGAACATTTGTGTTGCTGGGCTCCCTGTATTGTTCATGTATTTTTCCCGCGTTTTAAGTCACGTGACCTGTCGAGTATACATCTCATGGCGAGCGTCGGCAAACGTTGTTGTTGTATATGCGATTTCACTCGAAGTAACGACGAATTTGACGAGGTCGACGAAGTAGACGAAAAATAAGATAGATAAAGACGAGGACGATTGATGGAATAATGTACAGACAAACAGGAGCGTCTCATTGGAGTGTTAGTCGAATTAAAGTCAGTGAACTAGAGTGAATCTTGCCTTTCGAAACCGAGGGAATTGGAAATTGGCCCTTACAATTTGAACACATTTTTAAGCCGAAATTAAATCCCACTGATCATGTATAAATTGCCTGGTTCCTGTTGAAGCCTTCGGAAACCAAATAAGAACGAACTGGTGGATATTTAATACATGAAAGCAAAAAAATGTACTCATATTTTGTGGACAACGGGAAACTCGCTGTTCTCACGTCTGAGCGAAGAGAGGACGGCTTTACGCCAAATGCAAGACGTGTCCCGGAAATAAATCTGATTTCCGGTCGCCGTCGCAAAAATATGCGTTGCTAAAGGTCCCTATTGAAAAAGGACACGCCCTTACAATGGACAACTAATCACACCAAGGATTTGATGCTATTAAACTAGGATGTGGAGCTATGCTTCCACAGTGGACATCAAGAGCATCAAGAGCCTCGAGTCCTGCAGAACCCCGATGGCACACGTTGCACCAAGAGCTGTTTGCTGCAAAGTGGGGCCTAGAACATTTTCGTTCTTACACTCTTGGCAGACGAATCAAATCAATCATCGACCATGCAAATCTCAGCAATTTAAGGCGGGGGTAAACCCGAAAGCCGTATTTTGGCTGGGTATTATGTTTTTAATGCAAATATCTCGTTTACGTTTCAAGCAATCAAGCATCTCTATGCTCATCTCACAAATCTATGTTTTGGGTTGTTTTGTAAATTTTTTGGTGATTTTTAGGTATATTTGGAGGGAAATAGTTTTTCTCAAAGGATTAGTAAAATTGATGGAAATAGGAAATTTTGAAGATTTGTTGTTGTTTTAAAATTAGAGTTTGAAATTAAAAATTGGTACATACACTCCAAACAGTTGCCCAACAACCTGGGGTGCCATTGTGCGGTCGGGCAACTGTCTGGAGGCGTTCCATAACCCTTTTTTTCCCTTTCAACCTCTCTTTAAACTTACCAAAATTTCACTTAAATTCACTTTTACCCCCGCCTTAAACTAGCCCATCAGCCCAAGAGATCTCCATGTACTTGATGGAAAACGAGTTTATGTTCGCCTTCCTCCTCCTTCGAGTTCAACAGAAAAAAAGAGCCACTACCCTCTTTAGCAGAAGATACGATAGACCTTTTCTTGTTGTTGGTCATGTTCATTGAAGTCAAGAGTCAAGACACTTAAAAGGCAAAATTGGAAAAATTGTTGTAGTTCTTGACGGCGATCCATGTGCAGACATCCGTCCTGATCCTGAGCCTGAGCCTGACAAGCCCTTTCAGAATCCCACGCCCTCCTTGCAAGGACAGAATGTGGTTCGACCTCAGTCCAGATTTAAACAAAGTAGCACTTTCATTTCGACTAGCTCATTGCCAAAACCCCAGTGTTATGCTTCCGAAGCATATAAAGCATGCGTTATCAACGTTTACCAGATGCTAGTGACATTCTTAACCGACATAGAAAACTGAAAGGACTTGTTGCTGAAAGGTGGACCTCATGTGGGTTCTTACCTCCTTGTCTTCAGCTGTTTCAAGAACTGAACAAGTAAACCCTACGAGAAGGGGTGGCATTATGAGCAAACTTGAAGTCTTATTTTCGTTTAAACTATTTTACGGATCATTCGTTTGTTGTTCTTGTTGTGAACTTAAAACCCAAGAATGGGTGGACTGTAGTGGGACAGTTGGTGACAATTACGTAACATACCGTAACATAGTCTCGAAATCGGTCAGAAAAAACATGTTGTCGACGTTCGTAGAATTAGAGGCTAAGTTGTTTACTGTGTGCAATAAACCTTTGTTTTGTTGCTTTGAACCTCGTCCCCGTCCGTCTACATGCCCACCACTAGACACATAACAACACACCTTCACCTGGAGTTTGATCTTCCCTATGAGAAAGAATTTTGTTTTACGTAATTTACTTTTGCTCTATTTCAGAGCACGGACGTGACTGTTTAGATGTGCTTCATAAAGGGAACACTGAAGATGGCATGTATGGCATCAACCCAGATGGAAATGACGTCATTTCCGTTTTTTGTGACCAGCAAACCAATGGAGGCGGCTGGATCGTCCTGCAGAGGAGATTAGACGGCTCTGTGGACTTCTACCGCGACTGGATAAGCTACAAAAGAGGGTTTGGAGACTTTACGTCGGAGTTTTGGCTGGGAAATGACAACATCCATACAATTACCACTAAAGATTCGCAACTTCTGATAGAACTCAAGGACTTTGATAATCTTACAGCGCATGCGTCCTATGACTCTTTTCACGTGGCAACAGAAACTGAAAAGTATGTTGTACAACTTGCAGGTTTCTCTGGAACAGCAGGAGATTCCTTTTCTGATCACAACGGCATGATGTTCAGTACAACGGATCAAGATAATGACTTCCATGAAAGCGAATTCTGTGCACAAAAATATACAGCAGCCTGGTGGTACAACAAGTGTTATCAATCACATTTAAACGGTCAATATGGTGATAATACTCATGGCAAGGGTATTAACTGGAAAACGTGGAGGGGGTATGAATATTCTCTCAAGGAATCCGTGATGAAAGTAAAGCCACTTCGAGGTAACGAGTAGAGGGTACTGCATGGTACATGGGAAGCACAGTGCGCAGAACTCCGGATCGAGTGGTCCGGGTTCGAGCCCTGGCCAGCGACATTGTGTCGTGTTCTTGGGCAAGACGCTTTTCGCTCACAGTGCCTCTCTCCGCCAAGGAAGATGAATGGGGACCAGTGAATTGTTGGGCCAACCTGATGGGTAAAATGTAAGAAATAACCTCCAGAGGATTTGCGTCCCACCCAGGGGGAGTAGCAAAACTCCTAGCCGCTTGATCCTACAGAGACCGGTGTAAAGCAATGAAATATATTTCCCACAACTCGTAAAAGTGTGATTTTCATTATTGGTTTCTATAATTCTTAAATAATATAGAAACATAAAATTGAAAAGGTAGTGTAATATAAATACCTTAGCTATAATGAAAATCTTCATAAGTGCTCCGCTTTCTGTCATTCTCTTTACTATCTTTTGTGATACTGAAATCTACTTTCGTCTGAAGAACGTGACTGGACTTATGAGCTGATGTTCAGTGGTGAATCATCTGACTTTATACTCCTCCCTCGAATAACTGACCTCAAGGACTTTACAGCTTGCTGGTGGCTTAAGACGGAATTACCGACAGGCTGGTCAACAATTTTCTCACTTCAGAATTATGAAAATGAAAGTCTGGTAAGCTTTTCCTACAATGGAAACGGGAGCTGCTTATTCCACGTACACCATGATCAAAGGTTAGTGATAAAAAAAAAAACAATAAACAATAAACTACTTCATTTAAGTGGCATGGTATTAACCCTCGGACGTACAAGCTAATACATACCCCCCACAGTGGTACAAGAGGGGGGGGGGGTGTATGGAGCCCCCTCTTGGTTTTCATTCTGTTGAGACAGAACGAAAAAATGTACATTAATTAGATAGCCCTGAGCTTGTTCTAGAAGTTGATAATCACTTTTGTTGGGAATTACATCATATGACGTCATTTGATCGGCCAGCTTGGATTTCACTGAATGTTTAAAAAGTCAAGAACTGACGTAAATCAACACAAAATCAAGCCAAAATGCTTATGAAATGTACAAATTCTTGAATTTCTGAAATTTGATGAAGAAAACTAAGAAAAATATATGAGAATTTTCTCAGAAAAGCTGATTTTTTTGGTCAGACCTTCATGGAATTTGGTGGTTGTCATGGCAACGTCAAAAATGATGGAAGTTTCAGTCCCTAGGAGCAAATCGTCTTTTCAGAACTTTGAAAAAATCTTATGGGGTGGATGCTAACCCCCCTTTTGTACGTGTGCTAACAGGGAATTGAAAAAAAATAGATTGTAAATGAGCTATCAACTCATCAAAAATCCCAACTGGCCACTCCCATTGAATATAATCCGTTCGTATTTGCTCGCTATCTGGGACTGAACCAATTATTTTACCAAATATGATAAACAGTTGTATGGCTTGATATCAGCTTTCCTCCTTGCGATAAGAAAACGTACCTTGTTCAGAAGATAGCTATTTTTTCCCCCTTGAGGATATTAAGGTATTTAGACTTTTGGGTGCTTCAACCATTCGACCTCATTCACACGCACTGACTTATAACTAATAAACTTGCGCATTATCCACCCAGGGGCTAAAACCATTTCCCTTCAAAAATGAGCAAGATGCCAAAGTCAACTCTACTAAGTGTTTTTACTTTCTATCCCAAATATATTCAGTCAAATCTCTACTTATGGACACCTCCATAACACAGGCACTTAACTCTATCCCTTTAGTGTCTGCACTATAAAGTTTCAAATGTAAATATGAATGCATGTTTTTTTTTTTCATTCTTTCTGGGCTAATTGTTCATTCAAGCTCAAATGTTAAAAAAGAAATTTTTCAAACTCACTAGGATCTTCAACGTCCAAAGTGACGTCATTACAGATGGGCTCTGGCATCACGTGTGTATCACGAGGTCCTTTGATAATGGCAATTGGGGATTTTACGCAAATGGTGTGAAGAAGGCGGAAGGAGTAGGCTTGGGGTCCAACTATCGCACAGACGTTGGTTTTATGCTCGTAGGAATGTTCAAAGGCATCTTAACTCGCTTTAACATGTGGGACGAGTACATCGACGATGTCTCTCGGATTGAAAAAATATCGTACGCATGTTCCTCTCTAACCGGAAATGTCGTGCCATGGCCGGAAGTACAATTATGGCGCAAAGGAAACGTTATGAAAATAAACTCTAGTCTTTGTAAATTCTCAGGTGAGATCTCCCTGAATGTAATCTAAAATTAAACAAATCAGCTGACTTCATTTCGGACTCTTGGTAGTAAAAGTGTGCTTTCATGTCAAGTCTAACATTCCAAGCCATAAACTATAACCTTTATATCATTAACAGCTTTATCAATTAATGGCAAGTAAACAGTATGTACCGATATTATTTTGCATTTCTGAATGACTACTGTCATTTTAATGAGGGAGAGAAAGGAATTAAAATACTCCATTTTACCAAAGAAAATTAATTCACCTTTTCTTCTTTCGCCGACAGAGTTATTTCATTGGAACTTTGCAAAATCTAGTTCTGACCGCAAGAGAACCTATGACAGCGTTTCTGGCAGAAGTGGAACTTTTAGAAACGGGAATTGGTACAGACTGAACGGTGTGGCAAGCATAATTGCTTGGGACACTCTCGATTTTGGTGATTATAATTCAGAATGCCTTAGTGATCCCAATCTTTGTCATCAAGGACTGTCGATAAGCTTCTGGTTACGTCACAGGCGTAAGTACTTGTGTATTCGTCAGTAATTCATTCATTTGGCTAGGTGCTGAAGGAACTATGTGGGTACTATTTTCTTAAAGAGATTTTCTACCAATCTTCAGTGAGTAAGTGCAAACTACATGTACGTTTGTAATTTTAAGAAAGCTTATGCTATGTTACTTTGCAATTACAGCACGCATCATTACAGATATTCCTGGCTTTAAAGATGAACACGATGATATTCTTGGAACATGGCTGGACTCCATCCTTCCCAAAGAAGGAAAATGGTATCGCTGCTTCACAAGTTATCCAGGCTGGCAAGGCCGCAACTTTCACTACTGGTGCGATGGCAAAGGACCAACTCTAATACTTATTCGAGTACAACAGAATATATTTGGTGGATTTCTGGACAAAAACTGGGGAGGTAAGATAGGCTAGCCTAATAATTCGTAAATTTAAATGTAAAAGGTATAGCAGGTTGGAATTGCCTCTACCGTTTAACAACTATTGATGCTAAGTCGTTCAATCGTTCTATGGTTGTTTAATCAATTTTATAAATAAAGAGATTATTATTGAAAATTAGTAAAAGGTAAATAAAGTAAAACGGTGGGAAAAGAGGGGGAAATAGTGGGAGGGGCTATCAGATTAATGAGATAATATATGTACATGCTTTATTATATTAATTTTTAAATAATCTTGGCATCCCCGTCAATAAAGGAATCTTTTTTGAGAATACTTACTTGTATATTTTTAATTCTGAGTTTGAATAAGGTTTTCTGGTACTTCTCTCAGAGGGCACAGCATCTCATTCCATTGTTAAGCACCGGTCGATTCTTTTACATTTCCAGTTTTGAGGGTTTTATGTAAAAATTTGCGGAGGTAAAAGAGCGTGTGTTGTAAGAATGGACAATGGATGTTTTTGTAAATATTTGACGTATGTTTACCGGTACTGAAGCAGTGCTAACATCATGCATCAATTCAGATAAATTTTTAGAGTAAAAAAAGTTTCAGATAATTTCTTGAGTCACCAGTTCTACTCATGAGTCCTGTAAGAAAACTTTCCAGTCGGGTACATGTAAAGGGATTTGGCAAAATCAGAATGATGCGTCTCGGTGTTATTATGAGTACTCCACAGAACCAAATGTTGCCTTAGGCCCCGTCCACACTATGCAGTAGGGATTTGAAAACGGAGGTTTCACTCTGAAAACGCATCAAATGTTTTGAGTCGGTCCACACTACGCCAGAGGAATTTGAAAACCCAACAACAACCGGTCAATTTGGAGATGTATTTGAGGGACACGCGGCAGGGAAGTCACATTATTATCGCGATGTCATCGTTTTCAAAGGTTTACCGTCCACATTAAAACGCAAAGCCAACGTTTTAAAATTTCTCCGGTTTGGAAAGCGTTTTCGAAAAGCTCCGTTGTCGTGACAGATTAGTGTGGAGGAAGGCTTGACCGTAAGAGTAAAGCTGCGTTTTCAAATTCCCCACACGTAGTGTGGACATCAGTCTGTCTCTTTTATACACGCTTTTATAAATCGTTTGTACAATTTGTTTTTCAGGTACAGATAGGTTTATTTGGAGTGAAAACGCTTTCATTTTCAGCTTAAAGAACTTACGCGGATTGCCTCCTTTTAAAATGAATCTTAAACCCGACAAATTAGACAAGGCAGCCAAGCAAGAATACCAGTTTGGTCCCATTTTTGGTGACGATATCATTATAAACTCTCAACCTACTTCGATTACCGAGTCTTCGTCAAATCTTGACAGCTCTTATAAGTTTCCAAGTGAATTATCCCTCACTTCTGACGAGCGTGATAACCTTCTGGCTGGTAGTAAATATTTTCTAGTTGACGACATGGACGCCTTTTATTATGAAGGTAATCGAAGATTCTCTCTGCTCTTTTAGAGATGAAATCCTAGAGATTAAATCGAGATTTATTCCACAAGATCGTTTTTGTTTTTTTTTCATTGTTTTCTTCTTTCAAATTAGTTAATTTGTTCAATCGGGTATCATTATATGTGAGCTACGGTTGAAAGGACATAAGGATCGTTATAATGGGTACCTTCAGATCAACCGTTGCTGGTTGGTTGGGTTAGTTGGGTTGTTTCTATTGGGAAAAAATCGACTTAGTGGTTTGGTTGATCAACGTACGTTTTTAACCGGCCTCAAACCAGGTAGAAACGGTTTGAAAAACACGGGTTGAAAAAGCGTTATCTTGATTATGTCACGTGAATGTACCTTGCGTAAGAACTATTCCCATGGGTTACCGCGTCTCAACCAAAATCGGTTGGAAAAGTATTCTATTGAGAAACATCAACCGTATCAACCGGTTGCGAATGAAACGGTTGAACCCAATAGATCATGACCTAAGACTTTCATCTAGCACTTTTTTATATTATATAAATTTTCTTGCAGCTTCAGCTAATCCACGTCATGTAAGATATCCAAGCCACATTCCAGACTCCTATTTAACTGCAAAGTACAGCCTGGACGATACTAGTGCAAACGGACGACCAGAACACGCCATTTTGAACAACAAACAAGGTTCATGGTGTTCTTTTTACCATCGACAAGGTGAATGGCTGGAATTGGACCTGGGATCAGATCACACCATGTATGGAGTTGCCGTACAAGGGGCTCATAACTCAGATAGCAAAGTTACTAACTATACGATTGGACTTCGTGTGGATGGTGCCTCCGCCGATACATGGCTGCTTGAAATGGTCTGTGTACTTTAATTGCAGTGATGATTGAACTATAATTATGACTTTCATAGCTATGTTAGTGCGAGATTTCATGTTACTTCACAAATCTAATGTGCATCGATATTCTTGAATATTTCTAATTCAAATGAAGTTAGTTGTAGTATGTCCACTGTAACTGATAAGCCTTTAACAGCAAAGGGTTCACTTGTGTTTGTAGTTATTAGGTTGAAGAAAATAAGTATCCTAGATAGTAATAGTAATGTTTTACTTAGCTCATGTGCATGTTTACATTTGATTTCTACATTCTTTATATGGTTTAGATAGATATTTATTTGTAAATTGTTTGCAAAGTAGTGAGCTGGGGAGCTAAGTGAACCGGTAGGTTTTCTAGTTAGCTCCCCGTACGATTTAAGTTGTGACCCCTTTGAGATCAGGTTTAGTGAAATACGTTTAGGTTGACAGCTAAAGTCTGGGCAGTCCTCGTTCTTCATTTAATTATTATATATTTTTTACCTTTCTAAACGACCAGTGTATCCATTCCATGATACATGGATTTGCGAAACGACATGGAAAACTGCCAACCTGTTGTAAATGCCGACACCTTAAGTTTGTTCCTTGTTAGCGTCATTGGTTATTATAATATTTTTCCCAGATTTCAAATGGATCACTGGATTATTTTTACCCAACGGAATACGAAGCACGATATGTGCGATTCACAGTGAAGACCTGGTACCAAAGGGTTTGTATGAGAGTTGGAATATTAAATGGTAAGTTTCATGCACATTATGCAAATAACAATATTACTCTGCTAATAAGTATATTTTTTAAACACTGGCCAACAATTTTTTGTTAGCATTACAACTTTCACCCGGTTTAAATGTGTTGTTCACAAATGGGGTATACTGCTGGCTTTTGACACTGAAGGCCTCTTAATTTACTTGTCGGCAACGTTGTAATCAGACAAAACAATAGTGGGAATATATAAATAATAATCGACCCACAGACCGTGGCAAAGTTGTCATGGTAGAGGTAAGTGAATAGAGATGGTGAAGTGGTATTCACCATTCACATTTCATCAACGAGCTTAAAATTCACCATCTTAATTCTCTTATCACTACTCACGATGACTTCGATCCTAGCAGTATGCAGGAAACCTGTCACATATGAACTCAGATAAATGACCTTCCTCTCCATCCGCCAGATGTTCGGGACTCCGTCGGGGACTCCAATTTTGTCTTTGTCTCACGCTCGTGTCATGTTATAACTATGATTGTAACTGCGTAATCAGAAGGTTTTACACCATGCTTGTTTGTTGTTAAGAAACGTCCGGGCTAAAACGTTTTAAAAGTACTGTTTAAAACACGAGCAGCAGTGTTTTGAACAGCTTCAAAAATAGCTTGAAAAATCCGCGATAACACCTACCTGCGAATTTTTCTATTGTTTCAAAAACCCGAGAAAACACGTGCATGCGAATTCTTCTGCGGCTTCGAAAACCCGAGAAAACGCGTGCATTGAGAACAATTGATTGAGATCTTTATATAAAGATCACACGGAGATCTTTATATAAAGATTACGTGTGATCTTTATATAAAGATCATGGTAGTCGTTCTCATTTTTACCAGGTATAAAGAAAGGTTCATGCACGTGATCAATTTGACGTCTCTGATAGGCTCATGTGCTTATGAATTATTAATGAGTTTTTGAAGTGATTTATGCGTAAGCCGTTACTCTTCCTCAAGCAAAAGATAACACGCCTAAAACATCCCAAGAATCCCCTGGGATTATTTCTTATAATTTTTTGCGAATTTAACAAAACCTAAGACAGCCATATCCAGCTATGTCAAACTTGTTATTTATAAAAAAAAGAAATGCTTCTAACTTGACTGGAAACAAAAGAAAAAACTGCCTGGCCTGAAAATGAACACATATAAAGGTATTTTGACGATTAAGGAAATATTTCCCTTATTCGGTCAACAGAGTACTGCCCTTCTGGCTGGGAATACTTTCAAGGTTCTTGTTATTTTTTCTCGTCGATTTTAAACACGTGGGATGACTCCCAAAGACACTGCCAACAGTCATCTGCAAACTTGGTCAACATAGGATCTCTGCAAGAAAGTTATTTCATCAGCGCTCAAATAAAAACCGACGTGTGGATAGGTCTTAGAGAAGTTCCAGGAAACAAGATGAACTGGACTGACGATAACACCGAACCTGTTTATGTAAACTGGCCGGCTGGACAACCTGTTTATGAAGATGGCCAAAATGATTGTACCTACTTCTCACTGAGTTCTGGAACCTGGTATACAAAAAGTTGTGATGAAGTTTTGCATTTTGTCTGCGAAAAAGGTAAGACCTTGTCCTCCAAAGGAATACCAATGATTCATCTGCCATGTGAAACTTTGGTTGAAAATCGTTCCTCTTAAGACTGATATTCACTAGTGGCGGAGTCGGAGTCGGAGTCGGAGTCGGAGTCGGAGTCGGAGCGCTTATGACCTAGTGAAAAGCAAGTCATAAGCTCGACGGAATCGGAGTTGGAGGAAACAGAACGTTTCCAATTGGTCCAATTCCGTTTCCGAGTCCGTCGCTTATGATCCAGTGAAAACAGGTTGTCGGAGTCGCAGAAGCAGAAGAACTAACCAATCACAAGACCCGGAATCTAGCACTGTGATTGTTTTTTTTTTTCCGCTTCTACTTTCGACTACGACAACTTAGTTTTCTCTAGATCACAAGCGATGAAGTCATAAGAGGAATCGATGTTCTGCTTCCGACTCCGTCGGTTTGATTTTCACTAGATCTTGTTGCTCTATGCTCCTGTTTACTTCTGTGACTCCGAGTACGACCCCGTCTCTAGTGAAAAACAGCCCTTAGTACTTTCCCGCCAACTGGCAGACGAAATGAACAACATTTCACCCAGTTAACCATAAATGCCACACATCGAGATCGCGAGTATTCGTCTTTAGTTAGACAAAACCAAGAATATCAATGCAGTAAAGGTACAGGGAAGCAATTACTGGTTTTGCATTTGCAAGTAACGAAATGATTTAGTGCCATAGCTAAATCCTACTTGCGCTGGTATTCATTCCTCTCTGCTACATTTTTGTTACCATGTTAAACAGTTTGTAACAGAACACCATCGTTAAATCTTCAATACGTGTAGACCAAAAAGGCCAACTACCCACTCTTTTCATCCAAGATGTACAAAATGACGTACCCAACTAATTATTTCTGGAAAACTAAGAAACAGATTATCTGTAGAATATTGCAGAACTAACCCTATACCTTTACTGTTCAAAGTACTTGCGACTTATGGTGTCAGTCAATGGTCGTCTTCCAGCTGGAATTGTATGACTGAACCAGAACAAGCTCGACTGTATAATAATGGTGAATGCCATGCCTCATGGTGCGCCCAGGTCGAAGACTGGCTACAGATAGACTTGGGAGGAGAATATATCGTGAGCGCGATACATACCCAGGGTGCTAGAGATCATTATGGCCATGTAAAGATGTACACGTTGAGTTATCAAATATCGGGTGATACCTCATGGGAGGATTACTACGAGAACGGAATCATCAAGGTATCATTCCACAATTAACTATTTATGTCCTAGATTGAACGTAAGTATTGTTCGACCTTTACCCTTTGCGGAGATAGGGAAGAGGGGGGGAGGGGGGGGGGTAATGCCCTCACTTCTTGAAACGTTTAAATTTATTCAAGGTTTAAATAAAACCACCAAGTTTTTTTCTGCCAATCAATTGGTCTTTACCTGGAATTCTAAAAAAAACACAAACAAATTGGTATGACAGGTCATTGTTTTAGCAGGACCCAACGTAATACCCATCATAAAGAGCTTGAATTAATTAAGGTTCAGTCATTTACATAGACAAGTGGAGAAATCATAAACATTTCCCTGATAGATATTATTACTTCGAAAGAACCAGCGTTTTTTGTAATCAGGGTCTCAAAGTAAAAGGGGTTTTCTGAGACTGTTTCTTTGGAGCTTGGAACCAAAGTTTTACTCTTCCTGAAGTCCATTATCGTAACTTGGAGCCAGGAGGCAACGCAAAGGAGATTTGAGGCAACGGAACCCTAACCCTTTGAGGTCCTATATGTAATCGGATACCGGGTGCAAGGTCCAGTTCGAAACAAAAGACGCAGTTACTGTACTGTTCAATTTGTCATACGAATGTAATTTTATTACTGCTATACGAATTTTCCTTATTTTCAGTTGTGCCCCCTAATTCGTATGGGTACTATCCCAGGCTACAAGGCTTTGACACGTTAATAAAGTACTTACTTACTATTTTCAGAAGAGATTAAATTATCTTGTTAACTCGTTCTATTTTCAGGAGTTTTCAGGAAATTTTGATGGCAGTACCGTGGTCAAACACGTCCTCTTGCCGACGTTCACAGCAAAATTTGTGAGATTTACTCCTAAAGAGTGTAAAGATGCTAACATTTGTTGCATGAGGGTGGAAATCTACGTATCAGGTGAGTCAAATGAAAGAATTGAAAGAATAACCCTTGTTTATCTACCCTCTCGCTTTATGAAAGAGGAGATAGGGCTTATTTGTGATACCTCAGCTCTGACAATCGTGTTTTTCGCATAACTTATCCGTACATTAAAGCCATTTAATTTATTGTCACAGCGTCTATCGTGAAACAGATATCCAAGAAATTCCTGCATGCACGCGAGCTTTGCACGATACCATTGATGATTTTCCTTTGTTAAAAAGAGAGAAGCTCTTAGGTAAAAAAAAATTGCAAGAGATTACCTGATTTACATTCAACTGCAAATGATCGATCAACCAATCATACCGAATAAACCACGTGATCTCGAACGATAAAACACACCCCTGTCTATTTCTCTACAGTCAAGAAAGTGGGCGATGGTGCAAAGAGACACCGGAATAATTTCTTTGCCGCTGTGGCGACGCTATGATGGTTTGTCGAGCCTTGATCTATTTTTGTTCTCACACTTAACCATAGAAAACTTGATTACAAGTTGAATAATGCTGATTTGATGATTCTACCGAATGCTCGTCCCAACCCCGAACGAACACTGAACGGTTAGCCAGAAAGTGAAGGCAGGATATCAGACACTTCTTGCCTTTCTTAGGGCTGAACAGCTGCAATTTCTCTTCTAAGATCAAAAGTTAGGCTGGTGACACACTTAAGACATTTAAAAAACGTTTCAATAAGCTTGCACAGTACAATACACAGTGTAGTACACTGTATCCCATGAGGCTGTTATCTTAGTGCTTATTATTCTAATTCAACTCGGCGTTACCGTGTCAGAGGTAAATACGCATGTTTACCTTCTTTTTGATTCGTTTATCAGGCCGCTGTCGTTTGGGCTGGGAGTACTTTCAAGGTTCTTGCTACTTGTTTACGAATCAGTACAAAACATGGCCAGACAGCATGAAATATTGTCGAGACCAAGGTGGGGATCTTCTCAAAGTGACGTCAGAGGGGGAGAAGAACTTTGTTAGAAGGAGCGGGAAATCATGGTGGCTTGCTCTGCGACGTGACGCAATTCACAAGGACATATTCAAATGGCATGATGGCTCCTTGCCAATCGTCACATTTTGGGCCCCGAATGAACCTAATAGCCATGGGGAAGAATGTGGGGAATCACTTGACAGCGGGATGTGGAACGACCTACCATGCCATAGTAACAGGTTCACGGCTTGCGAAAAAGGTACACACAATTTGACGAATTCGCGCTTTTAATACTTGAGAGCCGTGTCTGATCCTGGTTCCAAAAGTCCAGGATACGGCGACCTGTAATGAGTAATGTAATCCAAAAGATGTGGAAAGAAGCAAACTGACAACAATTTTTATGAAAATGACGACACATTTGAAACTAAATTTGTAAGACATGTTTCGTTTTTAAGTCTTTAGCTGAAAGTAGAATTAAATTGAAGTTACATTTGAATTAATAATATAATACTAAACAAAGATAAATAACAACCGTGAAAAGAAGTTAGAAATCTAACAAACTAGCTGAAGGTAACAAAAGAGTGTACAATATAGTAACGCTGATTAGAACGAGAGAGTTAAATTAACGTGATATAATTGTTTATTTAAAGAAGGTTGCTCCCAGGAAATATGCGACGCTTCTTTTATCTTGACCTGAAATTTTGTGGTCGTAGGATCCATAACTTTTAAAACATTCAGCAGAGCAGGAATTACGGCATGCCTCGGATTGTTGAAGGTGCTAAGAGATATGTGAGGTCCTGTCCCTGTATAAGTGTTCGTGAATGCGTGTCGAGAGGTGTCGGGTAGTTTCGCCGACATAGCAAGAATTACAGCTTGCACAGGTAGACTTGTAAACAACATTCGAACGAAGTTTAACAGGCACAGGGTCCTTCACACTAAACATGTTACGGATCTTGAAGGAAGAAAAGGCTAGCTTAACATCAAGATTGTTACAATAACGTTTAAGTAGTTTACGTAATCTGTTTTGTGCTACAATACAGAAGGGCCCAACATAAGGTAATTTGAAGAAAATGTTTAGAATTAGAGGGAGGACTAGCAGGTATGATCGAAAGGGTCTGAGTTTTTGCAATATACTGCCTAATGACCCTCTCAACGATATGACTGGGAAAAATATATTTACGTAAGATTAATAACAATTTCTTGATATCTTCATGAAAGCCTACCCAGGTGTTGTTGATCTTGTATGTCCCGTCAACTAGGGTCCTGATTAAGCCATCGGCGAAACTACCCGACACCTCTCGACACGCATTCACGAACACTTATACAGGGACAGGACCTCACATCTTTCAGCACCTTCAACAATTCGAGGCATGCCGAAATTCCTGCTCTGCTGAATGTTTTAAAGGAGCTGGGTCACGGTTAAACGGTTTGAAAAATCAATTTTGTTGTTTGTAATCCGTGTCAATCTTCTCCATCCTTAACCATCCTTGTTCCTTTATGATTTAGTATTATCTCTTTAGTGTTTTTGTATCTTTGTACAGTATTATTTTCGGGTTTCCTTGAATTTAGAGGTAATTTTGTCGATGGTAGAAATAACTCAAAATACCGTGACGTAGCCCCTTTAAAAGTATGGATGATGCGACCACAAAATTTCAGGTCAAGATAAAAGAAGCGTTGCATATATCCTGGGAGCAACCTTCTTTAAATAAGCAATTATATCACGTTAATTTAACTCTCTCGTTCTAATCAGCGTTACTATATTGTACACTCTTTTGTTACCTTCAGCTAGTTTGTTAGATTCCTAACTTCTTTTCACATACATACATACATACATACATTTTATTGAGCACATCCCACTGGGGCTTTTCAGTGTTCAATTACATAATATATAATTACATGACATTATATGAAATTAAATATAGAATAATTACAATTACAGAACAATTACAATTACAGTTAAATTACGTAACTATACATATAAAACTGTTATTAAAATAAAAATTCGCTCAGGAGTTGCTTTTTCAAAGCTCTCTTAAAGGAAACTGGTTTTTCACATTGTTTCAGTCTGGAGTCAAATTTATTCCAGATGGATACACTTCTATAATAAAATGTTCTCTGGCCTGTGGTAGTTTTAAAAAGGGGAATATTAAGTTGTTGAAAATTCCTCGTTACACGCCGAGATACGCTGCCACTTGTTACAAACTCAGATGTCAAATATTCAGGCCCTTGGCCCGCCATGCATTTAAATGTTAAGATGGCATCTCGATAGTAAAGGTTTGTTTTTTACCGGAAGCCAACGTAGGTTTCTTAATGTAGAAGAAATATGGTCGTACTTCCTTACATTATAAATGATTCGCGCGGCAAAGTTTTGTACATATTGTAGTTTATGAACATTACAAGCTGAGGTGGATGACCATACTGACGAACAGTAGTACAGCTTACTGAAAACGAGAGCGTTGATTATATTTTCAAGCAGTTCTTTGTTAAAAACGAATCTAATTCGGCTTAGTTGGGATAGTTGCGACATGCAAGATGAGACAGTAGCAGAAATATGATTATCGAAGGATAATGTGGGATCGAAAATAACACCTAGGTCTTTGACTGTCTGAACCGGGGTAATTTCCTTTCCAAGCAGGGACAATTTAAAGTCTGGTACTTTAAGAGCCATTCACGTCTTTGTTTAGTATTATATTATAAATTCAAATGTAACTTCAATTTAATTCTACTTTCAACTGAAGATGGTCGTTGAGCGACCGAAAGAAGTCTTACAAATTTAGTTTCAAATGTGTCGTAATGTAATCCCTGATTAAATGCCAATCCGTTGAGGGAAGCAATTTCCCTTGCCACCCAATGTAGTAGAATGTAAATTAAGACACGCACAGATGATCCATGAGCTCCTGGCGGTAGGAGAGCAACAGATTGTTACTCTTATCTATAATTATTTGCACTTCGTATGTAATGATTACACTTGAATATGTCACTTTAGAGAGATGCTGGATAGCGCGTGCTTTCCATTAGACCAAATATTCCGGTTTGATTTTCCGGAAAATTCCAGCGGCTAATGGAACTGAATTCAGCATTCCTCAACTCACTGAAAAGGCGACAACCTCGTTAGGTATACCACGCATGTTTGCAAAATTTCCCACCAATAATTTCATTTCCATCTAAGTATCAAATCAACAATTTCCGGATATTTTTTTTAATTTTCCGAGGAAATTTCCGCACTATTTGCCCCAGTTTCAAAGTTAGGTTAAATGATAAATAGAGCTGAGAATTATTCAAAGCTCATTTAAACTGTCAGCCGACAAATGACGCCCTTTTAACTGATAGTCGAGTTGAAACATGAGTTTACTAATGTCTGATAAATGGGGTGAAAGTTTCACTGACAACTGAGAAAACGTCTCTAGAAGTGATATGCATTAGTATTTCATTTCTTTATCTACGAGAGTGCCAATACTTTTTGGAAACAATTCCGCTGTCAAACAGAACAAAGAGAAAGCCGATAAACCTGTTATACACGTGACGCAACAGACAATCTCCACACAACAGACCTACAGACAACCTGATATTGCAAACCTTTTAAATGATTCGGAAATGATCCCCAATGTAAGAATCAGATTAACAAGCAACTGAAAACATATTTGCTCATAAGCCTCATTAAAAAAGGTTCCTGGAAAGCTTTCCATTCGATTAAATCTTTGAGTCGAATTTCGGTAAAAAATCACGAACGTCACATGGCAGACTGCACAGGGGGGGGGGGGGGGGGGAGATGGAAAATGGCAGATTGTCAGAAATTTCCGAAAAAGAGGACAGCATCGTGAGGTATAACTGAGCTTTTGAAATATTTCTACGTGAAATCTGCGTTTTCATGATTGAAGTACGTTGAGATGCTATTCAACAGTCCAACTCCTATAAGTTTCTTTCCCTTTATTTCTGCAAATATCTGTATTTTTGATAGTGTGTGTGTTTTTTTCTGCAGAAAATATCGACGTCATTTTGTCAACTCGAGGAATTGGTGGTCACAATTCCGGAATTCTCTTTGGTTACCAGGAGTTTACGCGTACTTACTATCTGTCGGTCTCGACGTCCAATCAAAACTGGGAATTGCAACTCCCAGACTACCCTCTGGGTTGGGCGCATGTGGGCATCACGTGGAGTACGCAATGGGGATTGCGCTTCTATCGCAATGGTGCCCTAGATGCCGAGCTAACAAGCCCAGCAAGATTCACATACCACTATGGCGATAAATTTACATTGTTTTCGATAGGGAGGGATAGATCTAATTCGCCTTTAAAACGGGAAAAGCATCTGCAAATTGCCGATTTAAGAATCTGGGAGTCGGTCATTTCACAACAGAAAATGCAAGAGCTTTACGGTAACACAAGTAAGTAACCGGAAAGTAAAGTAAACCTTCAAGAATATTTTCATGCTGGCAAGTCATTGCACTCAAAACATTTAACTCATGCTAGACATTTTTGCCATAATTAATAAAATAGAAAAATAAAAAAAAAAAATCGCTAAACGTGCGTAAATGCTCATACTCTTAGATTTGAGACGAGTAGTTTCCAGGCATGTCACTCTAACAGATGAAATAAATATTAAAAATGAACAAAGCATTCCCTTCAGCGCTAGCACTATAATATCACTCACGTATAGAGTTCCTAGAATTGACGAAACAATATAGAGAACAGTCTTCAGGGATTTCATGTTAGGGTATACCGCGTATCATTATATCTGCTATTTGGTCGTAAAATGGTTAGTAAGTTAAAACGTTAAAAAGTCTATAAGGTTTAAAATCCTATCATATCTGTTTTTATTCATTTAAGCGCAAATCTACAAGGTGTTCTATGTTTTATAGCTCTTCCTTGGTACATGTGGAAGAACAACGGCAATCCAAGCTTTCCCTGGAAACTCAAACGTGAATCTGCAGCCGGTCATCTGAGCGAAAGTAACGATGTTTTATCTCGAGATTTAGGTGGGAATAAGAGATATCTTAAGATACTCTTAGTGGCAACTCAGCCGTTTCGATCCAGACATGGCAGTTTATTCGTTTCTGTAGGGAATCAAGTGGGGTAGGGGGATAGGGAAAGAGGTTAGGAGACGGAGAGCGTAATAAAAGCACAGAGCGAAGCCTGTTGTAACTAATCCTTAAGGGGGGACGACAAAGAGCCTAATCTAGTGTCCTAGAGGGAAGCCTGATGTAATTCTCACACGAAGAGATAGACTAATTCCCCTTGGGTATAGCCCTAATTTACTCTCCCAGTGGAGACCTTGATCTAATCGCTGAGAGGGAAGCCTGATTCTAGAGCAGAGATCATGCTTGCAGGCCAAAGCTCTAGTTTCAATATCATAAGTGATGACCTCAGATACTCAAAATTTCTCCTCAAACTTGTTTACTTGCAATTCTTGTCAAACCTTTCTCACCTTCCAGCCGTCCTAATGTGAATATCCTTCCCATATTAGGTGCTTTGGGAATTCGTTCGTGATAAAATTTACAAGTTTACATCTCGAAATGAGGCTTGGGTTTTACATGAGCAAGTCTGACTTTGAATTAAGATTGGAAGAGCGGCTCATTACTTGAATGTTCCAACCCGATATTAATGTTTCTGTCACAAAAAAAATGATAAAAAGATAACAAATCAAACAGTCAAGCATTCCACCTATGATACTTCCCTTGTTACCTTGATTGTTAACATTTAATAAATACACCAATAAATTCTCATCAATCGAGGTAACATATTAAGCCGATTTTATCGCGTCCTTTTATTTTTAACAGAATACAATCAAATAGGTTGTTTTAGAACAGATTCAGGACCACCAATGAAAAGTCTAGAAAACAACGATCCAATCTTAGATGGTGACTACACCACTCGTGAAATCAGTGTTCTGAAATGTCTTAACGCTGCGCGCAGGAAAGGAAACAAGATGTTCGCTTTGAATAACGGAGGGGAGTGTCTGTCTTCTGCCAGCGCACATCTTGACGTTGAAACAACATATGAAGAGTCTGATGAGTGCGTAAATGGCAAGGGAGGAGTTAATGCAATGGACGTGTATATCATACCAGGTACGTTACAAGTCCAGGGTTGTAGTGAGTAACACGAGTCCGGAGGTTCCTGTTAATATAATACAACCGAGGCATTAGAAATCTCACAGAATAGGGGTGAGAAGCATACGAAACAACTTAAGGAACGGAATATTCTCTAATTAGGGTTTTTGGATGTCAGTATCGTGTAGCACATTGATAAGATAAGGCTGGATAATACTATGCTGCTACTGGTTCGAATCTTCAATCTAAACTCCTTTGTTTATACAGTTGAAGATTAATAAAATAAATGAATTAAACCACTCCTCAGAAACCTTAAACATAAAGAGAACTTGTGCTGTGCAACTAGCAAGTTACTAGTAATTACAGAAATCAATGAATTTATCTTTGCAGAAAAAGACAACGTCGCCTACAAGAAGCCAACTTCCCAGTCAGGTGTAGTTAAAGATTCTTCCTTAGCAACAGATGGCAGTCGCTTCAACTCACCCACAGAACCTTGTAGCCTGACCAGTTCACAAAAAGACCCCTGGTGGCGAGTTGACTTGGAAAAGGAAGTTTTAGTCCGCGATGTATACATCTATATCTCCTCTTCGTGGAAGGTAAATTACATGCTCGAGATAAGAATCGGAAATCAGGATGAACCTAATTTGAAGAAGAACTCTTTATGTGGAGAGCCGTTTCGATTTAGGGAGGAAGCTTGGCGAAGAGTTCGCTGCCCCGTCCCACTGCTAGGAAGATTTGTCACCATAACAAGGCTTGTGGACAGCGGAAACTTGATACTGTGCGAGGTTGAAGTTCGACAAGAAGGTAAGCTTATAATTGATGGAAATCTTTTAGGCTCAAAATTGCGACATCACGAGGAGACTGGAGGCCAAGCGATGAGGAATCAGTGTCAGCAAAACAAGGTTTGCCTATTACCTATATTTACTTTTAAATTTCCTGCGCGCCGCCATCTTGGATTACATGACGTCATCTGGTTGCCTAATTGTTTCACACAAAAGATGATCTGCTTCCTACCAATAGCGGCAACCAAATAACATCACAAAATCCAAAATGGCAGTGCACGGGAAATTTAAAAGCGAAAATAGGCAATAACCTTAACTCAATTTTTCTTACTCTTGAATATTACTTTCACCTTGCCCAGTATACCTATAATTTGAGATAGATCATTACTTCAAAGCCAACTTGTTGTAAGTTGTAAGAGTGGAGGTTCCCTTTAAAGCTTCACCTTATGCTGACCTGCATTTTTTTGTTTTTCAGCAAAAGATTACATCCAGACAAGTATGTCTTACACTCGTCAAAGAGGTGATCTCTCTATTCTCGAAAGTCATTATATTGTGGGAACAATAAACTGTTTAAGCTTTCTTTATTATATGTCCGGAGAAGATGTTGGCAAATTGAATATCTACGTTGTTGGCCAAGATGAAGCGACATCATTGCTGTGGCGATTGGCTGGTAACCAAGGAAACGAGTGGAACACTGCTCAACTACCTGTTAATGCTGCCCAAGGTTTCAAGGTAGGTAGGACAGTGAAGAAAAGCCTCAACTTTCTTTCTTTTGTTGAAATGAATTGCCTTTTATGCTGTTTTTGAATTGTGCAGATTAGGTTTGAAAGCGTCAGTGATGATGGAAATTCCGAAGAAACTGGCATCCGGGATATCAGGACAGGGGTGAATTCTAGCTGCACATGCACTCCGCTTCAGGGATGCGCAAGACTGACGGGTGAGGTTACTTGCCTTTTGCTTTTAGCATTCCCAACAAGGTGGAATTGGAATATAATCCACGTGACACTAATAGGATTAAAAGTTGATTAAACTTAAACCTTTCAGTGTTCTCCCGAAATCTCATCGTGCAGTTGCTTGGCTTCTCATCTTTTGTTATGTCCCCTGTATTAGTCCCAGAAGTTACTGCAAGATAAGACTTGTCCTAGATTTTTTGTTAAGTGACGAGATAAGGATTTCTGATAAGGTTTCTGCGCTTCGTCTTAAGACAAATTACTTATGTGCAATTTTACCATGAGAGCAAAATGTTCAGTCTACCACTTGATATATGGTGAAAATAACACGCGACGTCAGTTCATACTGCTTGTTTGAAACGATTAAACAAAGCGCAGCTAAGCTTAGTCAGTCATTATAGTTATATATACTTGAACCGATTCAATAATGATTGCAGGATTTCACTCGGCTATAATCAGTCACATTCCTGGTTACCAGGACCAGCTAATGGAGTGGCTGTCTGAATCAGGATTTGGCGATAAGTACTGGACTCCATGCTACAGAGGAACAAAGGAAGGATGGTCAAATACTAACTTCCATAGTAACTGTGATAACAGAGGCCCCACAATTACTTTGGGAAGGAAGGATTCCTTCATATTTGGAGGGTTCTCTGATCAGAGCTGGAATGGTTAGAAACAGCCCAGTCACTCTTTACATCTATAACTTAATTGTACTCAAGTTTGGATTTTGTGCATGCTCTCATAGACGAATTCGGCTAACGTGTTTCCACCCTTGTTGAGACCCAATTTAGACCTTGTGAGGTTACAATTGTACAATTTGCCACATACAACTGACTGTATGGACGTAATTAGGTAAAGAACAATCGTAACCTCACAAATGAATCGTCGCATGGTCTGAGTTTGGTGGCAGCAAGGATATAAACACGCTAGCCGATTCCGTCTATTGCCATCAGAGTACAAAACGTAAAAAAACTAAGTCGTGTATCATATTGTCACGCTGAAGGCTTTAAAATTTTTAAAAGAAAATACTCGACTGTTACCCTCCGGTTTCCGTACTCCCATTTTGTGCGTAGTCGGAAAATAAACTGTGGTGTTTAGCAACCCTTTGTCAAAGAGTTCTAGAACGTGGTATGCAGAGAAGTATTGTTGCTTAGCAACATTGCTGAGAAAACGCACGAACTCAACTCAATTCGATTCTGAAAGCACAGTTCTTCTATTCCTTCTGTTTCTCGACTTATTATTGATAGTGACATTTCGTATTGAGTCTACTCCCTGCCTTTTTAATTTGCTGCTCTGTTAATGCTACTCCTTGTTCCTGTTCTAGCGAATAATCAAGCTCAAAACGTCCCGTCAAGCAACGCGTTTCTTTTCAGTCTGAGTTCTTTCAGCCCGAGTAATGGGCCTAAAAAGTTAGAAGTATTACCTGAGAAGAGACACCAGGCTATGAGGAGGCACAAATCTGTCGGACCTTGCTGGGGAAAAGATAAAGATGAGCTGTGTTTTAACAACCAGCAAGTCACTACGGAAATCGATGCTGGTGGCGTGTACGATGTCAGCGGAATTTCCAATCCCGCTACATATTTTACCGGTGAATCTTCCTTCCAGGCTGATGATGTCGAGGTCTTTAGAATTGGAGGTAAGCGTGTAAATTAATTCCACTTGGCAAAAAATAACAGTCCCTCCTTTACAAAACGTAGTCTGATGTACAACGGGGTTTCTTAGTAGTAAATCTGTGGATAAAACCCGACTGTGTGACCATTCAGAAGAAAGCTATCGAGAAGTACTTTCGTGTGCTATTATTTATTACGCTGTACAAGGTTGCTCTATTTTCTATTCCTGTCCGTGGATTAAATTGTTTTCGTTTTAGCCGCTTAAAAAAAACTCGTTATACTTAACACTACTTCAGCACTCAAATACATCCACTACCCGTTTCTGGCAGATTCTTTGTGTGATCCACCTTGCTTGGAAGGGGAAACCTGCAACGAAATCGCGGGGAAATGTGTTTGCGATCCAACTAGGAGAGACGAGGAAATGTGCAGGCGAAGGCAAGGTAAATCATCTTTAATGTACCAGACAAAAAAACGGATCAATAACCTTAACTTAGCTACAGTGCATTTTGAAAATTCCCAATTTCTAATTTCACTAAACATCTGGACACCTCCGTTCAAATATTAGGCATTAGAATATCTAGAAAGTTAAACGGTTTGCTATGCAACTTAGGATATTTCTACTTCCACTGGAGAGGATGATGCTTCATCACAATGTCAAACATTGTTTAAGAAAATCTTGGTCTATAGAGGGTATAATGAAGATCTCTACCTAAGATTGAATGTTCTCAGTTAAACAAAGAGGGCCTATTAAGCAATATTTTCCAACATATAATATTCTTTCACTTAGCTTTAGCTCTCCAGGGCTGGGTTGTTCGAAAGCCAGTAAACGCTAACCAAGGATTAAGAGTTGACCGAAGTATTACTTTTTCTTGTACAAAAATGTTTTTCGCTTCCTTTTTTTGTCTAGTTTGAGATTATTTAAATTCAAAAGAGAAAGCCAAACGATATAAACAGAAAACCTCACCGAAAAGTTGCAAAACTGAAATCAAAATTCTCGCTAACCCTGACTAATCCTTATCGGGCCCATGAGGACTCTTGAGGCCGGTCTCGCTAACCCTGGGTTAGCTTAATCGGGCTTTCAACAACCCGGCCCAAAAGAATTGTGGTAAATCACACAAACTCGAATTAATGGAAAAATTCGATTGTAAAAGCGAAATATTTTAAATTTCTCATGTTCAGTTTGTTTTTTTGCTGCTTGTTGAAATGGGGAGCATCAGTAAGGAGAGTGACCTATGTAAAGTATAGAGGCGGCCAGCGATCATTTGAGAGAGTGAACTGCAGGTGAAGTTAACAAATCAGGAACCAAGCTCTTTCCTTTCCCAGCTGTTCCTTTTTGGACATTGCGACATGTGTTTAGTGTGTTCTTTCGTTCGTACGTTCTTAACAAAAGCCTACTCTTTGTTTAAGAATAGGCTTTAAACAAACAGTACAGATAGGATGCCTTCTTTCTTATACAGGGTTTGTGATTCAAGTCCCAGACCCGTCACACAAGAGCCCTGGCCCCAGTTGTCGAAAGGTGGATAACACTATCCACCGGATAAATCACTATCCACCCGATAGCGCGGTTTGTTTTGTCAACACTTATCCACTGGAAAGCGATTTATCCGGCGGATAGCGTTATCCACCTTTCGAACAACCGGGGCCAGATCTATAACGCACCCCGTAGATTAGTATGTATCCCTTGTATTGTTAGAATACAAAATCTTATTATTATAATGAAACAAATGCGTCGAAAACGTCCTCAATGATGTCTCTCTATAGTACGCTGGACAAAATTGTTTTATATCGACGTTTTACAACAAAAAATAAAACAAGCAAAGCTATGGAAATAATTTTTGGATTGTCTTAAACCTTATTAAATTCCACATGGAAAATTATTTTCATATAGATCACACAAGGAGGACTTGCGTTACAGCGTATCTAAATTTGTGGACTGAATCACAAAAGTAAGGAAAATTACGCGATTTCTGAGATGAAGATAGTTATGGCCTATATCGACATCGTAGTGTCAGACCAGTGTTGCTGTGCGAAGAACATCTTTACGTGTTTATAGCTTATTTTATGAATTCGACGAGATGGCATAAGGAAGGAGAGATAATCCTTTTAAACAGCACTATCATCCTGTGATACATAAGCGGTTTAGAGAATCAAAGTGATGCTACCACTGAAGGGCCACAAGGCAAGCCAAAAAAAGCTTCTTCAAGCTCTTATGCAAAACTGCGAGAAAATGACAAGTTCCTGGTAAAACTAGCTCAGAAACAGACCCGGAAACGTTCCTATAAGCACAAATAGCAGTGTCTATGGTTCTTGGCCGACAACGCTGTAACACAGTAGTATTTTGTGTAATTGTGGCCTGCACGAAGAGCGAGCTAAAGGCAGCCATGTTCAAAACAGGTGAAAGACCGATCTAGGCGCAAGAACAGTCTCAAGACAGTATCTTATTTCAGTGGCCAAATAAGTTGTAAGTCTTTCTCAAGCGTTCTTGTCAAAATCTTGACAAAAAAATCAACAAGCAAGTAAAGAATAGACAAGCTGTAACGCAACCCTTTCTTGCGTGATCTATATAAAAAAAAAGTTTCATGTGTGGAATTTAATAAAGTGCAAGACAATCATAAAATCATTTGGGTCACTTTGTTTGTTTGAATATTTTGCTGTGAAACGTCGATCCAGAACAGTTTTGGCCAGCGTACTACAATCACTAAAGTAAAAAAAAAAATATATTGCCCCTTCTGTTACACCACAGAGTTGCAGAGACTTAGAGACGAACGATGTAGTATTCAATGGAATCCACTACGACGGAGTAACTGTTGGGGGCGATTCTTCGCTAGATACGATGTAGGACATATCTACACTACTCCCCAGTGGCGTTGTTACTATGAAGAGGCGCTGACCAGGGATCGCGGGCGATTTGACACAACAAAACAATCATCTTGTTATCACACAGCACACAGCGAGTTGGAAAGTTTCACAAATGAAGGTAAGTTTGGAAGTAAACGAGATGATGTCGTTTAATTCGGTAATTCTTTGATCCAATAGCCGGTACAAATTTATGGAAAATTGATTTAGTAGCTTTGATAACTTCTGCGCCCATATTTATGGACACCTTGGTATTGCGCGCACACTACTCCGTAGAAATTTGATAGCGCAGGTTTATTTCTACGCTTAGGTCTACTGTCCACAGTGATTCGTCACGAAAACGGAACCTTTCGAAAACGCTTTTCAAACCAGAGGAATTTGAAAGCGCTGCTTTTTAGTTTTCTTGTGGATGGAAAACATTTTGAAAACGGAGCTTTTCGAAGACGATGTATCATGATAATCACGAGATTGCGCTGACCGAGTTTTCCTCGAACACAAATGACCGGTGTTGGTTTCGATTTTAAATTTTTCCCGTGGAGCGTGGACGGGAAACATTTGATGCGTTTTCAGAGTAAAATCTCCGTTTCCCAATTCCTTCGGCGCAGTGCGGGCGAGGCATAAGACATTTACAAACGTCTCTACGGTTGCGGGGTAATGTTACAAAGCAGCCAAACGAACGTGGGTAAATGATGCAACCTTTGAATGCATCGTAAAAGTGATTTGAACCGCGTTCTTTTCAACTTGGCACAATAACTTTAGAAAGAAGTTATAAAATGGGTGGGCAACCTAGGTATTGAAATTGAACCTCTTCCGATAGAGACATAATGTTTGGTATAATGAGTTGCAAAAGAGACTTGTTTGTAAACCCTATTTTGTTGATTGCAAAAAAATATATCTATTCTTGCAGATGTAATAAGACCAAACCTTCCATTGTAGTATTAAACGCTAGGATTAAGATGATTTACCAACTCGAAATGATGGTTGCCAAATCTCGTAATAAGTTGCCCATCCATCTTACCACCGTTTTCCTTGATACGCGACTTTCGAAATCAAAACACCCGCGGAAACGTTTCCAAAATTTCCGTCAGTCTTCCGTGTTATCGACAGATCGGATCGAAATCCACCAATCACAGCCACTAGTGTGACCTTCAGACCTTGTTTACGTCATGCTAGCGGGCTGTGATTGGTGGATTTCGATCCGATCTGTCGATATCATGTATGATTGACGGAAATTTTGGAAATGTTTCCGCGGGTGATTTGATTTCGAAAGTCGCGTATCAAGGAAAACGGTGGTAAGAAATGGAGCGAGTACATTGCCGTAGATGAAACTAATGCAACTCTAATGTAGTAATGCGTTGTTACAATGAGAGTATGCGTTTTATCTGTAAGGAGGTCCACCGTGTATTATGTGTGTATGTATTTGTAAGTGAGTAGGTATGTGTATGTATCTGTAAGTAACTTCTAAGATGAAGTAAATAAATAAAATACGAAAAAAAACCAATAACTAAAGAGCGTTTCAGTCGCGTGACCAGCGTTCATGCAAACTTGTTTAGAATGCAAACGTATCCACCTAAAGAAGGGTCAACTGCCATTAGATTGAATCGAGACACCATCATGCCCACCGTCTCATTGTTTTGGGACACCATTACATATAACTGCTGTGAAAATAAGGCTTGTGTTTACAATTCGTGTATTTATAAGTATGAAATAAAAACTATTCATTAGACCACAAAGTCCTAAATTGTATTGGCGCAAGGAACGCTACCTTGTATGGTGTCTACTGCCTTGTCATGTATAAACAGCTGTTTTTTTAGAATGGTTGTCCTAATACTGACATACTACGCGCGCTCTGATTGGTCAATAGGGTTGCAAAACCTATGTTCTATTGAACTGGTCAAGTGGTTACGTCAGCGTTCCCGTAATGGCCGAAGAGAGATTTTTCCAGCTTCGACGTAATGCCGGCTCTTGGTCTGGAAATGTCTGAAGGCGAAAATCAAAGTCAAAATAAACCAAACTCTAAATAGACGAATGAAAACAAAAGTGCAGAGGAGGACGGGTCCAGCAAGAGACGATTTGCCGTGGTGGACAGATCTTGACAGCTCCACGCGGGAACTCTGCCAGAAAACGAGCGATAACAAATGTAATAAACAGTTTCGGCTTTCGGTCTTTGGAGGATGCATTTCTGACTACAGGAGGGCTAGACTAAACAATTTGGGTTGCTATAAAGCAGGGAAAATATTTATTACGAGTTGTCTGGAGAAATTTTGAGTTTAAACTCAAT
>OZ026607.1:13073231-13135731 GCA_964020085.1 Micromussa lordhowensis
TACTGCAAATTTATTGTGCCGCGTACACATGCATTGCATTCTTAAACTAGTGAGTCGGTGACGTCATTTTCTCCTCGACCCAGCTCTGTCAAGATTTTAAAGTTAGTAATGGCGGAAGAATAAGTAAGAAAATTCCAGTTAAAATAAACAGGTGTCTTTTTAAAATCAGAGCTTAAAACTTTGGTCAGTCAGTGTTAAGTTAACATAGTTTTGAAATCCAAAGAAAAAAAAGAATTGTTTTTTTTTGGTCGTAGTAGAACTTTAAAAGCGCCGTCGTCCCGCTCAGATTGGGACAATCGTTTGTGTAGTGCTACAACTGACAGATCTGTCAGTTAAATCACCAATTCAGATGTGAAAGGTGAATAGCCCAATTTCGATATATTAAAATTCAGCCTAAAACAATAGACCTCAGCACGAGGCTCGTGGGAATAACTACAGAGTTTGTGGGGTTTATTCCCACGAGCCTCGTGCTGAGGTCTATTGTTTTAGGCTGAATTTTAATATATCGAAATTGGGCTATTGATCAACATGACACGAGCGCGGGACAAACAAAAATTCTGAGTCTCCGAAAGGAATCGAAACCATGACCTCCCGAACACCGGGCGGGCGCTCTATCCACTGAGCTACGAGAACTCCTAAAAATTAAGGTCATTTAACTGAGTTCATATGTGACAGGCGTCCTGTATACTGCTAGGATCAGCACTGTCGAAATCATCGTGAGGAGTGATAACTGAATAACGATGGTGAGTTTTAAGCTCGGTAATGAAATGTACAAGGTGAATTGAATTCACCATCTTTATTCAACTGAAAATTCACCATCTTTATTCATTATCGCCAATTGAGATATCTCACCACGAAGCGAACTTGGAGTTGCATTTGTCGTAATTTTTGGTAGAGTCGAACACTGAGTTTAGTCAGCCTAGTAAGGATGGGACATAAAAAAGAATATAATTTTCCTCGAATTGCTGCTTCCATGGCCCATCTCTCTAGAAGAATTAGAGCAGAATATCATATTATTTTATCTCCGTAGATTTTCAGTGCGAACTGGGATCATAACACCATTGTCTACAACACAATTAATCCGGTAATTTTTACGCGCTACATCCGGGTACTACCACAGACTTGGTACCGCCACATATCCATGAGAGTGGAGTTCTACGAATGTGACGGTAACAATTCTTAAATTCTACCAAGTTTTAACCTACTTGTAACTATTATAATAGGTTTAGACCTGCTATATAGAGCGGTTTTTAATTGACTGTAGAAAGTAATCAGGCCCTTACTTTGGATTTGGTTTGAGAGTGGTTGGGTAGTCTAATTTTTTATGTAATTGGTTTGTTTTTTGTTTTTACGACACTCATTTGAAACCCGCTCTAGAAACTCTTAATAGCTAGATCTCCAATTGTAATTATATCAAATCTTATATCATTCCTAACTGGTGTTGAATCAATGTTCTCAAACTCATTAATAATTCATCAAGTTAAAACATGGAAAATCACCGTGAAGAAAGTTTGGGTATCAAATTACACTCGAAACAGTGTTTCATCGACTATCCAAACACCTCGAATTTACGGTGTTTGGATATTACGATGAAACACTGTCTCTCGTGTCTGGTAGTAGTGACGTAGCGGTCTCCCAACTTAGGTGGGGAGAGCAGTTCTAGGAATATAATGTCTCGCACCTGGTTCATACATCTTATATCGCTAAAAAAAAACCTGCAGGCTTAACACTCTAACCATTACACAAGTAAAGTAGTGGTAATTGATCCAGATACTGAAGTTGAACCCAGCTATGTGGAACCTTCATGGGAAATGAAAAATAGGTCGAAATAGGAGACTTCGGAATAGTAGATGCCGATAGGGAATGTCTCTAAGTGTCATTCCAAATGATTGGGAATTAGAACAATGAATTGTAATGTGACGTCATCGTGTTCTAAGGTTAAAACATTATCCATCTTCCTAATGGTTTCAGTATATCGCCCCATATAAGACCTCCTAAAAACTTGACGTTTTGTAATAGAGCATATTTGAATTTCTAAGTTTTTTTTTCCGGCGTTGCATAGCATAGCCCAAAAAGGCATGATTGAGACTAGTTATTTGCTCGAAAAAAACCCATAAACGCCTGGACCGATCGTAGCAACAATGTCCACTATGACATTATTGATTGGCTGTTTCTATATTCTCACCACTTTTCTCACTCTTTCTCCCACATATAAATAAACCCCTCTAGGCATTTGTAGGACTCTCAACGGAAAAGACAGCAGCAACAACAACAACATGTATTTATACCTGAAAAAAAAAAAAATGAAAACTACATAGATTTGAAACTTACAATTATGATATTAGCTGCCTATAACAACCATACGGCTAAAAAAATTACGCAGCTATCTATAAGCTACACTTAATTAACTTACGGTTATGTGTATTAAATTTACAGCAATGGTAACTTTGACTACCAACCATCCCAGTCCACTACTTAGTAGCTTTTGTTCTGTCACACCTATCAACAGGTTACAGCTACGAGGTTTTCGAAGCCGAGGAGCTGATAAAAAATGCGAAGTATCTATGGACGTTTGATGACAAGGACGATATCAAAGATCAACAAGGAACGACTTGGGCTCAACAAAGCAGTTTCTTTCAGATAACTGCAGGCATGCGAGGCCAAGCGGCGAGGACTGAAGGAGGACCCGGTCCCATTTTACTAGCTCACGACTCAGAAAGTTATTTATCCAAACCTACTCATCACGCTCCTGTGACTGTCAGTCTGTGGCTCCTCTATCAGAGCACTGGTGTTGGTCAGACGTTCCTGGCTGCCGGGGATCAAGAGAACGGAGACAGAGGTATTGATCTTCAACAGGAGGACGGAAGTAGGGAAGAGTTGACTTTCAGTGCAAAGGCTGATACAAGAATGTGTTTAGTTAAGTTTGGAGTTCCTCAACGGATCTGGGCCCACTTAATATTTACATGGTCAACTATTAATCTTGTTATGACTCCGATCACTGCCTATCGTGACGGAAGCATTATTACAAATCTGATTACAAATATTTGCACCGACGGTTCCTATCCTGACTTACCGAGTAACGCCATCACGTTAGGCTCTTCAACTTTACCGACAGCGTTCATCGATGACGTCATGGTTTTAGGAGTATCTCTTTCTACGTCTCAGGCGGTCAAATTCTTTAGATACTACAAAGGTAAGCATGGCCGTTCCTGTTTTTGAAGTGTGTTTATAGGCTTAAACGTCTCCACACCATGTAGGAAAATTGGGCTGGGTCACTTTATGGTATAGACGCAAGCAGGACAAGAGTCCCTCTGAGGCTTTCACTGACTTTAAGATACCAATCTCCGTTTTTTCCGCTTACTCTTTAATTTTTTACGCTGCGAATCCTGCAAACTCTCTTTTTGCTAAAACTGTGACTCTTGTGTCCTCTGGCACGTCGTTCTTCGCTTCCAGAAGGGCCGTGTGGTGTCGCCGAGATACCATAACTTGCTTCTAAAATTGATGCTTTGATACGCATAGATCCAGGCTTCTCTCAAACATTTCCCACATACCATTAGAAATAACTGACAGAGCGATTGTATCACGATATACCCCTAGCTCACTGATTATGGACGCATTCGTGCCAGTGATTGATTTCTTATGGCACTTTACTTTTCAGGCGATGCTAACCTTCGCGTCAACGTAAGTGTGGAGTTGACTGGTGAAATATTTCACTCGGAGTTGACGACAATAGGCTCAGAACTGTTCAAGAACAAGTCGCATTGGATTGAGGTTCAGGTGTGTACATGTCTTAGTCACATGCGTCCACTAAACAGACTGTCAAAAGCTACAATTAAATGCTTTCATGAAGAAGTTGCATATTGACGTATAATGCAAGTACTAGTTCAGTCAGCCAAACAAAAATGCAAACAATACTAATTGTATAGCTACTGTTCGCAGTCAGGCGCGAAAAAAGAAAACTATGCAAAATCTCTGCTAAATCTCAGTATACGCAGTCAATTTTTAGATAGAAATGACACCCACGATCTCTTATTGAGTTATTGGGAATTTTCTAGGTACATGAGCTCGTCTTCGAGGTCGCTCTTGCGTGCACCCAGACTTCACAGGAATTTTCGGTTCCATAATTATTCTATTTTGTTAATTGTATCTTTTACAAACTTCGATTTTTGGATGTCAATTATGACAGACGTCTAGCCAATATTCCTCAGGAAATCCCTTGAATCATCGAGATCTACTTTTACTGAAAAAGAGCTATTTCTCTATTTTTATGAGGCCCGTGGGAAGAACGACTAAATGTGAGGTCCCCAAATCAATTGTTTTAGCTATTTGCCCATTAGGTAAACAAATACTCATTAACAAAGAAGGACGGCTATAGATGTATAAGTGAATGTACCTTACGTATACTTCTGAAATTGGATTACGCAGTGCACTCAATCAAGACACGTTTAGTATCCTTTCGATTCAAGAGGGTTGTCAACCCCTGTGCATTCGCTCCTAAAGAGGGAGAGAAAATTATTTACTTCAAGAAGTTACTACTGAAAAGAGCACGGCAACATGGAATCTACTTGTTTTATATAATAAAGAAACAGAAAAAAGAATGTCAGTGACGTTAGCAATAGATCATAAGTAAGAACCAATCAAATAATTTGACTTCTTGTATGATTAGGGATAGAGAATCCCTTCATGAGAAGTACTGACAAGTATCATTAATCCCTTAGGTCAAAAGCCTATACCAAGAAAATTCTTCATTAAAAGTAGAAAACTTTCTTTTCTGGTAAGACTTCGTATTTCTACAATAGTTTATACAATTGTTTGCAAAGTTAGGGTTCATTTTTTTTTCACTCACAAATAAGATAAGTTGTCTGTGCCTATGTAGACGTGGCTGCTGTATGAGACAAACAATGGGAAATCTCCCTGCTATACGACCTTGTCTGTCTGTTAACAGCATGCAAAGAAAGTCGCCACCGACAGCCTGGGTCTAGTGGATTCTCTTCCCCACTTTTCCGATGAATAAGTGAAGCTTTTTGAGGAATCCTTCAGAAGAAATTCAAATTGCGGAAGTACTGCAAGAGATAAATTAAGTTATCCTACTAAATTAATTTAAATTAATAACTCACACTAGTGTGAAATTTGAGGGGGGCTTGTGAGATTGACTTTCGGGCTAATACATCCTCGACAATTGGCTTATTTTCACCCTAGACCGACTCGTCTAAAATTATCAGCCAACGAGGAAACGACCATAATCTAAACTGAAGCTGATCAGAAAGTTCAATATTGACTTAAGTCATCTAGAAACGGTTAAACAATTGAGAATGCATTGAAACAACTTGTTGTTCAATTGTTTCAGGAACCTCACGAATACAGCAGTAAACTTTACTGTACAATTCAAAGAGACTGGATACAAACAAATCGAACCACTTGAGAGAAGCATCAGGTCAAAAAGCATGCTGGTCAGCACCCCGATTAGATTGGTTGCCATGGAAGCTAATGACGGTAAGTTTCTTCTTACACTGTAGTCATAGAGCCTTTTTAAGCTGGTTTTGTTCCGGCGAGAGCTTTTGTGGACAAGCCGTGTGAAGACGATTAGCCGAATTCAAAACCTGAACTAGGAAATAACATTAACTTTCAGAACCATGTACACCACCACTGGCAAGTTTACCAACATCAACACTAATGCGAAACGATGCTCTTGGAAAATAACCTTTCATCCATTCATGATATAAACTAAAATAATTATTGCAACAAGGAAAGTAAAAGGTATACTAATCTTACTAACATTTCAAATGTTTTAGAGAGTTAACTTTAAGATCTAGAGTAAGATTAATAAATTTGGATAAATATCAACTGAATCTGTATGAGAAAGAAGTCTCTGGAAAGAACGGATTGCTCGCATTTAGGTCAAGATCACATTGCTCTGACATTTCTGTTGGAACACCTTTTTCGGTTCTTTGTAATGTTTCTATTGCCACTCGTATGTATAATTACTGGTTATCTTTTTTAACAGTCTACATTACGCCGCTCCAGGTCTACGCACATAACACAAGCTCTACATCGCTAGCAGTCTCATGGGATGAACCCGGAGACTTAACTCATGGAATTTTTTGCGGGGTTGAGATTTTATATCGCTTGAACGATTCGTCACAGAAAGTTGGCGTCAGGATTGCATCTAGGATAACAGGATATGAGCTGATAGACCTAATGAAGTACGCGTTGTACGCCATAAGTGTGAAGCCCTTCACCCTGGAAGGGGGAGGGAAAGAGAGTGATGAAATAATGGTTAGAACAGCAGAAGACAGTGAGTATTGAATACACTGTGATCTTGTTCAAGCATCTTATATTCCATCTACGACTTGTCTTATGACAACTTGCAGGTCGTTAGGCTGGAATGAAAGTCTGGGGATCACGCTTCGTATTACTAGACTACTACATATTGGTTTCATGGACATGCTAAACAGTTATACTGGAACAAGTGGCATTTGTCATTGGCCTGATCATGAATGAAAAATAAAACAGTGCCGCATGCAAAAAATAACCACTCTTGACTCCTTCAAAGTGTATAATTCACCCACTCATCGTTTTTCGCTAAAACTGCCTCAGTTTTAAAGGAATATTGTGCCCAGATTGATTGAGTAGACGCCTTTTAATACGTTACTTGTGCCCAATCTAGTGCCGCCCGTAGTTTTAGCGTGGCGTAATCCACAAATACATTGTTTATAATTCGTACTGATCTATTTTTAGTTCCCACGTCTCCTCCATTAAATGTCAGCGGCTTCCTTGACGACACTGAAAAACTCATCGTTACTTGGAAACCACTTCCCTTGGAGCATCGCCTTGGTATCATTCAAGGTTACCACATCATGTATGAGGCACAGAATAGTAGGTCCCTTCAGGAAATGATCGTTAGTGCCTTCAATTTATTAGCAGAACTACAAAACATCCAGAGGGGAAGACTGTATGAGGTTAAAGTTGCTGCGTTTAACAGCGTAGGAGAAGGACCACCCAGTCCACTTATTGCTCTCAGATCACCAGATGGTGGTAAGCAAATTATAATTTCAGAACATACATGAAGGAGAAACTGCTCATGATTGATAAATGTCGACAGCGCTTTGTGCCTCGCTCCCACGCGTCTTTCTCTGTGCAACATCATAGAATCATCCAACCAGAAAATGCTTAGGTTCACAAAAGACAGACTAACTACACATCCATATACAGAGTGTAGCTAGGTGTAGCTATAGCACAGTCAAAGCGATTCTGACGCCGGAGTAAGGTGCGTCAAGTAAGGCATCCTTTTCCTTTGGGTAATACTCAGAGCTTCTGCTGTGAGAGGCCGGTTGTTATAGACAGACACGGAATATTACCCTCTACCAGACAAAAATAATTCTCCATTCTCTCAAGTTCTATACTTAAAGACCTCTTTACTACAATCGGAACCACCCGGGCGTGTGATCGCGTAAGATAGATTCAGTAATGGTTCAAGCAGATCCCCATTTGGATCATAATGACATAATGGAGTTCTCAATGGTTTAAACGGCGTGCTTTAAGGGACACTAGCAAATTTAATTTGGCCACATTTTTGGTCAAAATAGTCCTAAAATCATAGTATTTTCAATCGTACACCAACTACTTTTAGAACACCAAGATGAAGATATTAAGTAAAGGGAGAGCAAAATTGAAACAGATTTTTTACAATTTCTTTAAGACCCAGTGACACAATTTGAAAACCTCTGTAGGACTGTTTTAATTTGGCATCATAATAATGCGCAGGTGTACCCCGTTACAACACTCTGAATAGCTTCAGTGCACCCATGTATCTAATTTTGTTACAAAAGTTGACCATCCATTCAGGTTTTTGAAAAACAAAAAACGTGCTCATTAGGCTTCAATTTATGAAGTATTTCTTATGAGCGAGAACTCGAGGCTCTAGGGAAGGACCACAAGGCACGAAGATCACCACTGCTCCCGTCATCATCAACCGTGCTCTGTTAGATCTTTAAGGGACTCGCTTTGTCGGCAAACCAAAAGAAAACTCACACCATTAAAACAGCTCAGATCCATGTTGCCATGTAAAACAGCACAGACTCGAGGTGTGTGTTTTTATTAAAGTGCACCTAACCCCACAATATTTTTTTTCGCTTAAATGACTCTTTGCACCTGTTTGAAACGCATTGCGCCTTTTTGCCCTTTTCTAGCCCTAATCTTGACTTTTTACAGGCGGTAAAAGTTAAGAAATCTGGCCATCGTCTGTTCCACGACCGAGCAAGTAAGGGGAATGGGTTTATTCCTGGGTTGATGTCATAAACTTATTTGCATGCATGTTTACAAAGACTTAATACGATGCAAATCAGTCTGTGACGTCAACCCAGGAATAGACCCATACCCCTTACTAGCTCGGTCGTGCAACAGATGATGGCTAGATTTCGTAACTTTTACAGGCTATAAAAAAGTAAAGATTTAGTTTCAAAAGGCGCACTGCGTTTCGAACAGGTGCAAAGATTTATTTAAGCGAAAAAAATATTTTGGGGTTAGGTGCACTTTAACCACATTCAGACGAGAAAAACTTGTAAAACGAACCAAAAAACCGTGTTCGTTCTCTGTCACCATAGTGCGCATGCAACTTGAAAAGAAATCTGGTTTGAAGATAATATCTCGAGGAAAGGGACACTTTACCATTAAACAAATAAGAAAAAGACTTGACCCTGCTTTGTTCTGTTAGGTCCTCAAGGAAGTGACATGAGCACTCAAGAAGTAGGAAGGAATATTAGGGGGTTGGCACTTGACCCTTAAGTGCACCTGAGTTCAAGTGCACTTTAAGCGTACATGAAGCGCAAACAAAGAAAGCAAAGTCATCGACAACAGCAATTCAAGCTGGTCGCGTGCAAGATCCACGTGATTGACACTTCAACTTGCGTAACAAAAGAACAAAACGAGCAAAGCAGGGTCGAGCCTTTCTTTATTGTTCATCGAACAAAATCTATCAACCCATTTCGGACTAAAACGACGCCAAAACCAGAACTTTGGGGTGTTAAATCCTCATTCACTCTGCATAGTGGAAAATTTCACAGGGTCTTGCCTTTTTGATTCGAAGTAGTTTTAATGTGCAGCCTATTATTATATACGTCTTATTGTTTTGCAATTTGTTCGTACTAGTTCCCAGTCTTCCACCACCAGTAGTAGTGGCCCATGGTACAAGCTACTCGAGTGTGATGGTCACGTGGGCAGCTATCCCAGAAAGCCACACAAATGGCATTATCCAGGGTTATGTTGCGATGCTCGATGACATCAACGAACGTTTTTATGGGTGCGACCAAATAATGAAGATCGAAGGACTGGAAAAATCCAAAGCTTACAAAATTAAAGTTGCTGGTTTCACCTCCGGCGGACTTGGGAACTTCAGCGATGACGTAATAGCAATCACTAACATCAATGGTGGGTCATTGAGTTTGCGCAGCCCAGCTTTTAGTTATCGTCTACAAACGTTTAAACAGATGGAATTTACCTTACAACTCAATATCTACTATTAAAAGCGGGAAAAACCACACTATCAACCTTAGCATACGTGCATCATCATCATCATCATCATCATCATCTAATGACGCAAGTTCAAGGCATGAGCAAAGTTAACTTTGCTTCGCCAGATAAATCTTTTTCTTATTGATTGATTGTTTCAGTTGTATACCATTGACCTATGATGTACTTGGAAAGTGTATAGAGCACTCAAGACGCAATTCTTACGTTTCTTTCGTGCTCAATGGCACACGCTAATTACAGCATGAATTAATTGCTGATTGAGTGTTGTATCTGAGTATATCATGTACGAACATCACAGAATGAAAATATCGTACATGCAATTTAATTCATCTTCTTCCTGTGTAATCTTCTATTATTTTCACAATTGTTCAGAAAAGTAGCCATGAGATAAAACGGTCAAAGCATACAAATTTCTTATCACTTTGATTTTATCGTTCTTCACAGGTTGCAAGGCTCTTGGTATGGAAAACTACAACATTTCCAACTTACAAATCAGTGCATCTTCCGCGGCTGGGGCCATTCATGCCGCCAGTAACGGTCGATTAAATTTTAACCCCCACAATATTCACTTCGCGGGATCCTGGAGCGCTGTCAGCAGTGACTTTGATCAGCCCTTTGATCAGCCCTGGCTGCAGGTTGATTTCCTAGAAAAAATTACCGTGACCAAAGTAGCAACTCAAGGCAGACTATTAGATTCACTGCGTTTCTTTCAGTGGGTTAAAACTTACTCGTTGAATTATAGTCAGGATGGTATTGATTTTGAAGCTTATGAACAGTTTGGAAGCACGAAGGTAATTTACTTTAACTGTCACTGTTTGGTATAAACTGTAATTCTTGAATCACGTTCTTGTCGCTTGTTTTCAAAACGTTTCTTTGCCAGTTCTTCAAAAGTGCTTGAAGTCAGTATGCATCCTCAGGCTCTAATTGGGATATCCAAGTTTAGTGTTGACTAATCCCTCGTCAACCCAAAAATTAACAGAATCTTTTCTACTAATTAACCTATTTAGTTATTTATTTAGTCTAAACTATACTGACGATGAATCTGCACAAACACGGCAGCGGTGGTGTTCTTTGTAAATGGCCTGCGTTTGATAGCAAGAGCAGTTCCCAGGGCTCAAAATAATTTTTGAACGGTGGCCGGTCATGTTGACCGGCCAAACCAATTTTAGGTCGGTCATGTCTCGTTTTTGATCGGTCAAAATATTGAAAATGCTTATTTTGAATAATTTCCCTATTAAGCCAAAAATATCTCCTCATATGCACAAAAATGTGTTTTGTTAAAGAGGATAAAAGTTTTAATCGCTAAAAGTATCACTTAAATATGTTGGTTTTCATTTCCACACACTGCATTAATTCTGCTCGACATGAAACTTGCCTGGGTTAACAACAACAAAAACTCGCTATATTATTTTATTAGAAATGCTCATTTTATCGTAGTTACCCTGCACATAATCGTATATTAACTTACCACTTAATGCGATTTTGGTTGTAAATACTTCGAGTTTCTACCAAACACTAATAGGGCTGCATAGGCTCGTGCTACAAGTGAAAGATCGCTGCCTTCCGCCGCTCGACATGCTCGGTCAGCATGTAGGAAATAAACTGAAGAAACGCTAACGAGGACAATTGAATCTGTAACTGCGACGTTGATTGATGCGATGTTCATTGTTGTCTAGTCTGTTTAGCGTATTTACAGAGGTTAATGTTTCCTGTGTTATTTTAGCAAGCCGCTAAGACGCCACAGCATTCACGAAGCCGACGATCATAACCGTCTCATCTGTATTCTCCTATTTTGAAACTACAAGCCGCTGAGATATTTTATTATTTCATTGTTTATATTTTCCAGAAATAAAGGAAATTTTTTTTTCTAGTGAATTATTTGGAAACCGCGTACTTAACCGGTCAAAATGACCGCCAAACCCAAATTTTGTCCGGACAAACAAGTCATCTTGGCCGGACATTGTCTGGTGACCGGCCGTTATTTTGAGCCCTGAGTTCCCCAGTGTAGCTACATGTCTTGCATGATTTTGTTTCACTTCCAGAGGTAGATCCACTTCTGTAAATCATCGCTTTTGTTTTCTTCGCAGATTTTTCAAGGCAACTGGGATAGTGACACTGTTGTTTACAATGCAATTACTCCACCTATCAAGGCGCGCTATATTCGGATACTACCAAAATCTTGGGAAGGTCACGTATCTATGAGAGCGGAGTTTTACACCTGTGAATACGGTAATCATAAAATACGACACTATTACCGGATACATCTGCAGGTACCGGAAAGCTTTGTATTTTGGGTCACTTGGGATTAGTCTTTATTTGGAGTTGTTTTGTTTCCTGTCTTTTATTTCTTTTGTTTTACGTAAGCTTACGTAATCTGTGCTCCGGTACCTGCAGAAAGATCCCTATTACCAGTACCTTTTGGCCAATTATGCAATCTGACGGCTACTCAGACGCCGATTATTATTTATCATTATGCCATTAGTAGACGCTCGATAAAGATTCTAGAAAAGCATTGTCCTGGCTTCTAATGGAAAGGAGATATGTTCGAGGAGCAACAGCAAGAACAACTTTGCATAGAAAGGCTAAAAAGGAAAGAAAGACGAGCTGGAACGGAATTAAGTATTGGGAGGAGGCCCGCCAGTGGCGAGTGGCACCGAATCGCTGATGCCCTGTATGGCACCTGGGCACTGATATACAATCAGGGGTTTGGTATAACGGGTGGTGCCCTGGACCCCTGGCCGGGTCATTGTGATGAGATCTCGAGCAAGACGCTTCACTATCACAACGTCTCACAGCACAGGAGAATGAATGTGCTCAGCGACTTTACTGTTAGCTGGGTCAAGCCCCACAAGAGACTGACATCTTATCGAAAGAGAGAGCAGAAAATGTAATAAATGCGGCTATTAAATGCTCCCCCTTCGCATGTCGGCCTCATGGGCAACTAGGCTTCAATGCAGACTGCGCCTCCTTTTACGCTTTTCGTGGCAATTTACCATGACAGTTCAATGTGGTTACCACTAACAATGCTAGAATCTTCGCGGCAGACACCCCCTCAATTTAGTGCCAACATTCCGAAAGGTATCGATCGCCCTCAAGTCGTTGTTACCAAGGGGGTCTGCGACCGTGAGGGTGGCCGCAAAGGAATACTTCTGAGGTGCATGTTCTCTTAAGTCTAATGCAACTATATTTTTTTCTAGATTTCAAGCTTGAACCAGTTAATATCACGTCATCTGTTCCAAGTTCCACTGGCGTCGGCCTTCAATGGAAGCCACTGGACCCATACAAGTTAGGCGAGCCCGTCTTAGAATATCGAGTGGAAATCTTCGATTTGCTGAGAGGAGAACGTTTTAATTACACGGTTAATTCATCAATGACAGATGTAAACTTAAACATTTTAAAACCGTTTACGCCTTATAAATTTAAAGTGTTTGGAATTTCAAGCTCATGGGAGGGAAATATCACCAACACAATAGAACTGAAAACACAGGAAGACGGTAAGTTGAGATAAAGGTAAAGCGAACTCGAACATATCCCATCAACTGACAGCTGAATTAATGTATTTCAATACCTAAACTAAAAGGACACTTTTATGAGCATGATTTCTTTTTACATAAATGCCAAAAAATAATGCTAAAGTGGTCCGGTTTTGTCGAAAATTATTGTAATAGCACATGTAAGCTGTTAAAGAGATGCCATCATGAGTGACACATCATTGGAAGTTTGATTTCAACTTGAAAAAAAAAAGTCGAACAGGGCTGTTGAGACCATTTCCTTGTATCTTTGAAAACAACTAGAATTTCCCCTACCTTTAAAAATAGGCCATTTCCGACTGGCCTTTTGCCTGTGCCAAAACGAGTCTTCGTGCGAAGCCATTTATATGAAAATGTGTTCACCCTACAGGTCAATTTTCATGCAAATAATTAACAAATTGACGTCAGTTTTTCATGCATCGGTCCTGTTATTGATCATAAATTTCGTTATCACATTGTCAAAGTAGCTGTGGATCCACGAGGCGATAGCCGTGGGGATCCGCAGACTACTTTGACAATGCGATGACGAAATTTATTGTCAATAACAGGACAGACTCATTAAAAACTGACATCAATTTGTTTTTTACGATAACAAATGGTCGAATTGCCCGCTCTCGCTCGCTGACGCGTCGCACGAATTTCAAATTCATTTGTCTGTCCGCATATTGACGATAAAAATTAGCCAATGAGCGCGCGAGAATTTCTGCAGTTATCGTAAAAATATCATTTTCACATGAAAGGGTTTTATACATGAAAGGGTTTTGAAACAGAGGCACAGGGCAGCTCGGAAAAGGGCTATTCATTTTATTTCTTCACCTTGGTGCTCTGGGGGAAGGGGTATATCATGTCCGAATAAAGGTACTTGGTCACAATTTTGCACCGTTTTGACTCTAAAATGGAGGAAATCCTCATGATAGTGCTTTTATACTGAAAGAGAATTAGAGAAAACGTCTACATCGATTATCGATGATCTGAGTTGATTCTTGTTTCCAGCTTTCCATTCATTTAAACTTGGCTCAGTGGGGGAAGAATGCAATCTTTTTAGACGTTCATCTATCTCACTTAAATACAAAAATGTTAATGATATTTGTGTATTTCACCCAAATAGTCTAGTAGTGAGATAATACATTGGTGTTTAGTGTTAAATTCTTACAATGCGTTTGGTAGTTATCTTTGCAATAGTTTACAGTTTTGGTTTGTATTTTGGCATCAAAAGTGCTATCCCTATAAACAACAGGCACAGTAGCAGTTAAATATGTTAAATATTCACTACAATTTTCGTTTGAGGTTTGAATTCTTTACATTTAAAGAAACCAGTTTTCGTTAGTGGGACATTGTATTGTTTACTTGTATCCTATAGACACCAGTCCATGGCCATCGGTTACTAATGAAAACAATTATCAGTCATAATGGCCCAAAACTAAGTTGTCCTCTAGCTTAGGCTTTACTTGCCTGGGTTGCTTAAGTGGTTCTTTGCTGTTTTACCCGCTTGCTTTCTTCCCTATTTGCTTAGCTTACGTTTATATTTGCTCCTTGATAAGGCGACCCTTTTTGGTGAAAAAATCACGCTATTAAATTTCGCATTGTTTTGATCTAGTTTATTATTTTCGTTTAATACTACAGCTCCCAGTGAACCTCCAAAAAACCTCAGTCTCCTACACACCGGCACCTCAGAATTAACATTCCAATTGGAGCCAGTTGATAAATATCATATAAACGGGCGACTCCGCAAGTATAAAGTAAAATATCGAGAAAGCCCACCTCGAAATCAGCTTTGGAAGACCTTTGTTATCAATGTAACTCAAACCAATCGAAGGAAAAGAAGCATTGAGGACGAACCAGTTACCTTCAACTTGGAGGGTTTAAAGGCGCACACCACGTATACAGTCATTGTGTTGGCATTTACTGTTAAGGATGGCGTTCCCACATTGGCGGCAAACTTCACCACAGCAGAAGACGGTACAACTCAGCATTTCATAGACTAGCAGATATACATGTACTACATGCGCTCTTAACTTAAAGCAACCTCAAATGAAGCTATGTTTAAATGGCGCCTTATTTTGAATAACAATACTTTATACATCCTTAGCCTCGTACTGATGTTTCCAGACAGAGGATTTTTCACACGAGTGTGAGGCCTAGGATGTATAAGTATTGTTATTCAAATTTAGGCGTCATTTGTGCAAAGAGTCTATTGTACTGAGTATTTTGTAGATTACTTCTCAAACTCATTAATAATTCATCAAGTTAAAATAAAAGAAATCATGATCGTGACGGTGTTTGAATATCTGATCTTAATTAATTTTAATTAATTCTTTTGATGATTTTTTTCTTCGTTTTCTCTTTAATTTTAGTTTCGATTATGAAGATATATTAAACTTTGACCACACTTCCAAAAACTTTGGTGTTCGTCAAAAATACTCCGCTACGCGTCTAATTTTCATCTCTCTTCTGGGTGTTTAGAAATGTGATCAGACACATTCCTAAACACCCTTTCTTTCGTGTTTCATATAATAACAATAATTTAAATAATTATTTAATATTTATTTAACAGATCCACGAGGTGGCTCTTCTCTGTTAATTTTCATTATTTACATTATTACTTCAATTCATACCCGATTTGCATATTTGCCTCTCTTTTACCTACGGCCATTATTTTCTCCCTCAACATGTTCAGTACCAGATCATCCGCCGCCAAACGTAACCGCGTACAACACCAGCTCTACAAGTGTTAATGTCACGTGGCAGCCTATCCCATTAGACCACAGAAATGGAATTCTTCTCGGATATCACGTAAGATATTGGAGACACGATAAAGCAAACGATACTATCTCCATGGTAACGGTAAACAGCACCAGTCTCCATGCAGAACTGGATGGATTAGGGAAGTATAAAGAATACGCCATCCAAGTAGCAGGATCGACAGTAGCTGGGTTGGGGAGTTTTTCTGATTTTTTCTTTGTTCGTACTGAGCAAGATGGTGAGTAATGTGTATTGTATCGTTGTTTCGCCTGTGGTTGAATGTTTTAAGTGGTCGATGCGCTTAGTTACAAGTAGCTAGTTCTCAGGCATGCCACGTAGATTGAAAGAAAGAAACATTTCAAATAAACATAATCACAATAGGCTTAAAAATCCCAACTAGCGGAAGGGAGGCTAGTTGGCTATTTACTAGCATGACCGAGGAGATGAACTGGGGTCTATCGAGAAACAACTCAGCTTAGCAGTCAGAGCGGGACCTGAACTCCTGACCTCTGGATTCCAAATCCTCGGCTACGCTGCATCCTATCGTGGCCTTTTAGAAACAAAATGAGCAGAGCAAGTGTTTTCGTGGCAAATTCTCGATAAGTGTAAAGTGTATATGGAATCTACGTGAGATCATGATATGGAAACCGAAATAAAAATTGCATACATGTATCTTTATTTTTTTCTTCGCTGCGTTTCTCTTCCGGTTGAGTCAAAAACCGCGGGAAAAACGATATCCATTTTTTTTTTCGATTTCCATATCAACATCTCTTGTAGATTCCATAAAATATATCTGTCATATATACTAAGTTGTTCGAGGGTTCTTGAACACTGTTAAATATTTCCTTAGATATAACGTGTTTTGACATAGTGATTTGAAAATGGAGTTCCGTTCACCAAGTAATTGTTCTTTCTTCAACCTTAGTACCCGACGAACCGCCAGTTAACATCAGAGCTAAAGGAATTGAACCCACAGTTATAAAAGTTGACTGGTTACCAGTGCCTTACGAAACTATAAACGGCATTGGAATAGGTTACCAGCTCGCTCTATTCAATACCAGTGCAAGCAATATTAGAAATTACACCTTGAACGCTTCTGTTCTGTCACTGGAAATTAACGATTTGGATATCTGGACAAACTACAGTATCAAGGTTTCCGCTTTCACCGTTGTAGGAAACGGTCCATGGAGTGAATCAATACTTGAAGAGACAGACGAAGAAGGTAAGCCACAGGCATCCCATCTTTTAAGTCTGCCTATAGAATAAATGGCCATTATCATATCTTATTATATGACTTGGGTTTGTAGCCGATCTAACGCGTGCTCTGATTGGCTAATACTAGGGCATTATTCTCCCGTAATGCCCACGGGCCGATTACGGGCCTGCAAAAGCCAAGCAAAAAGCCATATAGTAAACAACTTATTAACCTCGAACGTTCGGTCTTTACGGGAAAATCTCAAACCTCGGCCTTGCCGTATTGACCTCGCTATCGCTCAGTCAATACGGCAAGGTCTCGGTCTGAGATTTTCCCGTAAAGACCCCACTCTCGGTTAATAAGTAGTTGATACATGGCCAGATATTTAAGACTCTTGATCCGAAACTACCTTAGCTTTGACCACTGGCTCAATAGGCCATTTTAGAGTTACCTTTTGTCTCTGTCAAAACGAACATTCTCGCTAAAGCATTCACAGGAAAATGTGTTTTGCCTACAGGTTCATTTTCATGCTAATCAAACTCATTTTCGTATGAAAGGTTTCGCACGAGGACTCGTTTGAAAACAGAGGCACAAGGTGACTCGGAAATGGCCTATTGGTGTGCGGTGTGTTTCATTGATTCTAGTGTTTTATTCGCAGCTCCATACGAAAGTCCAGCAAATCTGACAGGAAAAGCCACAAACTCGACCTCAATCTTCGTTCAGTGGAATTCAGTTGTTTTACCCAATATTCGCGGGATTCTCCGAGGTTACATTGTTTACTATGAAGAGGCTCCGGGTTCCGTCCATGCAAGCGTGTTAAGAAATGTGTCTGTCGATATATCTGTGACTGAAGCTGAGCTCGTCAACTTGCACAAATTTACCGAGTACCGGATTTGGGTGACAGCGTTCACTACTAGAGAGGGAGAGTTCAGCAATTCCATATTTGTGCTGACACGAGAGGACAGTAAGTGTCTTTTCCCTTTGTTATCCTTTTTAAAAAATAAAATATAACAGAGAATTGCTACTATCTACCTTTTATGTAGATGAAGTCAACTCCCGATTATTCGAACCCTCACTAACTCAAACCAAATCGATTTCCCCTGGATTTCAGTCATACATTAACTGTAATTTTACCCTTAGTAGCTCGAACCCTCCATAACTCGAGCCTCCCGCTAACTGAAAACAATTTTTCATATAATTTTACCCTCGATAACTCGAAGCATGTTTGCCAATACACACCAATCAGTATTGTAGGCCAAAACATTGAAACTATTTCTCAAAATATAAATCGCATGAACTCTGTAGCAGTAGCCCAACGTTGTTCTTGAAAAAAGGTAAAAACCTGCTTTGCCTTGCTTTCTTTTGCTTATTCCTTATTTCTGGTAATTTGTTCACAACTCCCGATAATTCGGAGTTGAATGTACCAATAAATTCCTTGTCAATGTAGGCAATTAACTTTATCTTACTTTTCTCAGCTCCAGGACGCCCACCGTTGTACATCAGATACTCTTCGCCAAGCTCCACTAGTCTTTTAGTTGAATGGGGTGCAATCCCACTTCGTTTCAAAAATGGAATCATAAGAGGATTTCAAGTTCACTTGCAATATAACGAGAGGGTGGAAGTTAGAGTGCGAGGACCACTCCTCTACTGGGTCATTCTTGACGGTTTAAGGAAGTTTACAGTATATCATATTCGAGTTTTTGCCTTCACAAATGAGGGATATGGACCAGAAAACAACCTAACGGCGGTTACAGCCCAAGATGGTATTGAACTTACGTATAATATTTGTTTTCTAGAAAAAAAAACAATACGAGATAGCGGCACGTTCAAAGCAAACTAACATCCCTCATTCTCTAAACAGTACTAGTGTTGAAAATTTAATCCTTCGTGATCAAATCCAAAGGACAGGTTCGCCAATGGCTCACCACCTAGCCATTTCATGCCACATGAAATGGCTAGTTTTTTTTTTTTTCGCAAACTTAAATAGGACAAATATTATCTTTATCGGTCTTTTTTTTGTTATCGAGAAATTGATATTTTTGGAAGAAATTTTAACCTTTTTTGTCTTGCTAGAACAAGTCAATTAACAATTACTGGACGAGGTTGAGAAAAATATCGTGATCTGCGAGACTCTTATTTGAGGCAATACACATTTAGACGACACAACGCATAAGCAGACCGTTATTTGTAGGCCAAGTTATTTGCAGGTCACGTGTTGGGCTCTCTGCCAATAGCGTCCCGCACTAATGACGTCACGAAAATTTAACCCCTAGTGTGACTCAATTCGATGGCCTTTCTATTTGAAAATGTTGGAGAAAACCCGCGACACGTGTCTTGGAATAATGAAATTACAAAGTTTGAAGAAGGGCGGCAAAATATGATGGGCTTCTCATGTATGAAGGCTGTTTACGAATACACTCGTTACCTCCATAGCAGAAGAACATTACTATTGTACCCGACATTCAGGTGTATCACTCACAAAAAATCCAGCAAGCCAGCAAACAAATACCATAAGGAAATAACGTAGATCCGATCACCGAGAGTAGCCCGCTTTGTTTTCGCCTATAAAAACAGTTTTAGCCCACGCTATTTATATTACACTATCGCGCCAACATAACTACAACCCTGGTCAAAACATCATGGGACAGTTATGAAAATTAAGAGAGAAAATACACTTCGTTAAGTAAACTCTGAATCCACCACTTAAAAAAGGTTTGCAATGTTTTTTTTTAGTAAACCATTGAGTCTACCGAAAATGACTTTGAATGCCTGACGTCAACATTGTATCGGGGGAAGGGGACGGGGGAAAATACGTCATTTTTACGGGTTATTGCCTTTATGTCCCAAGAGTTCTGGCCAGGGTTGTACGATCTGAGATATTTGCAGTTGAGGTCTGCTCACAGTTGCAGATTTGTTTATGTGGTCGGATGAATATGGCTTCATTAAAAATCTAAGCTCTTCAAATTGCACAGTACACTAATTCCGCTATGAATTTAGAATTGTCTCAGGGATATTAAATAATTATGTCCTCCTGTTCTATCATATTCGTTTGAGCGCTTGCTCGGGTTGTCAAGTTTGGGAATTTCTGGCAGTAAGTCAGCTGATCTCGACTTCCAATTCCTGAAGGTTTTGGGATCTGTCCGACTGTCACTGCACTGTCACTGCGGCTTTGTACGAGCCTTGTGCAATTTGTGGCATTTAGGCTCTTTTCTGAACACCTTGAATCCGCTTTCCATTACCCAAGGCAGCAGTGTTTGCTTTCCAACATAATCTAAACTAATCAAAAACCTAGACCACCAATCTTTCTCTTTTTTGTCTGATTTTCTGGTCTAGAAGACAACGTGCTCATACAAAACCTTCTATCGGACTTTAATTCTTGTCTGAGCCATGCGGGGGGTCTCTGGTGATGAAATCTATTTTTAGGAACTGTGCGCGACGCCCTTAAAAGGAAGGGGAAAATGCATCAAATGATAATGCTGTTTTCTTTTCACAAGTTCCCAGCAAGCCACCAGAGGGAATCATCGCTGAAAGCCACGTAACTTTGACAACCATTCCTGTTACCTGGCAACCAATCGACTCCAGCCATCTTAATGGCATTTTACTTGGTTACAAAATCAGGTACCAGGCCGTCGCAATTGGAGAGGAGCCAGTTGAAGATCAGCCAATCAGAGAGGAGATAGTCAGCCCCTCGACTTTCTTTCTTGTGTTGAAAAATCTCGAAATATTTACTTTGTATCGCATTGATGTTATGGGATACACGATCATGGGCAATGGCCCGCCGGTTACGGACTATGCAGGTTTGTCTAATTTCCAAGCCCATTATATACTATAATGTCTCAACGCATAGAATAGACGGATTTGGCTAATGTATTTACATTCTTGTTACAATCAAATTAAGTTCATGTGATGATTCACTTGGGAGGCATCGTCGGAGACATTCGGGACGACGTGATATTTTCGGGCGACGCGATATTTTCGGTAAAAAGTTTACATCAAGAGCAGGAAAGCCACTGGGCACTTACTCTTACCAAACCAGTTCCAGAAGCGTTTGAATTCCTCCCACTAAGAAACAACTTCTTGCCAATCAGCGAGGAGGTCCAGCCAAGCGACTCTGTCGCCTTCTTACACGACGTGGTTTTCCACATCGATCGTCGTAGTTGCTTGGCGTCTACAATAAGGAAGATTCTCGCGGAGATAAAGGATACTCTAAACGATCAATTTTTAAGGCAGATTTATCGAAGGTATATCGTAAATTTGTATTTCTAATGTACGCGATTTCTACACTGTTGTTAGTGGCGCACGAAGCTAGTACACAAACTTTTCACCCGTCAATGTGCGAATCTCCGTTGCACGGACGACGCAACGATGTCGATCAAACGTGGGGACGATCGGTCAGCTGCAGTGCACACAAAACAGGAAACAGGTGCAATTTTGATGCCGCTGAACTGAGTTTTTAATCCGTAGGTCATATATCAATGTATATATCGAGCTAGTAACATAAACAGGACGAGTCCGAGATTGTTAATTACATTTGCTGGAAACCACGTTTTGGTTTATTACAATGAAACAAGATTGATACAATATTTTGGCTCTATTTCAGAGTCATAGTCATGTAGTTAGAACTGTATTATCACCAAAGTTAACCTAGCTAAGTAAGTACAGGAATCGTGCATGACCAAGTATGGCGGTAAAATCCCTGTACTGTGGATTCTCATTTTCTGCTCTATTTTGAACGTAAAATTGAGGACGTACAAGTTAATAATCAACTCTCTTTTTATTACAACAAAAACTAATTAATTGTTTTGTTTTATTTTCAGAGACCTGTCGCTGCTATAAACGTCTAACAACGAGTTGGTACGAGTTTCGACCATACGTCCGATTGTCTGAAAATGGCTTCCCTGACGGGCTTATTCCACCAATCCTCAGGAAGCTAACAGTCAGGTGTTGTGAAACCTGCCAATCGCATGGTACCTCTTATGTGGACTTGAATTCGAATGGCTTCAATCAATCGGCAAAGCTTCTCAATCTGCGTTCACTGCAGAAGAGTATCGCTAATCCTACAGACTTCTTCTTCCCCGTCTATGGCTTTAAAGAACAGACGCATTTTGCTAAGCAGTTTGGCTACCAAGGAATCGTGGAATCACCTGGTATCGCGTACGTTGTGAATACAAACTCCCATGACGACATGCCCAATGCTATCTTGACGAATATAGCTGCCTGTTGGCCTGCCATCGCCCTCGCTTTGGTCATCACGTATTTAGCAGGACTTGCGGTGTGGTTCGTGGTAAGTCAGACAAAATATAATAAATAAATAAGGAACACAGACATCACATGCTAAGTGTGCGAGTTGGGGTGTTTAATTCGAGCGCAAACAATGTAATTGGGTTGCTTTCGTTAGATGAAGATTTATCCTCACATTATCCCATGCACGGACTATTTGTTACATACCGAATATTAATCTTCCCATGTCCAAACGAGGAATTCTACATCAAAAGGTCATTGGTCGGTTGCGGACCAAGCGACCAAATGCCTCCTCAACCGGCTGCAATCTCGAATAAGCACAGCACTTTGGATTGACAGGAGCAACTTTTTAATATCTTCCCAGAGTCTTAGTACAGACTGAAAATCTGGTTTGTGCGGTGTTCCTGGTTTCTTCTTACCTTGTAGTGAAATGCTAAAGAAAAGCACGGATTTTTCCAAATCGTTTTTTTTTTTTTTGGCTTCATAATTCTGTCCAATTGACCTATTTTAAAGTCTCAAACGAGCAAAATTTGGGCCGATAAACGATCTTATGCGTTTTTGGTTGAAGGAGCATATTCTTTCACAGGCTCAACCTGTAACGTACGAAGTACATGAACCAAAAATTGAACTCGGACAATTAGTAAATGGATATAGGTTAGATTGTGGATGGTTTCACTCGAAATCCGATTCACACGCTTGATGCTTCACATGATCCTTTAGCAAGATGTTGCAAAGGTATTGATCATATTGTCCATGTTAATCGTGATTGTCTATTACTCACACTCATACAGAATGACGGTGGCACAGGTCGCGTAAAACATAACGAAAATAATGCTCCTGTAACGTTACGTAAACAATACGATTTTTTATATTTCCTTTTCATACAGGAGTCGGATTGCAACCCACAAGACTTTCCTCAATCTTTTGTCGAGGGAGCATACGAGGCTTTTTATTGGTCCTTTGTTTCCATGACAACAGTCGGGTAAGTGTAAACCAATCATATGTTTGAGTTTCAGACTATAATGTTTTGAAAAATGACTACAAAAAGGAAGTGCTCAACCATGCATACACAGAAAGAGGCAAAGGATGGAAACTTCATTTGTAGAAATGAGTTTTAGCCTAAAGTTTAACTAGTGCTCTGAAAAAAAATAAAGCGAAAGAAGTGTTTCGCCATAGTACAAATAGAGTCTAGTTTTGGATCGACCTTCGCTATCGAGTTCGAGTTTTCTTTCGACAGGAAAAAATGTAAAGTTTTAAGTTGTTCTATTTTGCATCGTACGTTTTTATTCTGCAATTGAACAATTTGCGTACGCAAAAAGACTGCTTTCGCGATCACGAAAACTGATCACTTTTGGAAATAAAAAAGTTAGTGTATTTTTTCCTAATCTCATAACTCGATGGACGTATGAAACAGTTTTCAAATACTCTTCTTATCAGATACGGCGATCGTGCACCGATAACCATATTAGGAAGATTTCTCGCTATTGCCGTGATCTTGTCTGGGCTGGTGATCTTTGGAATTGTCAACGGCTACATGGCCACATCCATTAGCAGTGTCGCCTTGGAAACAGACTACAAAATCTATGGAGCCAAGGTAGGCCAATACAGTAACGGGAGAGGTCAGAATTCTGTTAAGGGGAATAAAGTGTGCCCGCTATTTGATCAGAATCATTGCTAAGAAGCATGAATTGTGTGTACCCGCATTCTTTCGCTTTTCACAAGTTTTTACTTTACATTTGTATTTAAGCCTTGCGCTGAATATTTTTCTTATACCTGAAGATGCCGTGGATCGGCGAAAGCTTGGACTGTAGTTTAAGGCCTCATTTGACACTTTGGTCAGTTATCTCATTCAAAATGCTACTGAAGGACAACATTCAACAATTACTACAACGACATTTTGCCTTCATAACCTGATTCTGTTAATGTGTGTAAGAGATATTCTGCGCCTGTTGAATCAAATAATTCGCTAGTCCACGGCTTAGAAATGTTGTATCTACGGTAATTTGTGATCAGTTTTGTCAGTCAAGATTGAACATCGCCATTTAATATTCGATTCTTTTGCTAAGGCTCAGCCTTTTTCGTGAAGTGAGCAAGATAACGAGGGCGCAAAATACGGAATAAACGACAGTCCGACCTTTCTTATGGTACAAGTAGAAAAACGTGAAAAGAAATACGTCTTGATAAGTTGCTTTATTCAACCTAAGTGGATGACTTAAAGGACCCTGGCTAGCCTCCACCATTTTCGATGCCATCGAAATTATTGATATTGCATGGAGAAGCGAAATCTTATTGGTTTGGCTGACTGGGGCCCTTTAAACGATGCGGTGGAAATTTTGACTTTTACAGATGGCAAAAAGCTGGACACGTTTTAGCATTCTTTCCGTAGGTTGCAGCAATTGAGGGGACGCCGGAGTATCGAATGGGAGTGAGAAAAAATGCTCGAATGGACAAAGGTAGGTCGCAAATCGTGTTACAGGCCTGTTGTTATTGACAATCCGAGCTCTTCGATTGTCAGGCTTTTTACCAAAACAACCAAACGTTGCTAAATTCCAATTCAAATAAACTGCACGTTCACTTTACAACTCTTTAATTCCCAAGACACACATGCCTTGAAGGACTGTTGGCCTCAAAAGTGTTTCAAAGACAACTACTAGCACTTAAAAAAAATATTGTTGTTAAAGTGCCACTATGATCAAATTCTCGATATCCATTTTTTACAGTTTCGGACACAATAGGTCTTTCCTAGATTTCTTGCCAAATTTCAATCTGTTACGAACGTTAGAACTCGCGGATTTTGGACCTTTATTTTCGAGAATTTACGGCCGTCATTAATTTTCCTTGTTCCAAGTCTTGGCTGAGATTTGGAGAAAATGACGTCATATCCTCAAAAATACCACACGGGTTGAAATTATAATAACAATTAGCACAGCAATTCGCATAAAGAATAACAAAAACTTTGGCTCATATATTAGTGCAATTTTCTACATTAATTGTTATTATAATTTCAACCCGTGGGGTATTTTTGAGAATATGACGTCATTTTCTTCAATTCTCACTCAAGACTTGGAACAAGGAAAATTAATGGCGGTCGTAAACTGTCGGAAATAAAGGTCCAAAAAACATGACTTCTAATGTTCGTGATAGATTGAAATTTGCCAAGATATCAAGGAAACACCTTTTCTGTTGAAAAATGTAAAAAAAGGGTATCGAGAATTTGATCATAGTGGCACTTTAACATGGTCAGCAAAATATGCATTACTGCAGCAATGGTATATACTCAATTAATACTTAGATTAAGACGCTTAGAGGCAACATTCTATAACCTGAACATAAACAATGAAAGTACACTGTATGGATCTTTCGTTCTTTTTCCGGCCTGAAATCTAAGATGCATTGCTCGCAGGAAGTTGAAGTTCGCGGGGGACGCTTGTTGAGAGCAAGATGGATAAATATAAACTAAATGTAATTGTAATAGTTCTTCAATCATTTCATTTCTAAGGTCGCGAGTATCACACTTTCCACGATATTTACTCGGCTCTCAGCGAACGACACGTCATCGGGGCCTTGATAGATACATACAGTGGTGGAAGCAGCAAAGAAGAGTTTGAAAAGGAGCATCTGCGAGTGAATAAAATCCTGGATTTCTCCTCTACTTATGGAGTGGTCATGGGCAAAGAAGCAAGAAAACTCCGCCGGTGTTTCAAAGATTTTACTGAAAAGGGCTTCGCAAGCGAGATTGCGCATCACATTCAGCGCAACACGCAACAGCTAAAGGTAAAAATAGTTAAATATATGTGGTATGTCTTAAATACACGTAGGTCGGAATTTTTTGCGAACCAGTGGATTATCGTTTGGAATAAGTGATAGATAGACAGTTGCAAAATTATGCTTGACGAGCTGGCTTATTAGCTCGTTGTTTGCTCGTTTGGTGGTTTGATTACTTGACTAATTGATTGATTGATTGTTTCATTCATTCATTCAGTAAATCACTCATTGATTGATTGATTAATTGACTGATTGATTGATTCATTCATTCATTCATTGGCCTATTTGCCATTGGCCTATTTCCCGTCGGCCCATTGATCCATTGACCGATCGGCCCATTGGCTTTGTCCCCACCAATACGTTTTCAGCTATCGCCCACGGTGATAATAAGGTCGATGACCGGTGGAATTAAAACGCTGTATAGAATAGGAACATTTGAGAATGGAGCCGTATGGTATCCGCGAGGACAGCCCATCTGCGAAAGCGTCTTGATGAAAAAAGACAGGCCCAAATATCGGTTTGTCGGTGGGCAGGTTGATTGTTTGCCTAATCAAACAACAGATAAAGAATCACTTACTTTAACTTTCAATTGCAGGAGCCCCCTGAACCGCTCCCAGTAGAAAGGTCAACAGGACTCTTTGACAGCCACAGTACTGCATTTCAAAAGACCCTGCTCATCAGTGTTACGCTGTTGATATCCTGCATGCTGTGTGGTATTATCTGCGATGTGATAAGACACATAAGGGACAGGACCAAGATTAAACCTCATGGTAGGTTTTGTTTTATCCTTTCGGTTAACCATAGCATGTTGCCTTGATAGAAAGGCTCTATAGTCCACAACACAAGCAACATTGATTAGTTCATAAGTTGTAAGGCCGACCAATACTAATGAATGCATTTGAAACTTTTTCAATACAATGTTTACTCACGTTGCATGAGTGGTGAAAGCCTTCGCAATTCAACATTACTGTCGTAAAAATTATAGTTTTGAACATAATGAGTAGTAGTAGGTCAGCATTTTACTTCTTGTTCCGGATTTACGCATACTAATCTGGATTTACGCATGCTTATGTGGATTTCCTGCATACTAATCAAGTCTGGGCAAGTTTATTATTTGTATTGTACTAGAGGGACGATTATTAGTAAACCTAGACACTTCATTAGTATACAGGTACCTAGACAGTTTAAATATTAATGATTTACCTATTCCACCTATAGCTAATCCATAGACACCTAATCCACATTAGTATGGAGGAAGACACTTTATTAGTATGCAGGAAATCCACGTTAGTATGCGTAAATCCAAATTAGTATGCGTAAATCCGGAACAAAAGACAATTTGATTTACCCCATAAACTTACATACATGCAGATAAATTATTCAAATAGATAGAGATAAATAAAGGGGATCTGGCTGCCTGAAATAACTAGAAAGTTAAAAGGAGCAGGCAGCCAGTATTACAATTTGTTTAGGATAATTTAGGTCGGACACACATACAAACACATATACATCACAGTAGAAAAATAGAAAATAGAAGTAATAAATAAACTAAGACATTGAAATATATAAGGTAAAGTATAATAGGAGTAAAATGCTGACCCACTACTACTATAATGTCGGAACAGATTTATCTTTGAAGCACTTTGCGGAACTCTAACAAGAATAACAACAATCACCTCATGACTCATTGTATTTGTAGATTCTAGACTAGAGCTCGTGGTCGAGTTGAAAATACTGATGGACAATTTCAACGACAACATTCATGCAGTAAAGAAGAACATGGCATCAAGACATGAAAAAGAAAGAAAGAAATTGCTGATGAACTACAAGAAACAGCTCCGCGCGAAATATGATTCGTCAATAATACTAACACAACAGCTAGACAACCCTTATTTTGATCCACAATCTGACGAACTGACGTCTGCTCACGGTGAAACTGAGGCCAACTGTTGATGATAAATTTAACTTTTTTGACTGCCAGACTTGTAACTCAATTTTTTGATTAGATTACAGCAGATTCCTTCGGACTCGCGATAAAATGGGTTAAAGGAAATTCTTCCAAGATGATTAATGGAAGATGTTTGAACAAATACAGCAAAGAGAATCTCTTGATAATCGCAGAGTAAGATAACAATTACACTGTTGTCGATTCTATTGTTCTCAGGAGTAAACAATAGAAAATACACAAAAAAGAAATCAATTCTGATATTAAACTTATGAGGCTTTATGGTCAAGGCGGTCTGATAAGCATAAGTATCCTAACAGGAGACGTAATTATTTTCTTCAAACTTCTAACTTACTTTGGCTTAAAGGAGCAGAGTCACGTTATTTTGAGTAATTTTGGCCACGTATAAATGACAATTAAATTGAAGGAAGCCTGAAAACAATAGTTTACTAAGGTAGAAAAACAGCAAAGAGAAAATAATAAACCATAAAGAAACAACGATGGTTAAGGATGGAGAAGATTAACACGGATTACAATCGACGAACTTAAAAATGGGCTATACCTGCAAACCGTGGCGTAGCTCCTTTGAGCGCTAGTGAAAACTGAACTGAAAATATTTATTTGCAATCTTGATACTTAATCAGGTTTCACTAGAATGAGACCCATAAAACTGAATCCCACTTGAATGCTGCAGAGTCAATAAACCTTTCAGAACTGAAAGTGAACTGTTTGTGACTGGTGTAAGAAGCGGGGTAATATGGGACTTGTGGCAAGAGCGGATGTTGCGCCGGAAAATGTAATAATCGCCACAAAGTTTAAACACTGACGCGAAATGTAACAAGAATCGTTTAATTTGAAATTAATATGATAACATCGACACAAAATGTAATAAGTATTCCACGCAAAACGTAACATCTTTTCAGTACCCATCGAAATGTAATAACTTTTCTAACGCATAATGATGTAATAACGCAAAATTTACACGCTCTCGAATGACATTATGGCACATCCAAATCAGTATCATCATAACTCGGTTGCGTTTATCTGATTACGTGAAAAATCCTACGCGGGTTATTCAAAAAAATACACGGGTAACATATACTACTCAACTTTATTGTTTCCCGGAAAAATGAGCCGCATCTAAGAGGAGAGGAGCCGAGATACTCCCCCCCCCCCCCGCACCCCTGATGGGCCCGTGGGTGGGAGGGGTGGTTAAAAACTACAATACAGACGAGGGTTGACTGAAAACTGACATAGCGCATTAGTGTCTTAAGCACATGTCCACAGCACAGTCAATGATTAACCATTTGGAGCTCCGTATGATAATGCCATTGGATACAATCCAGTACCTTACATAATCCTATGTAGGATAACTAAAAAACGCACAGGAATAACATATATAACTCAACGATGATGTCCTCGCGGGACAAGAAGGAGTAAAACCCAACCTCTGTAGAAAAAAATGGCGGCTGTACAACAATACCATGCGAACCTAACACATTCCATCAGGCACAAGGAAAGCCACATTTCTGCAATATTTGTTCCCGTGCTAACGACGTTGTGTATGGTAATAAAATGACAATACAATGTATTTCCGCTAATACAATGACAATCACTCGAAACAGAGAAAATCGATGAGTTAGATTTGCAATGTTTTGAGAGGAAAGCCATAGTTTGTTTTCATGCGGGTCCTCTATCCTGGTCGAATTGGAATTTGGAGATGTTGGTTTTTGTGGAGGGAGGAAAACTGGAGAATCCGGAGAAAAACCCTCGGAGCAAAGCGGGAACCAACAACAAACTCAACCCACATATGGCACCGGGCCGGAATCGAACCCAGGCAAGATTGGTGGGAGGCGAGCGCTCTCACCACTACGCCATCTCTGCTTTTCTAGTTACAACAGAATCAAAAACAACAAAATCCAGGACGAAAAGCAGTAACAATCAAATGAAAACTGAGAAAATCTAATGACTAACGTATAAAGAATGGCAAGGTGCAAGAGTCAAACAGAGAATAGGAAAAAGTGAAGCCTTGGAGCCAAGGCTGGCTCATTGCTGCCGGAGCTTATGCCGGTTTCTGTAGCATGAAGCGGCTAGAAGTATTTCAACTTCCCCTGGATGGGATGCTAGTCCATCGCAGGCCACTATCCCGCAATTTTGTCAGGTTTCTCCAACAAATAGCAGGTACCCATTTATAACCTGGGTGGAGAGAGGCACTTTGAGAGTAAAGTGTCTTGCCCAAGAACACAACACACTGTCCCCGGCCAGGGCTCCAACCCGGACCGCTCGCTCCGGAGTCAAGCGCACTAACCATGAGGCCACCGCGCCTCCCACCAAACAGAGAATGACCAGCGAATAAAAGAAAACGAAAGACACCTTACGATAAAAAAGAGCATAAAATGACGAACACACAAAGAATTCAATGACGAGGGAATCAAAAAAGATAACGTCCAGTGACGTCCAATCAAAACAACAAGAACATCCGATGACGAATTGATCAAAACAAACATTCACGAACAGGTAACATCCAATGACGAACGAAACAAAACACAGGACACGCCCAGTCGCGAACTAAACAATCCAAAAATATCCAATATTAAACGAATAACCCTTTCACAGTTATTCAATTTCGTGTGAACTATACAAAATTGCCTGACCAATGAATGATTCTTTGCAATTTATGTATGCATGTTTCATACATAAATTGCCAAGAACGAAAACACATCGAGAGCAACCTCGCGGCATCTTCAAAAGGAAAGACGGTTTGATGTCATTGAAATAGAGAGATATGAAAATTGCGTCTAACTACATAAACAAATCATACCATGTTTGGTAATGAAGAGAGAGCTCAAAAGAAATGACATAGTGGGGAAAACCTTTTTTTTCAATAGGCGATTGAAAGAGAGCGACATATTGGCGAGTAAGTGGGAGTTGTTAAAAAGGCGCAGGTTGAACCAAGTGAATGGTAGCGACAAGCTTTAAAATAAAAACGTGGACATAGTTCTCGTCTTTATAAATGACGTAAGTCGAATCACGTGATTGGAAGAGGTAACATTTAAAAAGCCATGCTGAACCGGGTCTGTCTAGCACAGCCTCCTAAGGTGCTCTAGTTTCCAGTCAAGATAGTGACAGGCAGTCATTCCTCATCAAATCTAGTACGGAAAACAATCTTTTTTCCAAGAGAAAATGATGACAGGAAAACTATGTGTCTCCTTCTTCCTTCTCTTGATCGCGATGTTAATCCTCGTCGAGGAAAGCCAAGAGATTGCGGGAATATTGGTACCTCGGGCACCAAGACCTCCATCGAATCGAGCGGCGAGACGACGAAATCATTGCGCATCTGTTCGTCGTTGTCGACGACGCAGGGCACTAAAGAGTCGCTCTTTTGAACTACGGTTAATGAGGTAAATTTCATTCCATTACAATAGCTATATATTTCAGTGTATTTATATTATTATTATTTCTGCAAAATGTACTGCATGTATTCGAGTGAAAGTCAGTTCAACCTACTTTGAATGTAAACGCCGCTCAACATGTAATAAAGCAAACGGTCTTCGTTCGATGATAAACCGAGATTGAAGACGTGAACACAAAACTCGTTCGGTAATTTCCACCGAAACGTGAGATCGGTCAGGCTAACAAGCAGTAAGGCAAAGCTCTTACATAATAGCTTTTTCGGGAGCACTGCTATTTAAGGTTACCGTATCCCTTTAGGGTTAGGGCTTATGGGTTTAGGGTTTAAACTATAGATACCTAAACCCCTTTATCAAATTAAAGGTTTTAAAACTGGCTATTAAACTTTGCCAAGAACATTGAAATAAAATGAACTGTCGAAATTTTCAAGACCTCTGAATGCGAGCGTCCGAATCACCTTTTGAAAGCTATAAGTCAAAGCGAATTCTGTTTTTCGTTGATTCAATTTGCTCGTCAGTTTCCGGACCCGGCCTGAGCGTTACAACGTTTTGTCATATTCAATTGCAGTGAAAAGTTACAGCACCTTTTTGAAACAGGATTAAAAAAGGTGGAGTGATCGTACAAAACTTCACTCTCGAAGAAAACATATCTTCAAAGTGAAAAATTTGCAGACACGTTTTTGTTGTTTATACGTTAAACTATCTACTCTCCAAATCTGAGGGCAAACGAACACATTCCCTTCGACAAGTAGCTTGACGCGTGCGCATTTTTCTGCTCGTTAAACCTTTTGTTTGGTGGCGTTCTCGTTGCCGTTGCCGTCGTGTTTTTCGTAAGGTCCCTAATGTCGGAAAGAGACATTACTGCTATACTTCTGCTAGCCGTTCGGGTACTACCTCGTTCTATAGTTCACTGGCTACTACAGACCTTCAGTTAAGCTTCCGTCTGCGTACATTGGCCAGACAGCAAGTAGTCAAATGCAAAATTGCCAGTGACTCAGTTTGAATTTTTACATGGAATTAAAGGTAGCTTACATAACAGGCAGCGGGAAAACCGCATTCACTAATTATGTGCATTTTCTTTAACAGAGGTTTCCAGAAAATCCAGGATATCTATTGAGACATTTAGTCAGCAGCCGTCGGCAAGACACAGGAACTATAAAGCTACATTGTGTCTTCAAGAAACTGTTAATCTGAGTCAAAAAAGTGTTTTAATTCTGTTTTTTTATTTCATGTTTTTAAGAAGCTTTTTGTTATTCCAATAAAGATAATTTGATTCCCAAAGACAAAAAATGATTCGTTGGCAAATTTTACACTGAACTTAACACTCTGTGGCCGCAGTAGGTGCGCAGAATTTACGGCACCGGAACAAACCGATACCCTTGATCGCCAATCCCCTGTGCCGTGGTAATTGCTAGTGAGGAAAGCATGAGTGTGTTCATCTTCTTATGTTTGTCCTTGCTTTCTTTGATGGTTATGTCTTAATTGTTCTCGCTAGTCTTATGCTTACCGGTATGGTGAAGTCGCTAGTGATACCAGGGGCGCTTTCCATTCGATGAAAAATTTGGTTGGAATTTACGAAATTTAAAGTGAGGAATTGAACAGCATTTTTCGGGATTTCAAGGGAAAAAAGACAGCCTCACGAGGTGCAGCCAAATTTTCAGAAATCCTTTACCGGAAATCTCCGTTCCATTTGAATTTCTTCCCAGAATTTCCGGAAAGTTCTGTTGCATGACTGTTTCTTTTTTCGAAAACTCAACAATTTCCGGGTTTTATGGAAACTTTTCCAGGGTATTTCTGCAACCGGCCGTTTCCAAATTTGTGGTATTTTTGATTGAATAGAAAGTAACTCGATAGAAGACAGAGCAGTTTCCAAATTGAATTGAACTGAATTGTGTTGTAGTACGTATGGAGAGAACGAATGCGTTATCTTGTTCTATGTTATCTTGCAATAAACGGAAAAAACGCCCAAGAAGTCAAATCAAAGGGATAACCTAAAAACCCCAAGAGATTCAAAACTATGCCAGAATGGAAACTTTGATTTCTTAACTTCCTGACACATATCAATTTTGGTGAACTGTAATCCAGTTCCATGCTTGTAATCCTGTACTTATTACTCAAGATTAGATCATTTCCGAGTTACCTTGTGCCTCTGTTTCAAAATGAGTCTTTGTGCAAAACCTTTCATCTGAAAATGAGTTTGATTTGCATGAAAAGGAACCTGTAGGCGCAACTCATTTTCACATGAACGGTTTCGCACTTAGACTCGTTTTGACACAGAGGCAAAAGACTACTCGTAATAGATCATTTCCGATATATTAAAATTCTAACATGGCTCCGAGGCTTGGGGAAATAAAACAAAAGAAATTAATTATCCATCCCTCAACCTCGATGTGATTTCTTTTGTTTTATTCCCCCAAGCCTCGGAGCCAAGTTCGAATTTTAATATATCGGAAATGGTCTATTGGCCTTTCAATTTTGCGCTATCGAATCGATGAGAATATTTTGTGGCGTTTGGTTATATATTATGGAAATCAGGAAAACGAACTATCGATAATCACCGGGGCGCTGTCCTTTTCAAAATTTGGCAGAGTTTTGGCTATTCTCTCTGTTGTATATGAAAATGCTTACACAAATCAGAACTGGATTGTTTTGAACAACAAATTCCACGATGCCAAACATTGGCCATTTCTATTTTCAACGTCTGAGAAGATCCCAGGGCGAGACTGAGGACCTGCCAATCACAGGTCCAGACCAAAATCTAACAAAAAAAAAATAGCTTCCACAGGAAACAGAAGACTTTCAACAGTTGCTTAAAAAAATTGAGATCACTAGGTTTTATGTCTGAGATAGTATAGCAGCTTATATACATATCTGTATGGGTAAAATATCACAAACCACTTTCAGTGTCAGCAAAATTTCGCTCTAAGAGTTTTGTACTCTAATGCAAATGACCGCAAAATGTTCGCCGTTCCTTTGCTGTTATAATCACACTGTTTTTATTGACAGAAGCATTGCACTACTTGCATGCTTTAGCTGTCATTTTTCGTAGGAAAAGGACGAGAGAGAGTCCACGTTTCTTCCTTTCGTGAAAAATAAACAAAAAAAATAAATAAAAATGAGCAAAACATTTCTTTTTTATCAAACCAAACTAGCTGCGTTATTGTTTACGGGCAAAAGCTGCTGCTTCAAAGCAGTTGGATTTGACAATACCATTGGAAATATACTGTCTTCTAGGTTTCTCAAAATGTTTTTGCTAACAAACAACAGTTTATCACATTACAATGATTTTAGTACAACCTTCCTGTTTTTCTGTTTACAATTTTTGGCTAAGACGCTCACGACTTACATTTTTTTTTCCCAATTCTACAACACTGCGTTTATTACAAACGCTGCCTAGTTGATGTTTTCTTTAATCTCATCACCTGTATGCTTAAAATAGATTGGCATTGTAAGAAGAAATTCGATTTTGATTGTTCATAGTCGAATTCAATATCAGGATGATTTACATTCAAGAAAGACGTAACTTTTACAGTCTTTTAGAAAATAGCTGCTGTATACCCGCTATTGGAGCTAAGGGTGCATTTTTATATAGACGCACCGCTGGAAATTATAGTGTTCGTATGTCAGTCGGATGCTGCAATGCCAGCGCAATCACTGACTCTTCTCAGATGTAAATATTTTCGCTTTCTCGTCTTATAGAAGATGATGTTCATAAGTTTTCTAAGAAAATAATGTACTTTGTTGCAGTGTCTAGAAAAACTGATGAACGCACTCGTTCTCGCTCATGCGTCCAGAACCTTTTTCTAGACCTCTGAAGCCTGCATTATTTTCTGAGAATATTTTCTATTTGGTTAATCTATCGAAGGACATGTAAGCCTCGTTTCTATTCATATTTCTTCTATTCGTCTTTATCCCGCTAATTGCACGACATTCATAAACAGAATTCCCATAAATTATTATTTCAATCAATGAAAGCAAGACATAATCCTGGCCAAACCATAAGCCCAATATTCAGCTTAACTGTTTTTACATCTTCAAAGCAATTACATTACAAAAATTTGTTAAGCTGACAAAAACCTCCTAATGCTAAGCACTTAATCCCTTTTAAGCCCATGTAAATCCTTAACACACGGAAACTTTAGTGTCTCAATTCCAATTTCTAACATTTGCATAATAACGACAGGCATCACAATTGTTTATCAACTGCAAACGTCAAATTGGTTGGAATCTCTACAAAACGGCTGTTGTTGTTGTTGTGGCAAAAAGTAGCTGGCTTGTTAAAATTCTGTCTGTATTACACAGAAGCAACAGACCAAGTCTTTTCTATGGTTTGTCGGCGACAATAAAGCGAGCGGGATGTGTAACGAAGGAAAAGGGGAATATTCTATTAAAAGCAGAAGTCGTGTTTATGTATTATTACTAATAACCTTTCCTCTTGTTCCTCCAACATCCTGCTTCGTGCCTGAATAAGACGCTTACGTTCACAAAGTAAATTAACTTTGATCAGATTGTTCGTTAGAATATTTATGGCATCATGTCTGATTCTGTATTATAAAAATGTAAATCACGAGTTAATGTAAATCAATAAAGAATACAAGTTTTCAAAGACGTCCGTTAGCTAACTGTTAAGAAAAAAATGTTAAAGAAAAAGGCAGCATAATCAATTTCCGATCTATGCAAACTTTACCAAGAAAATAAATCGAGATTCTACCTACCACTGCAAATTACGGACCGAGATTTTTTTCGCCATTGATTCATGGCCCAAGCGAGAAGCGCGCGGGCCATAAATCGAAGGGAAAAACGAGGATCCGTAACTTAGATTACGGACCGAGAAGACGACGTTAGTAAGATATTTATTATGGTTGTTTACCATTTACACAAAAAATCCGGAAAATTCGGATGGAATGTAAACGGAAGTTTGATTTTGTCTCGCCGAACGGAAATTTCTCGGGAAAACGGGATTTCTTGAAAGGTAGACCAAAATTCCCAAACGGAATTTCCGAATGGAAAATGTGCGTTCCATTTGCTAACTTTTACCAGCTCCAGGCCTTTTGGCTTGGATCGCCTTTGATCCTACCTTCCGGGAAAAAGGCGTGGTAATTGAACAAGAGCATCCCCGTGGAAATTTCTATTTGGGATTTGACGCGTCCCATTTACTACAATTGTCAACCAACCGGTTTCTCCGAGTAAATGATGAATAACCTCTTTTTTGTGTCTGACGGGTTCGGGATGATTTCTATTCACGCGGAACAGCTTTAATTTTCTGTTTACCTCCAAAGCAAAACGAGTCACCCACGAGGTTCATACAACATCAGCGTGTTCTGCGAGACCTTGAGGGATTCTAGGCGATGTTTTCGTTCGAAAAATGTGTTTTAGGAACACCGGCTGTTTTAGAAAGTGTTTTAGGAAAATCGTCCACCATTCCGGGTTGTTTGTCTGAGTCTAACGTCACTCGCGCGGTTTCAATACACAATTTCAAAAGCAAGAGGACGTTTTACACTTTCACTTGTTATAAAGTTAAGAACAAACGATTGAATGCAGGAAAACCACACAACGTCGAACAAAACAACTTGGCCACTCTGTTGCCGGATCTCTTGTACAAATTCACGTACCAGACGTCACTCATTCCACTTATTTTGTTATTTTCTTGATTGTTTCTCATACGTTTATTTTCACTGTATTGTATTTTCTACTATTTATCACGACTCTTGTACTTAACACTATTCAGAATTTTCTAATAAACTCGATAATTGCTGGCGGCTCCCTCCACTAACTGTTGTCTTTGCGTTATTACTTATAATAGAAATGTTTTCTATTCGGCTGAGCGAAGCGAAAGAGAATAGAAGAACACTTATAACAAAAACAGCTTTAAATTTTAGTGGGGCGTACAGTAGAATACGGATCGCTAAATTGACCAATCACAGCGCGCGTACTGAGAGATATGATAATAGTAAGTAGTTAACATCGTACTTTGTAACACGAATCAACGGATATTAAGGTTTATAAACATAGATGAATGGACAACCGAGCAGTCGGGTGGACGGATAAAGGAAAGGAGGAGGGATGGATGAGGCAACGAAGGAGGAGGAGAAAAATGGGAGGGAGGATGAAGAAAAGGGTGGAGGAAGAATGGTGGGAAGGCGGAAGGAGGGCAGTGGAAAGGGAGTCAGAGAGGGAGAAAGGCAGAGGGAATAAATGGAAGAGGCCGGAAGAAGGGAGTTAGAGATGAGTGGAAGGGGCTAAAAGGGAGAGAAGGAATGACGGACGGATGCATGGAAGGACGGGCTTTTGGAGCTTCTATCCTTTCATCCAAGCGGAATTATTTTTTTTGGCTTTTACATGTACTGGCTGGCGGAACCGATTTTCTTCCTCGTCATCATAATGACGATGAAATTGTTGTTTTCTTTTCTTTAGCTTTTTATCCGTGCCAACGTTCTTCCTCAATTATGTTAAATTCCTAGCAACAGTAAAACAAATTAGAACTAGTAACGCGCTATTCAAATCGGTATATAAAAGTGATAAAGGACTTCTAAGGCTTCAAAAGCCGCATCTTGTGAGCAGGTTCCCACGCGTTGCGGCACGAGCAAAGGTAAATACGCGAAAGACGACTCAGCGAGCGACGAAAACCGGTAAGCGGCTTGACGCGAAAAATGAGGGGCTGTATTCAGAAAACAATAGCGTCCGGGAAAAAAACTGTCATCTTCGCTGGCCGACTCGTCTCTTGCTGCTCTGCCTTGGCTTGTGGCGCAGCGTATGACTGCCTGCTCGCAGGCTACCGCAGACTACAACAGTCGCCAAAACTTATGCAGGCAACCACATTCATTTGACATTTTCCAATATCACTTGTACAGGTTATCTTGCAGGTGACGCATAGGACTACAAAGGCTTCAAAAAAAAAAAGCCGCCAAAACGTACGTAGGTCAAGAGTTGTCAAGCTACTGACATTTTCCGATACCACTTGTACTGGTTATCTTGCAGGTGGAAATATGGCTGGATTAATCACTTCTCTTTGCATTAAATTACTTTGAATTTAGAACAATGATAAAATGTCCAATGCCTGCTAATTGTGACCTGATCTTTTCACTGCAGAGAGAAACCATTTAAGTGCCAGACTTACATTCACAGTGATTGACACTGACGCAACGTGCTCAACAGCTAAAAAGGCCTATATATTCGTCGTTTAGTCAGGTAATGAAACGACTCGCTACAAGGAGTCACGAAAAATACAACTTAATTAAGATAAAACCCAGATTTGCAGTAACACCATAAAAAAATATATAAATCGGCCATACTCGTCGTTTTAACAGCCAGCAGAGAAGAAACATCAGTCGCGAAAACAGTTCGTGAGCTTTTAATATATATATATACAGCAGCTGATAACAATAAAAAAACCATTGTGGCATCTATCAATAACATAACAGAAATATGAAATAGGCGTGCAAAAAGCACTATTTTAATGAAATAATGACAGCGATAACGACGCCTATTTGACAGCTTCTGAAAGAGAACAACAGCCGATATGTTCACTTGCGCGCATTTTTGAATTAATTTTTTAGCTACTCGAAATAGCCTCAAACTCATCACACACAGATGATCGCTGCTCTCCGATCCAAAATTCTTCCCACGTACCTGTTGTTACGACAACGTGGAAAGATCAATTCGAATAAAAACATGATTGAAGAAAAGCAAATTTACGGGCGGAAATGATGGTTCGAATAGATAGAAATGTCATTTGTTTAACTTGCAGGATAATGAACAACAATGAATTATAGAGAAATAGATGTTTATAATTATAGAGGGTAAATCTGAACGATTGAAACTTTTCACTAAAGCGTGCCTGGTTTAGTTTCTATTCTAATTTTTTAAAAAGAAGGGAATTCGAGAGAAGCCCGTGAGTTTTTAGCTGGGTTTAGCAGTAAGAATGAGACAATTCTCCCGATTAGACTACACTGCAGTGAACACCTGACATTGTGTTTCATGTGTCATTTGAATTTTATTTTGTCTCCTCCGAGTTGGCAGAGTTGGCAGGGCACTTCACGACCTACGTTAAGACCGCTTTTTGTTCTTCGGTTACCCTCCTAATATTTTCCACACCAAATCCCATTTATACATATGCCCAAACAAAACACAAGCTTAGAGTTATTCTTAAGTGTGGCCATTAGTGCATCATTATTTCTATGCCCACTATCACGTTTTGCGGTGGACAAAAACGCTGGCCTTTCTGATCGTTACGAGATATCTTAACGACTTGTGGTTTCATCGACTCCTGCGTTTTACCAAAAAAAAAGGCAAAGTATATAGCCTGCGTGCACAAAAATTAAACTTGACTCCTTAAAAGGTACAAAAAATTGGTGATTCAGCCTACGCACGTAGATTAATACAACTGCCAAACACGAGGAGCTATATCAATTTCCTTATTTTACATGTCAATAATAGCTGGTTACTATAAACCATGCGTGACTCACTGCTTTTAAAAAGACTTTTTTTTCTTTCCTTTCATCTTAATTAACTTTTTGGCAAAGGCCACAAATTCTATTATCAAAAAAAAAATAAAAATAAAAATAGCCAGGGATTTTTATGGGTGGTTTTAAATATTTTCCATTTACTGTAAATTTCCAACACCTGCCTTCGACTCCCGTCATATGTAGAACCTGGATTCTGGTCTACAAATGTTTTACCAATTTACTCCATTGAAGTTAGCATCTGAATTCAGTTAAGCTGCATGATTCTAAGGCGCGACGAAAAGAGAGAACACTGCGTTTTTCTCTAAAATGTTGATTAGCGAAAAGATTCAAGGCAATTTGGGATGGTCTACGATGACAGCACAGATCTGTCATAATACAGCCGCTCACGTTCATCTGAAATTTGGACAAGTTTTTGCCTTTGTTCTGATCAGCATACAAATTAAAACATGACAAGATGTAGGCGACGCGAGACAGCACTGCCGGTAAATTTACAAACGAAACTGGAATTATTGAATCAGACAATCGAATTAGTCGAAGGCACCAACTCGACAGATTTCATTCTATAATAAGTTTACACTGCCAGCCTCACATGTAAAGAGAATATAGGAAAGGACCCGCAATGGGATGCAGTCATGATGCAATACCAAAATCTCGAAAATAACATTCAAAGAAATGAATACAGTCAGTGAGAAGAATTAATACTTCAATCTAGAAGATGAAATAAAGAATGGCTGCATCGCCTCTGGTCAGTGAGAACTGTACGTGTCTGTACGAAAAGTTGTAATAGAAAGAAAACATGTATGATTGAACTTAAGAAAGCTGCGACGAGAATTAGCACCTTAAATAAGTTGACAATTGCGATTTCCCTTTCATTTTAACAAGGAAAATGTGTCAAACAGTAAAAGTTGAAAATTATTTCCTGTGCTCGTGGTTAGCAGCTTGATATGACAATGTGTTAACTTCAGTCAGAGTTCGCTGCTTCTTCTACTCGCCACACTAATAAGAACGCTTGAAAACCGTGAAAATGAGGAGAAAAGGGGCTTCGAAATTTCTTAACTCGTGAAAGGTGTAAAGCGATTATCAGCTGCTTTGTATTTCACTCAACGACGCAAAGTAAAACAACCTTTTTTATGTTCGCGAACAAAAACAAATAGTTCAATGTTCAAACCAGTCGCTTGGATACCGTTGTGTTATTTTGGCAGCCAAACCATGCTTGTGGCGATGTGATATTTATATCTGCATAGTAAGAAAAACAAGTCTTTAATACCCCTTATAGAACGGGAAATAATTATTAAAACAACCCTACCGGGCAATTCTGTATTCATATCGCCCAACTGATGCCAGTCCGATAAGTTTCATTTGCCAAAACGTGAAAAATAATAATAATACGGTGACTAAAGGTAACAACTTTACAATTCAGATTCAAATAAATGTATATTTTTCAAATGGGGCTAAGTATATGAAGTTCTCGCCGCATTATTGGTGTATGTCACGCTCCAGTCAGTTTTGTCATTCTTAGGAATAATTGGACTCTTCAAACACAAAACACCCCCAGCATTACATCATGGGTGATGACGAGCAGACACGACAGTTGTCTCATCGAGTCCATTCTCGTTACCGAGTAACTTTCATCGTCGTCAAAAACTTTCCGTGTAAATAAAATTACAATCATTTGCTATATGCTGAGGAAGATTTTTCCCTCCGTCGCAAAGATCAAAACATAATCTGCGATTACAGAGAAGTGAAAATTTGATGTGAATTTACTGTGTTCCTTTAAGAGTCTTGGATACATTTGAAATTCATCAATGCGAGTAATATTTTTCAATTAACAAGTCAGTTTTAGAAATATCGGCTGCATATTCACACTTTCCATAATTTGAAATTCGTTAAAAAACTGCCGGTTTGCGTAAACTAAATTGAGCATTTTTTTACGCGACTGTAACACAAATACATCGCGCTTCAAACAATATCAATTAAAGAAAAAAAGTTATAAAAACTAACAGTTAATAAGTGAAAACAAAGGTAGACGACTTCCTTAGCGAGCAGAGTGGTGGTTTACAACTACTTCCACGAGACCTGCTCCATCGTGAACAATGGCAGGGAATCCATTAGATTGTTATAACCACGTTTTGTCTTATAGAGACTTTGACAGTCTTTTGTTCCCTGTTCAGACTCCCTCACAACGTGTAACATTGGATCACCGCAGCTAAATGTGCACCAAGCAAGCAGGTGTTCCGTCCACCAAGCTTGATTGACAACTGGTCTAAGTTACTTGCGCTTGATTGGCTTCCCAAGGCAATTACTACCGAATTTGATTTTATTTCAGCCAGGCGCCTCATCAAACAGTATTTTTGCTTGTAATATTGAGGCAACAGCATGCCAGAGATTCTCTGTGGAGAAAAGCTTCGCGTGCCGCTAATTTGGAACGACCATTTGAATCAAGACAGCGAATCGCCTGATGTTTGTTTATGAGCTCTATTCCTCCCGCCTACCAAAGAGTATTTACACGACGCATAAATATAATGTATCTTAAATCCACTCAAAATATGCCAGCTCCACTGGAATTACTGAGTTTCTCGTCAACGTTTTGCGCTTAAGAACGTCCCGCAAATACACAGCCAACGAGCCCGCAACAGAATGCCTATTCGTCGAGGACGATTCGCGCCACAGAACACGTTTCTTGAAACCATCGCTGAAAAATTCGACCGGGGAAGTGAGTGGGCTATCTAACGCACAATTCTGTTCTTGTTTAGTAGTATGTTATAATGTAATTCATCGAAAGAGCCGAGTGGTTGGTACAATTTACCGGCGACTAGGAAATATATTAAAGCTTAGCATGGCGTCGTAAGTTTATAACTAGTGCTTATTTCCCAACTGATTATTAGCAACACTCGGTATTTCCTGCTTATTTCCATCCAGACAGCAACTTCGTTCTTGGTAGCGCTCAGGAAAAGAACAATTACCCCATAGTGTACTGCAGTGATGGCTTCTGCGAGCTCACTGGTTTTTCTCGGAGCGAGCTCATGAGGCGAAGCTGTGGCTGTAACTTTTTGTACGGGCTGGAGACAAATCAAGATGACAAAACGAGCATTCAAAAGGCTCTGAAAGCGCAAGTGGAACTCAAGAAAGAAATAATGTTCTACAAAAAGAACGGTAAGCAGACTATAGCTGTTTCCTTGTTTTGATCACCGGTTGAAATTAAACTTGTGTGAGAGATTCTGACCGACTCCCAGAGCCTGATTTCTAAGCCTGTGTTGTGCTAATCACCTTGCTTGAAGGAAGTTCAGAATCGCCGCCAATATTTAAAAGGCATACAACATTACATATTTTTACTTGCTGATAAGTTAAACTTCGATAACTTGGCTTTCTTTCCATTCGTGGAGAAATTCACGCTGCATAGTATTTTCATTGAAAACCTTTTTTATCGGAAGTTTCAATTAAGTCTGGGCATTGAACAGCTATAATACCTCCAAACAATAAAAAACAACTCGGAAAAAAATTTACATAAGAAGTTATAACCACATTATTCAAACTGTCGATTTCATCGCCACAAATTTGACCGGACGAATAAAATCGCAAACTGGTATCAAAATATCTTAGGTATATTTCTTTACTTTTTGTGTCAAAGGCACACATAACATTTCACGAAACACAATACCCAGAGGTCGAAAAAGCTAAGGCGACTATTTGAATTCGCCTTTCAACTGAGCACCATCATCATTAACATAAAAAATAAACTTAACCTTCTGTTTTGAATTTCACTGACCAGAAAAAAAGATCACCAAAAATATCTATTGCAAATAGTCTGTGTTAGAATTATCGTTAAATAGATGTTTTCCTGATGGGATTATTGCTCTGGCAAGCTACGTTTGAATGATTAACCTTTTGGGTAACACAAAATGATGTAACATATCGTTTTGCAATTTACATGTATATATATGTTCTTGGGTTCCCCTTGTTTCTTTTCTTAAAAACTTCAAATAATCCATTAACAAAAAGCGGGCAGGAAAGGCATAAATTTTATGCTATTTCCTTCGCTAAACAATAGCCTATCGATATTCTATGAAGAACATATTCAATATGTTTTAACAACGACTGCATTGTAATGTTCGCTCGTACGTCAGGAAAAATTGCTCACATTTCTTGCATTTGACTACCGAAATAAAAACATCCACGCACTGCCACTGACTAGGAAATGACATCGTTTCTGTCGTAATTTAATGATTCCCAAATCCCACGCTCGGAAAATGCCCAGAGACAGCTTATTTAACTTTGCTAGATGGATGCGAGAAGGCAAAACCTCTGTACATTATTTCGTCTAATTCGAACAATATCATCCATGAGGGTCAGATTTTATTGTGCTGAAATCTGAATGAAGACGCTGTTTTAAAAGAAAAAAACAATGGAACAGCAAACGCTGAATATCAACGAAAGCGCTACAAATTAGCGCCTAGAGCGATGATTTATCAAGTCTGAACATGGAATCCTTAACACACTGTAATGGCAAGCTCACTCCGTCCGGCGTATCAACGGGTGATCGAGAAAAGTCACGAAAAGAAATGCTGATAAAAGATAACTTTGAATTTTGGAAAACGAACAGAGATCATTTCACATTGCATCACTCTTCTTACAACGCAAAAACAATAAAAAAGGAAAGCCATTTTATTGTGAATTTTGGAACAGCAGACTACGTACGCACGTATCATATCATAACATGTCCTATATTTGACGGACTGTTTGGTTTTTGAAGTCCTGTGTCAATATCAAGCGAACAAAGAGAAATGATGGATATTAGCTCTTCAACAGAGTACTTTATGTTACAAATCGATGAATAATATTACTCACGAACACAGCCAAATAACTCGAAATAAGCCTTCGACAGCGAAGGCCGATACCAAGTTTATTTCCCGGCCAGGCGATAAAGAACTTAACGGGCGTGCAAGCCAAGACGCGAGCGAAGTATGGTTCTGGCAAATAACTTAATCAACCTAAATTTTGTATGCGTTCTTTTCATTAGACAAGGAATATTTTCCACAACGTAACAAGTCTAAACTGAAAAGAATACGTTTATCTAGAGCCAAAATGTTTGCTAAACATTTAGAACGCTGACGTCTTGAACAAAATCTTGTTTTCCATCTTGTGGTAACAATCAATTTTTTCGTGTTTGGCTTGCTTACTTCACTTATGGTTGCCAAAGCGAGTAGTGCACGTATCGAATTAAATTAGTTTTATTCGCTGCAATCAGCTATAATTCATATTGATCACTGCTATATTTTACGAAAATTTATTCCCTAATTGTTTATAGTGGGTTGGTCTTTAGCCTTTGCAAGTTAGTTACAATAGAAGGGCCGACAATACATTTATTGCACTACGAATATAATATCATGACGGCCCATGAAATAACACGGCTCCAGAAGGCCTGAAAGAAATATAGCGCCTAGATATAACAGCGACCTGAGACCAACGCAAGAAAATTACAAAACTTTTTTTGTACACCAACCAACAAATTTGTACAATTTCGACAAGGAAAGTCGGACATCGATCGCGTTTCTTTATGTTGCATTGTTAGGTTTGTTTGTTGTAGGGTATATTCTGGTTTGCTAATCACACGGGCAAGATATATTTCGTGGCGATGTTTTAATTACATCGACACGGCGCACGAGAAATCTCGGATTTTATGATATTGCATCGGAACATTCGTCGGTTACAAACGCAACGCTTCTACAAATAGCGGAATGATTTTAGTGCATTCAGTCAACAGAAACAGCAAAGAAACGCCTTTCGTAAGCTTAGCTTTTACAAAAAAGCCGACAGACATATCAAAAATGACTCTAAACGAAGTCTGTCATCTAACACAAAGTAATCTCTACGTCACTTCAGTTCGGTCTCTCTTAAATTCTCCTGCAAAAATTTTTAATTAATTTGAATTGTTTTTTCCCTCAAGCTTTTTATGCTTATTTCGAAAACACGATAGAGCTAGCGTTTAAGTGTGAATTGCAAAAGGGGTAGCCACTTAACTTAAAATATACATTCACTTCCGCGAAGAATAAAAAAGGAGGATAAATCTTTTAAAACTACGCCTGAATCTTACGAGCGACTAATTTCAGCAGCTCATTTAATCTTGACAAGTCGTGCAAATAGTCGAACAATAAGCGGTTCGAGAAACACATTCAACAAGGTTATAAGACGTTACAAAATGTGTCAGGAGAAAAAGGCAATTTTTTGGTCTTTCTTTTTTAATAACTCTCTTACTCAAAAGATTCTATACAACTTTTTAGAATTGCGGCGCCCTTTTCCATATTTGACGCTTTGGCTGTGTGTCTTGTTCAAACAAGTGAGGACCTGAAATGGATCTGACCCTTTTGTATTTCAACGCCGATGTAATTACAGCCATGATCCCTTTTCAAATCCCTTCTTTATAAGCCGCTTTCATGTTATTGCAGCCACTTAAAACTCACTGTCAAAAGACGTTAATAATGAAATAGAGCTTGATCATTACACACGGTTCTCACAACAATTTGTGACGTTTACAACCCCAAACAGAACAACGCTTTTTGTGAACGAAAAAGAAAATATATTTGAGTATTTCTTTTCGTCTTTTTCATTAGGGCGCGGAAGTAAATCGTTCTCATATCGGAAACACATAAGTTGAAAGCAAGCAGGCTCGATAATTTAAACACAAGCGAAGCTGACGAGCAACGCGGCGAGAAAATTTCAAACTCTAATTGCGAAAGTGCGCGTAGCCGGTGAAGTTTTCAGGGCTGTGTGAATACTTTTGTTTGTTCAGACTCGAGTAATTTGGAGAACTACGGAAAAGACAAGAGAGATTTCTCTTGTGATAATGAAAATGAGAATGGCACAACCCTATGTGGATGCAATTAAAAATAAGTGATTACCGTCGCATATTTTACTGATATGCCTCGTTATTTTTATTCATAGGAAAATATTTGATTTTATCCCACATCTCGCTCGGCCATTTTGAATTTTTTGACTTTTCCCGAATCCGTACAAAAAAGGAAGAAACTTGGTACCAAATGTGAGAAGTGCTACACCACTTTACTGAACAAAAATTAAGAAACAACACCCACTAAGGGCAAAGTTCTGAACAGTAACTAGAACTAGCGAATATCGACGAAGCCAAAATAAAAACATTGTAGACGCACCAGAGTGTAACAAGGCACCTGGCCTCTGAGCAAAAATAACCACTTTTTCCTCTTTTATCCCACTGATAGCCTCTGCGAGTGAAAAACAAAGGAGAGGTGTCAATCCTTTTAGCAGCATAGCTAGGAGATATTGTGTAATACGGAAATTAGTTAAAGCTAATCTTCCTTTCAATCGCATTGCATATAAACCACGGTATTGGCTTAAATAATGTATTATTACTTTACATCATGGGTTGCCATTTCTTTTATTCTGAGAAGAGATAGTGTGCACTAAAAATTCATGACTCGACAGGGGGTAAAAAAAAGTGATGAAAATAATAGCTGTAAAACAACTGAATTTGGAATCGAAAGTTCGTCGGCGATTGCCCAAGTTTGAAGAGTCAGCGTTTTGGACTATTTCCCCGCCATTTTGCTATTTCCAGATTTTAAGTGTAATTTCCACAAACGTCACAAAGACGTTTTTGTAAACAAATTGGAATTGTGCATTAAAACGTACAGAAAAGAATCACAATACCCTGAGGATAGGAATTATGACAAAGCAATTTTTAAAATAGCTATAAAAGCTTGCATATGCAGTACGCTTCAGTTACAGCTTGAGTGCTTTTCAGCTGTGTTTTTTTCCAACTTCCTCCCTCTGTTTATCGGTAAATGACTTGCAAGATAACTTTTCTTTGTAAAACGAGCACCGAAAATTGGCTTTTATAAAATGCCATTTGGTGCCTTCACCTCTAGCTGTGACGCGAATGGCCTTTCAATTGTAAAAATAAAAACCCACGCTTCACTGGGTGACCTCTATGTACAGCCGTTTTCACATCCTTTACCTATCACTCGTCGGGTATTTTACGGTATTCCAGTAAATATTCTTTTCTTATGTTTTATCCGATTGGTCTTTTTTTATCGCTATTACTAACAACATAGCCTTGCAGGTAGCATCATTATGTTTGGCTCAACTGTAAACCGAAGCGGATTCTCTCGTTACTACAAAACGCCTTCCGTTATATATCCATTTTTACTTTGCAAGCAATATTCCACCGGATATAACAATACGATGATTATCAACCAGTTCAGAGGTCCATAAGTATATTTTGATTACTAAAAGATATCGTAATTACGAGCGGTTAAAAAATGGTTCTTCAAAATAAAAAAGTAATGTGCAGTTGGCGGGGTTCCCTGATAGTAAAAACAAATATGTATCTAAAATCAATCGATTTCGCTGTAACGAATAGTCTAGAAAGCATAGTTGTCTCATATCTGCTGCCGTATTGGACTGTTCAGCGTTTCGTAGAATTAACATTTTGTTCCTCTAAGTGACAACATCTTAAATTTTTTCTTTTAATTTCAAAACATGGTCCCAGAGGGCAGGTGATACACAACAAGGAGACACTGGCTAGATGACAAACCAGATTCTCACAGCAAACATTTTTAAAAATAGTGCGATATTTATGACAGGTATTTCGAACTTCGCGTTTGGCCGACAAAATATGTACTTTTTCTACTTCATTAATAATGAAATTATTAATGCCAGCGGATCAAAATTTCTTTTCCTGAAAATAAAGGTTTTAACTTTAAGTTACGCAACGGAAAAATGATAAATTTTGGACTGTACTTTTCCATTGATAGCCATCTTTTGAGAGCTATTATAGTTATCTGAAACTTCTTGAATCGCTTTTAATCCCATCTTCGCATTAACTGCCGTTTCCTTAAAACACAGACAACCCTTCTTGATTGATCTGTCTCACTTCAGCACATGGCTTTTCCTTGAAAAAAGTTATTTTGTCATTTGCCGTCCAGTCTCAAATTCTAACCGAGCCATTCGACTTATATAAGCTTGACTACATTGTGCAGACGGTTGTACGCTATTCCTGCTTGTTCTACAACCCAACTATGCTATTCGTGTTAAGCTGAAAAAAAGCCATTAGCGGAGTGCTTTCAAGGCGACAAAAATTAAAAGACTTTTAAATTTACATTTAAGAATTGGTCCCTTTACTCAGTTCAAGACAGCCGTACCCCGAGGTTATTAGCTGGTCGCATTAATCTTGTCCGCACCGTTCTCGTATGGGGGAGTAATTGTCCTTAATAAGCGATTTCTGCTCTTTGGTTGGAGAATTAGGGGAGGGGAGGGATGGGACGGAGGGAAGGCAGTAAGGAACCACGACCCCAAACACAAACAGACGCAACGATTACCACGATCATTTTGTCAGCTGATCACAAGAGCCGCGGCCACTAACTTTTCAGCTGGTAGCAAATCAGTTTTGACTTTCTTTGTTATAAATCGTACTAGCGTTAGATATTTTACTGCATTCATATTTTTACAGTTAACGTTTACATTCAGCGAACAACTTGTGACAGTTTATTTTTATCATTTCGAACTTGAAGCCAAGACGACGACGACGGCAACGAGAACGCAGAACAATGGCTGTGCACGTGCGTTATACATCCATCTGAGCATTTCTCGGCCGTCCGTGGGAAATGCGAACAAATACGGCTAATTTTTCGGATTTCTCTTTCGAACTGAACGTTGTCGTTGCATATTTAGCCTAAACACGTTTTTAGAGCCATAGGCGAACTCAACAGATCTAGACAACTGCGAAATCCGCAATTAAATATAAATTCATTTTTTACTAGGCGTCATACTTGACGCCGCCTTCGTCGTTGCTTACGTTTCCTAAGGAAGTTTTAAGTTTAAGGTAAATCAAAGAGTCTTGAAATATGCATTTTTTTTTAAGAACGTTCATGCAGATAGGAGCTAGAATGCAAAGTAAGACTTTGCTCAAATTTCAAAAACCTGAGTTTTCATGGATAAAATATCCTCAAACTGAATTAGTGTGGTTCAGACTCAGAAAGGATAGGTCACTTAAATGAAAGTATTTTTCTGCTTGTTATAATAAATAGTCATTTCTCGCGAACAGTCAAAACAAACGACCTTTCTACTTGCATTCGCTTCCTCAGTGAAACAAGCTTTTGCGTCGACTATCTGGATAAAATGAAGGGTTAGGTAATTTTCATTTACTTTAGTTGAAATATTATTGCTAGGATTTTTGTGATCGGAAAGTTTAATCGCATTTTTCACAGCCCATACTTCCGTACTGTTTACCCTTAAAAGCCAAAAGTAATCAACAGGAAATTTCTCTTTACAAAATGAATACATTCTGAAGTATTCAGGTGATAAGACTAACGAAAGTGAATGAATTAGAATATGGCATACCCCCTCCGTGCGTCACTGGCACAATTCTCAGAGCTCAATCCAACTTCTGCTAAGTGTGGCTTTCTACTACAAGTATTATTTTGCGATTTTAACAACCCATAACCCACCAATATTTGAATTAATTCTGCTAATCTCCCATAAGAAAAAAAACGACTTTCTATACACGAGCAGAGATCCATAAAAATATATTGCAAGGGCGGATCAATTGAATAACTGTACGACACAAACGTCTGGCGATAGAACCAGTTTGTATAATTTCAATAGCCCTTGAGGCGACTTCAGGGATTTCGCAATCGTCACGAAAGAAACAAGACTGCCAAACAGTTCTGTCAATGGAGCACTTAGGGGGTCAAAACTATTATCTAAAAAGCAATTGTCTTCGAAAAAGTATATGGGAATGATGGCTCAATAGGGTGTCTTGTTTACGTTTAGTTTATTTAATACAACTCTTTAACAGCGTTTATCAAAAACGTCGCCATTGTGTCTGGGAGGGTAGGGCCAAGCTTATTAGCATTAATATTGGAAAAGGCTGGCATCTTGTAAATCCCAAAAAACACAATTATAAGAGAAAGGCAGACGCGACAAAAACGTTTTGCTCGCAGCTTGGGGCAGTTAAAAAATCATTAGTTACTTTTCGGCGTCATTACCTTGATAAAAAAAAAAAAACAACGACCTAAGCAGAGAAATAGCGACAAGGAATAATTCAGGAAAGTGCAAGGTCATTAGCTATTATTAAATGATGATTATTGAGAAAATAATTGTTAGGAAATGTTTCGTCTCTATTTCACATGTAATTAAAATGTTTTAAATTCACTCAACTCTAATAGATCACTTCTATTTATGGTTTCATGTTTTAATGTTCCGCTGAGATAAAATGTTAAATAGAAAACAATTTGAACAAGTCGTCTTAAAATTAGAAACACTTCGTATTTTGAGAATTATGTCTTAACAGAGTCCAAGATACCGCCGGTAAATAAGAAAATTGTTGAACAGGTGTGCAGATGAGGTTCCCGTTAATAGTTACCTTGTTTTCACAAAACCTTACTTGTTAGTGAATCCACAATATAAACTTTACTCATGTTAGTTGATTATTTCGCTCTTTCTGATTATTTCTCTGATTATTTAGTCTCGGCCGTATCCTAACTGCCTTTTCCTTCTTAATTCTGTAGTTACTGCAAGAAACTACTTAAGTTGCATCATTATCAAGCAATTTGTCTTGAAATCGTTGAAAGCATTCAAAGCATTACTTTGGCTTGGAGTCCAATTTCTGATAAAAGTTTTCGTCTTTCATTTTGTTGCAAAAGCGACTACAGCGGAGTTTTTTTTTTAATTTTTGTGATTATTTGCCTTAGGTCCCGTGCAGACGTATCGGGACATTTTTTAATCCGCAAATACATACATTTTTTTTAATCCGAATACAGTCTCCGTAAACACGCATCCGGCGAATTCGGCAGCGAATCCGGATATTCTTGAATCCGCTCTCCATGAATACGTTACGTGTGGACGGGGAAATTTTTGAATCCGGAAGGAAAAAGTTGCGGATTGAAAAAATATCTGGATAGACGAAGCCTTAACTTCGCCCTCTAGATGTACAATAGCGCCATTACTACTGTAAAACAGACTTGGTCTACATAAACAGTACTAGTGTTTTGATTGTTTCTTCGGTAGCGCACAAGGTCATTGCAGTTTAAAATGTGAGACAACATGCAATAAAATAATTAACATCACGCCACGAAGAACAAAGTCAAAATGCAACACACAAAACAGCGCATCCCGCGAATTATCCGCTTCCCCACACCCATTCAAATTGACTGGAAAAAAGATTGAATAATTTTCAACCAACGAAGCCCAGGGATCATTTGAAAACGGAGGTTTCACTCTGAAAACGCATTTAATGTTCCCCGTGCACATTAGCCCCAGAGAAATTTGAAAACGCAGCAATCAATGGTCATTTTGGATTTGTGTTTTAAGTAAAACACGGGCAGGAAAATCAAATGATTATCGTGGCGTTATCATTTTCGAAAAGCTCCGTTTTCAAAATGTTCTGCTCCACACTAAAGTCAAAGCCGGCGGTTTCAAATTCTTTTGGTTTGAAGAGTGTTTTCGAAAAGCTCCGTTTTCGTGACGGATTAGTGTGGCCGGTAGGCCTAACCGTAGAAATAAAGCTGCGTTTTCAAATTCCTGCGGTGCATTGTGGACGGGGTCTATGCGGATCGAAATGAAAACCGTGAGATTCTTCGTCACGAAGAAACCCGAGGATAAAACTGCTTACGTGCAATTATTGACGCGCCGAGCGCCCATCTCAAAATTTTCACACCCATCCCACATTCTTTTCGGGAGACCGTGTGTCAGTCCCGAAGCATCTACTTCCTTGCTGTCTGCACAAGCAAAAACGCTCCGTTAAGAAATAAAATTACATTGCAGAGGTTTTATTAAGGGCCAGGCACCGAACAAATTGACCCGCTGTGAGGATGATTTAGCCTGCCTGGTTTTACTATCTAGAGGAAAGTTCTTCTTGTAACGAAATTCACTTGAAGAAAGGTTTACCCGCCTGTAAAAACCAGTTACCCTCTTGCTGAAAACGTTAATGAAACTAAATGTACTATCATGTGGTATTGTTTTATTATGCTGTACGATATGGTTCTAACTTTTAAGTCTGTGGACGAAACCCTAGTGTGTGACCATTCAAATGAAAGCTATTGAGCACTACTTTCATGTGGTACTGTTTATTGTGCTGTACAAGGTGGCTCTGACTTTTGATTCTGTGGATGAAACTCTCGTGTGTGACCATTCAAATGAACGCTATTGAGCAGTACTTTCATGGCTGTTTATTATGCTGTAAAAGGTGGTTCTATTTTTTAAGTGAAAACGGAGTGTACGTGCGGCTATTCGAATGAAAGCTAATGAGTAATACTTATATTTATCATGATGTACAAGGTCATGAATTTAATTTGTTATTGGACACTTCTGTAGATGTGACCAATCATTTGAGAGCTGTTGAATATCACTTCTATGCTTTCACATGAAAGGAGAAAAAAAGTCGCAAGTACTTTGGCAAAGTGGTTAATCCATTGTACTTTCAATTTTCTTTCAGGCTCACCATTCTGGTGTTTGTTAGACATCGTTCCAATTAAGAACGAAAAAGGCAACGTGGTACTCTTTCTAGCTTCACACAAAGACATCACCAAGCGAAAAATAAGTGGAGAGTTCTCTGAACAGGATGTGGGTATGCAACTATTCTCATTTTTGCTCATGGATGTTACGTAACATCCATGAGTGTAGGGGGCAATCGGATGGTACTCGATCACTCACTCACTCACTCACTCACTCACTCGATTCTGATTAATTTATTCATTAAACCGGATTAAATCGTTTCTCTCAACCCTCCCCTGCTTAGTATGGTTCTAACTTTTAAGTCTAGGCACTTCGTGGGGCAGGTTCAGCAGCTTTTAGCGGGGTACTAGAAAGACGGTTCTTTTGTCCGACAACATGGAGTTCATACATATGGCGGCTAATAACGCGGCACGAAGATGGTTTTTGGTTCAACTCGTGGAGTTGTAAAATTGAAATTTGTCAAGCTAAGCAGCAGTAGCTGTAACAAATGGACATAGAAAGACAAGAAGCATAGCGCTCGTCAAAAACCCATATGTAAATTTATATTGAAAGGTCAAGGTGTTTTTTTCATTAGACGTAAACAAAATTCTCCGATTACAAGTCACGTTAAACTCACACTATGCAAAGAATGTAATCAGATACTCGTTTTTTCGTATATTTGCTGAAGGGCAGGAGAGTCACGTTTCGCAGACAGTGTAAGTAACCGCGTTTTTTTTAACCGCGTTTTTTTAAAGCGCGGTTTTCAACCGCATACTGCGGTTCTTGTTCTTCCTGATTCATGACCTGAAGGTTTTGCGTGGTCCGTGAAGAACCTGAAATATTAACCGATATTCGTGATTTTACCACAAAACTCTACGTGATTTTGAGACACAAGTTCTCCGAATAGTTACAGTGGTCTATCGAGAGTGCCATAGCCATGCAATATGCTATACGGAGCCTTAATTCAGCCATTCGCGATTTTGCTTCCTACAAACACTGTTTTTAATGTAAGAACAGGTCCTTACTTTCTTATTTTCGTAATTCGGGAAACGAAATTTTTTTATCCGTGAACCGTGATCCTCTGTATTTTAGGTTCGTGAACCGTGCCAGAGACTTCCCTGTACGACCCTCTTGATATCTATCTGTAAACAGACCACGAGAAGATGGTAAATTGTTTTTTTGTTAGATTATTTTTTATCAGTGCTGGGCTGATGGGCCGCTTGGCACATATGTAGACTTTGACTTCCACCGTCTGCGTTTCTATTTGCAGAACGAGTGCTTGTGCCAAACGTTTCCCATGAAAATCACTTGATTTTCATGCGAAAGACCGTGCAGGTGACATATTTTCATATCAATAGTTTCGCTCAAAGACTCGTTTGCCACAGGGGCAAAAGTAAACTTGGCATTGGGCTATTCATCCAATAGCTGCTCAGAGAGCCTTTGATTTTATCATTATTCTAACTGGACCTTAAAATAACTGCACGAGCTTATCTTTGTACATGTACATGTATTGCTGGCTATTCGGATGATTTAGATAAGTAAGTGGGGGAGCAAGGGGTGTGTGAAGTACATGTCTTAGGGGGGTGAAGAAGGAACTGTTATGACATTTCCAAGGTGGTTAGAGCTAGGAAAAATGGAGGGAAATTGCACAACATCATGTCAATGTTTGCAAATAGAAAGGGGTTGGAACAAGGGGGATAGAAATGAGAAACTCACCCCCCCCCCCCTCCACCCCTCCCGGCCACCAAGATATTGTTGGTATGATTAGTATGTAGATCACAAGGTGCTGATTATGGTATGAGTTCTCCTAAGTACTATATTAAAATCCTTTGAAAGCTTTCATTCCTATGCATGAATCATATTTCTGACTCTTACATTAACTCTTACCAAAGCATACATGTATGCAGGGATATGAATGCTACCAATATACTTTTGTAACGTTTGCTTAAGAACAAGTTCCCAGGCTAGAAATTGATATGACATAAAATTATAATGCTGTATTTTAGCCAGTTTAAGTGTCTTGTAAAAAAAAAACAATTCCAGTTGAGGTAACCAGAGGCATCTTCTGATCTGTGACATTTACTATCAGTACCAAGCCCTGTAGAATGCTTTTGTATAATGTTTGTAGTCAGCTTAATGAATTCCCATTCATGGATTAAGTTGTTAGTATAAATAATAGAAGTTAGTACCACCCAAGTATGGACAGAATGGGAGAGATTGACAATAGCATTTATTACTGGAATTCTGTGCAGTGAGTCACCACAGTCAGCAAAAAAGGCCTTGGCAGCTCCAAAGTTTACCCAAGTCGATGTTTATTGTCTGCAATTTCAGCAATTCAAATCAAGTCAAGGCAGTCTTTTTTGAAACATGAATTATGTCACATTTGCATGGTCTTCTCAAGAGTTGTGTTACTTCACACTAGGAACACATTAACTAGAGAACTACTAAAACAAGAAATATGAAATGTGACAAAAACCCATACAATCAACTATGATTTATAAGGTGTTAAAACTATTTTTCCCACACAACAAAGTTTTAAAATTGTTCAAATTGGGCTGCTTTCTGTTTTCTGATTTTTCAGACTCTAGTTCATGATCTGGGAATATACCAGTATGTCTCATGCTGTTTGTGTACACTTGAAATATTGGTAGAGAAATTTTTGATACATACAGGAAAATTGTTTTTCAGGGAACTGTTTCCGTTTTCTAATCTTTGCCAACCAAGTTAATCCCACAAAACACTTTAAAATCATAATTAGAAAGGGTGACAATTCTGACAGATCCCTTATGTAGCTTTTGAAGTTTGTTCGAAAGTCCCTTTCCAATATTGCCCCACACAGGACTTCAGTGAAATTAGCCAGCAGCTGGCCCTTAGCAACATATCTTCCACACCGTTAATTAAAAGCCTCTGGATTTATCATATTTTTTCATTGAATTTACCAGGCTGTTACTCATAAGAGGCCTAAATTCAGAATACATTTTCCTGAGGCATATATACAAACTGTAGGCTAGCGACTAGAACTTTCTACGCTTTGGGTGTGTCACGTTACTCCGTGACCCCTGGGGATTACGTAATGGCAATTTGTTTTCTAGTACATAAGCGGTCTTGATAATTATTTTTCGCAGTGCTTGTTAGCTGTCTGCAGTACGTTTGCTGCTTTTCTTAGTTGCATTTCACTGTTGTGAACCCCAAGTATTATTCTGAAATTTGTTCCGTTGGAAATCGCCACAGTTTTGTAAGTATGCTTTATATCGTCGTCATTTTGGTCGCTATATTTTGTACTTAGACATTTTTCTTGTTTATCTCTTCAGTTGAATCACACCGCTACCGTCACCTTTATTTTTATTCGCGTTTACGTGCAAGGAGATTAAATGTAGTGCATTCAAACTGTGGCTTCGTTGTTTCTAGTGTTTACTAGACCTACACAAACAGTGACATGTGACCAAGGAACTATATCAAAGGAATATGTGGAGACTGTTGTGGTTTTAAAAACGTTTTAAGTTATATTACTGAAACTTAGCTTGTTATAGAACTTTCAAGAGGACCCATCCTGAAAGTGTTCATGTACAGTATCCACTTAGAGATTGTCATGCTCGCCCATATACCATCAATACCAACTAATAAAATTACCAACAGAGAATATGAGAGACCTGATAGATCATACTTGCATTCAGCGGGCATAAATGTAGGTGTAACTATAATACAAATATAAACTATAAACGACATTTTTAAAAGAATCTTGGAGCATTGTTTCAAATGACAATGACGGCGATAGTACTTTAGAAATTGAAACTTACATACCTTTCTTTTCTGTTCACATCAAAACTGTGTAGAATCCGTGCATTATAAGAGTATTATCAGCTGGCATTGTTTCCGTATTTGCCGCCAGAAGGCCTGTTCCGCCATATTGGTTTACTAGTGCGACCGCTGACCTTAAACCAAGTCCGGCATCCATGTCGGGCATTTCGTGGATATTTTTTTCTGGGCCGGGTTGTTCAAAGCCCGATTAAGCTAACCCAGGATTAGCGAGAATTTTGATTTCAGCTTTGTAACTTTTCGGCGAGGTTTTCTGTTTACATGTATATTGTTTGTCCTTCAGTTTTCAGCTTGAGCAATGTCAAACTACACAAACGATAAGAAGCGAAAGACAGTTTTAAACAAGAAAAATTGATACTTCAGTTATCTCTTAATCCTGGATTAGCGTTAACCGGCTTTCGAACAACCCAGCCCTGATCGATATTTCGCGGCGAAGCCGCGTTAACGAGGCGCAAAGCGAGAACTTTTTGGATTGCTTTTCTTTTATTTTTCTTTTGTTTTGTTTTTTCGGAAAGATTGTGGCTAATGCCCCACTTTAGCTGTAATCGAAAGAAGGTAAAATTGACGTTACGATAAAAAAAAACCACGGCCACCTTGTTCATCTTTGATTGGTTGGTTTACTCTGGTTCTCGACCCCAGATTTCGTAGGTGGAGACAAGATCCTAGCTTCGTACCTTTCTAGGGAAACCAAAATCTTTCAGTTTAGGTTATATCCCGGCCCATTTTAGAAACTAGAAGAAATCTGTGGCGGGTCTCTTCTCTTAACTTCTCATCATTTGTTTGGTCCTCAGTAACAGTTCCACAAGCGACTGCGAGATAACACTCGCCCAGAATTTTTACCCTTCAAGCTGGTTGAGAAACGCAAGAATACTTCTTTCTTAACAATTATTTATTTATGATAGTAAACAAATTTTCCCGTTATTCACTACACAGCACCTTTGAGTAATTCATCTCCAAAGCTATCAAGATCTCGTTCAAGGAAATTCAGTAGAGATGTTCTTCTCCACTTGTCAAGACAGTATCAACAAAGTACAAGTCCAGCAAACAAAACTAACCCACGGAGACCCATCAAGAGAGCGAGAGTGAGTAGACAATCCCCAAAAGGTCCATTTTATTACATAAACTTTTCATTCTTGTTTAGCGTGCACCATCAGATGCACGCAGGGAGTTTGAAGAGTACTCAAAAATTTTCTGTTATTTTCGGTAACCTTAGGACATTTTCGGAAAATGTTCGGAAATGTTCGTCTGGCCTTCGAACTCGAAGCGCAACAGATAGTGGGATGATACTAAAGCTAAAAGCATGAATCGATTGTTTCACAACATTGCAAATATAGAAATAAAGAAAACCCGTTAGCATAGTTTGACAGATTTTCTGATTTATCCTTTTGTTTTTCTTTCAGTCCTTTTCTTTTAATTCCGAGCGGCTACCTCAGTATAAGCGTGAGTCAGACAAGAAATCCAAGTTCCTTTTCTTACATTACAGCGCCACCAAAGGATTTTGGGACTGGTGGATTCTCATCTTGACGACGTACATTGCCATCATGGTCCCTTATAATGTGGCCTTCAGGAGAAATGACCGGAAGAGGGACCTTATTATATTCGACATGGTGATCGAGTTATTCTTCATAATGGACATTGTGGTGCACTTTAGAACTTCTTTCGTGGATTTAAGCGGAAGAATTATTTATGACCAGAAAAAGATTGCAATTCACTACTTGAAGGGATGGTTTATTTTGGACTTTCTAGCCGCGCTACCATTCGAGGCTTTATATTTTGTTAATCATACTTGGGTGAGTATATACGTCATTGCCATCAAATTGCCTTGCTTACGGTTTTGAATTAACTACCGATTCATACTTCAGGCAACGTCCACTGCACACTACGCTGAAGGAATTTGAAAGCGCAACTTTATTTCTACGGTTAGGCCTACCGTCCACACTAATCCGTCACGAAAACGGAGCTTTTCGTAAACGCTCTTCAAACCGCGAGGATTTAAAAACGCCGACTTAACGTATTAGAGTTGACGGAAAACATTTTGTAAACCGGAGCTTTTCGAAAACGATGACATGTGATTTAATTTCCCTGCACGAGTTTTTCTCAAATTGCTCCGGCACAGTGTGGACGGAAAAGAAGCGTTTTATGCGTTTCTGAGTAAAACCTCCGTTTTCAAATTCCTCTGGCGTAGTGTAGACATGACCTCAGTGTGTATTAAAGAGCAGTGATGCACGCGATAAGTTTGTTTTGCACCAAAGAAGGGTAGCAGTGTTTCGAGACGCAGCCGGGATTTGACCCTAGCTTTTTGATTTGGACCATAACTCCATGATGTACACAGCTAAAAGGGTGAATCGATTGTTTAATAACTTCGCCAAAGGAAAAAAGGGAAGCGAAGTTACCTCGGCTTGCTTACGTACATCATGAGCGTGGAACATTGAATTATGGGACAAATTTGCACTGTTGGCGCTTTTGCACACACGCTAGATGTGAATAAAAATTCATCTGCTTAACCTCTCTCACCCCCCCCCCCCTCCCCCCTACCCCTCATACAATGGTTGAAACTAATACCTGCAATTTTTCCTGAGTTTCAACATTTTATTGGGTGGGGAGTGGGTAACAGCAATGCATTTTTAAAAGGATAGCAGTTCTTTTTTCAAACTTCAGTTGTAAAACACAGATACTTCGTTGCAGTATATCGGTGTCCCAAGGACGTTTGTCCACGTTTGTAGCTATGTCATAATACCTTTGAAATTTTTCACGCAAGAACTTGGCATCAATCAGACGGTTTTTTAATAACGATTCAAAAACTGACAAGCTAACAAAGTTGTTAACTGCACAGCATTGTTAATCACTAAGAATATTAACCCTCTTAACAACCTTAAATCAAGAATAAAGTAAAACTTAAAAACTAATTATTTGAAAAAAAGTTATTAATTAGCACCTTAAACTAACAAAAACCTTAAACAACTGACTATGATGCACCAACATAAACCGAAGTGTTCTTTAAAGTAAGCACCGATAAAAAAAATATAACATATTATAACATGCACGCTAGAACCCTTTTCAAACATCGAGCTATCGTTGCGTCAAGCTATGTCGATTCAGCTTTAAGTGCACTACGACGTCGTTTCAATCGATATCAAGCCACCTCGTTCTCAAAGACTTCGATCCTTTGGCTGACCCTCTGAACAAGATCTGTGGGGGGGGGGGGGGGGGGCAGCATTAGTCACAGCGGTTACTCTCTTTACACATGCGTACAATCAGACCGAAACCAAGTTTTTCTGGTTTTCGGGTGTTTGATCACCGCTGACCGAAAACACGCGAGCTCTGGGACTAGAGCGTCGCTTGGCGCCTGCATCATTCAAAGTGCTATCTTGTGAGTTAATCATGTTAAGACGTGGTTGATAATACACTAGCCGGGTGCTACGGAACGCAATCGCGACGTTGAGTTAATAGACTATTTTACAGTTGTTGGCAAAGTGACCTGGCCTCTGACTGGCAGCGAGGCTGGAGTTGGCCTTGTTTTGATACAGACCTCTCTGCTTTTATTGTGCAAATCAAGTTGTTCTCATGCTAACTAGTTTACATTTACATGAGAAAAGCTTGAAAGTCTGTATCAAAGCAAGGTCACCTCCAGCCTCGCTTGCATTCATGGCCAGGTAACTAAGCACACAACTGTAAAATGGCCTATTAACGTCTCACCACAATTGCAAACTCGTGTAGGTGGCAAGTTAGGCGATTTGCTAGGCTCATATCAGTGAGGAACAGAATTACGAGTTTGATGCCACAATCGAGCGGCATTTTGACCAGGCCTTATGCTGTTATGAAGTAACCGGCATAAATGACAACTTTGATGGCACAGTACTAACAAAAAGAAACAGAATCTTAATGTTGGAAAGATATTCTGCAAGAGCTCTTGTGTAATATCATCATTTGGCTTTCCACCGACAAAGCAAACTATGGTAATGTTTGCTACAAGTAGAACATGTGTTCGCAACACCTGTATCAAGCTGGAGAATGAAATTAATATTGATACTGGCAAATTGTTGAAGGAGCTACGTCGAGGTTTTAGTATCTTGAAAAGTTAAGCCTAAAGTTTTAAAAATTCGTCGTTTGTAATCCGTGTTAATCATCTCCATCCTTAACCATCCTTGTTCCTGTATGTTTCATTATTATCTCTTTGGTGTTTTTCTATCTTAGTAAACTATTATTTTCAGGTTTTCTTCAGTTTAAAGGTTATTTTGTACACGGACAAAACACCACAAAATGCTGGGGAAAATCCTTCATGCACTTGCAGCCCATCTTGGGATAACAGTGAAACTCCAAGACTTATCATATGGAGGCTACAGTCACGTCATACTGCTGTATTTCCCATATGTCTCCCCAGAAACCACCCCTTCACGGGTTCAACTTTAACATGCTACCCTCTCACTGTGACATTCCATGCATCTTATATTCTGTCTGTCTTATTTATTGTCTAGGCAAGCACAGCCTTTGATAGGAAAGGTTCGACATTTAACGAGGTACTTCATATAACTTCTATCAATTGTACACATATATTTGCTCTGTAAATGTCTTCAAAAATTCTTGCGTGTCTTAATTTTATAAATTTGATTTGACTTTCTGTTAATGCTTATAAATCCTCAGCTTTTGAGTGGTCATTCTATGATATTACCCTGTAGCTGGACAAAGTCGAAGCTGAGCTCTAAATAACTAAATTTAAACATTACACGGCATAAAAATAGGTGACTACAAACTTAAGGTGGCTCGAAACAGTTTTTAGTACTTTCCAAGACTTGGAGTTTGATACCAAAATCATGGTGTCAAAAAACTGCCCAGTCATTGGTGAGCAAGTTACTGTCAATTTCCTAAAATTTTCGAAAACTTAAGGTGGCTCTGAACCCACTACGTAGAGTTTTTGTTGCATCTTATCATGCTAATTGCAATTCGATGATAAAAAATCGGGGTTACAAGCGCGTAAAGCTAAAATTAAGGGTGTTTTTAGCAGGTCATATTGTTGCTATGGTAACCAATTGTGTCACAAAATTGACAGCAACTTGTTTACCAATGATTGGGCAGTTTTTTGCCACCATGATTTTGGCATCAACTGATATAGAATGGATATAATTACCCATCAAAATAGAAGTCTTTGAAAGTACTGGGAACTGTTTCCAGCCATTGATTTTCAAAACTCAAGAAGAAAACACTTATTTCTCATTTTATTTCCGCTTCGTGTAACTATCTTTTATCTCTAAATTGAAATTAAATTTTAAACAAAACACTGAGCACAAAATATGACTTAACTATTGAATGATAAACTGAGAGTTAAACAAATAACCATAATCATACCTAAAAACAAGAAAAAATCTGACAGTCAAAAACTCTTGTTTGTACTCGTTTTTAAAGTT
>OZ026607.1:13140731-13173231 GCA_964020085.1 Micromussa lordhowensis
TTCGCGTTCAAGTTCTCCGAGCATCTTGAACTTACATACGATCTGGGAGCCAGTGAGGTAATGTTTGAATAAGCCTCAAAACGATGAACTATATAGATATCACAGCACTGGCATGTCTTTCAGTCTATATAACTTGTCTATTGTTTTTACCTACGTACCCTGTCCAGGAATTCAAACGTAATTTCTCTTTACAATATCATCAATTATAAATATTCTTGTTTTTCGGCCATTTCAACTTAAACAGAAAGAGAAAACAAACAGCGGTTACAAACATAACAGTAAGGTTTCGCATGGTATATTTAACTTGACGTTTCGTATGCTACAACATACATCTTCAGAAGTGACGGTTACAAAATATGACGAGATTTAAAAAGACAAAAACTAAAGCGAGGCATTGGTAATTAGCTAGACAACAATGGAAAAAAAAAACCTACATCCGGTGTGAATTAATAAAGAAGGAGATTTTCACTACCGACGTTTTCATTTAGGGCGGGTTTCAAGTCCCGTATTAACAATGTTTCCTTGATTTTACACTGTAAATCACATTGACCACTTGCTAAGATCTCAAAATGGTCCCATTTGATGTTGTGACCAGTGGAAATCGAATGCTCAGCAACAGCGGAGGCGTGACCAATTTGAGTGAGAGCTTTGAAGTGCTCAGAAACAAAAAAAATCAACATTTAACATAGAGATAGAGACACAATAGTACATTCCTATCCCCATTTCGAATAGTAGTTATTCTGATGTATTTTTCTCGTTTCCATTCTTTCAGCGCGATATCTGGAGGAGAGGAGGCTTGGACTCTATATCAGAAGACGAGGAAGAAGAAAGCGAGGGAACAGAAACGAACGCTCTTGATGGCGTCTTCAATCACGTGAACCACGCCAATCAATCAAACCATATCTATGGAAACTCGACGCGGTTTAACAGGAGGCCTGGACACAAGTTAAACCTGTATAAAAAACCTAATCATTTTAAGGCCACGGAATCGTGGGGCGGACTCAAGAGAAATAATGCAACGGAATGGAGGAACCGAACAAATGACGTTGAAAAACAACCGTTGTGTGTTCTACCTCAAGAAGAAGACACTTTAATGCCGCAATCTCCACGATCGTTTGTTCGTCAGCTTGCAGTCGAAGTCAACGCGGGTTCTAATAATACTGCCCTGGATTCGTCACCGAAGGAAAATTCTTCTCCCAGTGAACCTTTCTCTGATCCAAGCCTGGAATGGGATCAGGAGAATTTCGCGTTGAAAAACGACGCGAATTCGTTCCATGATGAACCCGATGGTGAAAGTTTTGAAATGAAAAACATGAATAGGGGCATTGGAGTAGCTGCGATGCATGACATTGCGGAGGAAAGAGAACATGACGAGCGAGACAAGCTCCTCACAAATCAGGAGTCCTCTGGAGATGAATCAACGGATAACAACTCGCAAGCGAGCGACTCGCCAGAGCTGGCAAAGAGATGCAGCAGTGATTTTTCCAAGCATCTTTACTTAGGGTGCGACGACAATGATGTAGACAGCCCGGTTTCCTATGCAAATGGAGATCTCGCAGCTATCCCTGAGACAGATAACATAGACTATTCGGCAGCTGGGACAGAAACGGAGGATGCTCCAAGAGGTTTATATGAAAACGCTCGAGGCACATCAAGAGACTTACATGATGACGTTGACGACACTCTAAAGGGTTTGTATAACGGCGACACTCTGAGGGGTTTATATGACGACGACAATGGAGACACTCTGAGAGGTTTATATGACGACGATGTTGAGAGTATTGGATTCACCGATTTTGATACCATGGTTAAAGGGACCAGAAGCCCTCGTTTCGTCTCGTCTCCAACCCACAGTAGCTTAAACAAAAGTCCCATACAGAGCATTCCTACTTCACCCATAGACAGCACACACGGAAGCTGTAGAAGTGGTTTTTCAGAGCTTCCATTCAGAGGGAGCTTTACGGACAGTTTCAAACTTAGCGGACCTACCACTCCCAAAGGAATTCCACCATCTTCTAATTCCGGAAGCCCCAGGGATTACCGACAAAATTCCGCAGGAAGTTCTAAACATTCCGGTCGGTTGCTTAGCCTTGAAAAGCCTGATAGTCCACGAAGTAAATTTGGGAGCATCTTTTCCGAGTTGAGGGCGCCAAGTCCATCTGCTGGGAGTCTCAAAGAGGGGCTCTCTCGTGAGGGATACGTACGAAAAGGAGCTTTAAGACGTACTTTAACTGAGTTCAGTTCGCCTACTAACTCTTGCGGCTCTTTAAACGAGAAACCGGTAGCATCCGCCCGGAGAAGGAAGGTTTCCGGGGCTATACAACCTCCCACGATATTTGCACCACTTGTCGCAAACGTAAACAATCCTTATAAGGATTTCGTGCCTCCTGTGCGTGAGTCCCCGATCACGTGCGACTGCGAGCCAGAGGACGAGATACCGTGCGAGGGTCTGGGACTGATTTCAAACGATGTGAAAGAATGTGACATTTGTTACGACGGGGGAAGCCATAGTTTTAAATCAGACAATTCTGAGGATAAAAAAGAGGACTTCTACAAAAACGCGAGTGATCTTATCAATGACAAACAACTCCATCGTTTGAGTGGTAGAAGCAGTGCAGAGCAATTCGCCAAAAATGATGTATTTTCTTCCCGGACGACTTTAACATCTGAGACTTCCTTTGAGAAGTGGGGACCTGGTAGCGATCCTTCTCAGAAAATTGACGATTCCTCATTTGAGTGTAACTCCGTTAAAGAGCTCACTGACTGCTTCGAGCGACCGCGGTCATCATATTCAAATCTTCACCAACGACCCAGCCTTTCTGGGGCTTATTCGACGCAATGCATTGAACAGGAGGAAATTCCAGAGAGCGATGAGCTATTTCGGCCAATGCGATCTAGTTTCTCAGAGCCTCACCTGAGTGTAAGAATACCCGCGCTCGATGGAATCACAGAGCACAGATTGTCCGAAGAAGATGTGGAACATGCCAGTTTAGCCAGCCAGGACACTACGACTCGAGATCTGGAGGATATCTTCAAAGATGTGTCCAGCACCAAAGAAGCCATAGAAAAATTGGGATTGATTTTAAGTTCACCTGAGCCAGATATCTATACAGATCTCGCGGACACGAAAGAGACAGTTCAAAAGCTAGATAAACAAGTTTTAAACCTGAATAAAGAGGTTGCGTCACTGAGCACTGACGTTAAGACTGTTTTAGAGCTGTTGAAAAGTCTGAAAAACGGCCAAGTGGTTGTATAATCAAATCAAACTGTGATTGAAAAAGATAATTTGGTTTTATCAACTGGGTTGATAATGTGAATTGTCCACCGTAAAGAGATTTGGAAGCTGACATTTCGAGCGTTAGCCCTTCGTCTAACGCTCGAAACGTCAGCTTCCAAATCTCTTTACGGTGGACAATTCACATTATCAACCCAGTTGATAAAACCAAATTCTCTTGTAATACTCCCACCGACGCAGCACCACAGTTTCTTTAGAAACTTGCCCCCTTTATTCATTTGTGATTGAAAAAGTACAAGCACATTTCGCATGTAAATACTTTTGTAAGGAAGGGCAAAAAGGTCTACTTAACGCATCAACGTTGTCGGTATACAGAATACGTAGTAGTTACAGTTATGAGGATTTAGTTATTGATATTAAAAACGTAATCCTATAGTAGAGCATGGTGCAAAACAATGCAATGAGTTTTGGCAAGAGAGGATGAAATGTAAATGAGTTAAATCTTCCATATGGACCTCAATCTTAAGGTAATCCCTCTGAAGTTATTTCAAGACATGGTACCCCGTTCTTCCTCAGATTGAGAAAAAGGCCTATAAGGGGATAAAATCAATTACCTTTCATCTTCTCTTGGGTTCAGAATGTGTGGCGTTGTGTGAGGCTTCAGTCTATACAAGAACTTTCAATGGCTGTGTTCACACATGGTGCCCAACACTGGTGCCTAAAACTGGCTCAAAATAGTGCTCAGTTCAAACACTGCATGGGTACTCTAAAGAACCATGCACTGTTCCTTTTACAGGCACTGTGCTCAAATTCTGGTTTGAGTTTTTGGAGAAAAGGTATGTTTACATTAGGACACATTGAGAATTGTACCCTGGCACCATGCTTGGGCACTAAGTGTGAACATAGGCTAAGTTATCCAAACTTGAGAGCCCACGTTTGCATTAGACCAGCAAATATAAAGCAGCTGTTTTCTATTTATCAAAACAAAAGCTGAAAATAATTATTATAAAGTGATGTACAAACTGGATTTGTGATCACCATGATGCCATTTTCATGATGTGAGGACGATTTCGATGCAAATCCTCATTTTTTATCTAAATCAGAGGGCAGAGTAAATAGTCATTATTTTATACATATGTATATTTTTCCATAAGTCATAACAAAAATACTGTATCAGTATAGAACATAAAGAGAATATTTTTTCTGTACATAGACAGAATATAAATAAAGAAGAAAAGTTATATGATCCACGGCCTCAGAACATAGTTTTTTTTATAAACATCTACCTTCAGTTTCAGAAAGATTGCATAAGTTTTTTAATAATATCTAGATCGGTTTTATTTGAGTTTGAAAAGTGATTGGTTTTGCATCAACTACACAATTGGCTTAAGGACGTTCGCGCCCAAAAACTTCCCACACACAGATTTTTTTAAAACTTTGACTGAGGGTAGAAAATGATAAGATTAGATAAAAAACGTAAAAAAAATCGGGGGTCACCGAAATCGTTTTCAAGATAAAGCGTAGCTCAGACCATAGCATTTCTACGATTCTCAGTCATTCGAGGCGATTCTGGCCGGATTCATTACTATCGGCATATATTTAAGTTGAAGAATCATCTCTAAGCTATGAGTGTTTAACACGGCTTATATAGGCCTAATTGGTAGATCTTTGCTATATATGTCATTAAATCTGCTAGAATTAGCCTTAAAAAAGACAACTTCTAAGTCACGCACACCTGTCTCCATGTACCAATTCAACCCTTTTTTAATAGTATATGACAAATAATTACAACTTCCCACACACAGATTTTTTTGGTTTTTTAGTATAATGTAGAGAGTTAAAAAAGGAAGTGACCTGCCGAAAAAAAAGTGGGGGTCACCGAGCTTCCAACAAAAATATTCGCACACCAAGTTAACGCAAAGGTCATCAGCTCTATATTTTGTTAAGTTTTCGACTCGGTGCGTGCGCTTGAAAATGACGTGGCACGCGCGTGACCAATGAATAGCGTGCGCACTAGAGATGCGCAGTAGCAATGGGCGCGAACGTCCTTAAAATAAACTTGCACCACTTTTTCATCCAATCAGAAGTACAACCAAAACCAATTGCACTCACGCTTTGCTTCAGCTACTGCCCGTTAATGAGGAGCAGATAAGTCGATGACTCGATCTTTGACACAACGCTTTAATTGTACAAGTAAGACGGATACGGAACGAGACGCTTCAAGACACACGTAAAACAACACGAGGCCCGGGGCCACGCATACCTATAAGTAATGTACCGCTGTCCGGTACTGCCGTACATGTAATTACTTCGAGTCTTCATTGGCTCACTGCGGGATTGCCTGTGTCCTTTGTGATAGGCTAGAGTGACTCAATTGAAAACCGCACTAACGACAATGACAACAACAACAACAGCAATGATAATAATTAAAATTTCTTTGCACACAAACAGCAAAGGACAAAGGGTTAGAGAGTTAATCCCTCATGTCTTTTAGATCACTCCCAGTTTTGGACATCTTACATGTAAAAGGCTCTAGAAAAAAAAATTCTCGTGACGCAGATTTTGCTCCTGTGAACAGCCCAAGAGGCTTTACACAACGCGTTTGGTAACATTGCCAGTTGAAGAACTGGATACGTATCAAATTTTAAATCAAAATTAACTTGAGAGGGACTACCTTCAAGGCCTATGGGCGATTAATTCACTATCTCTCGACACAAATTAATCTATAAATTAATCTGTAAATTAATCGGTATTTTAGTCTTGTACCCTGAAGAAGGCAGCATTGCCAAAACGTCGGTACGTTAAGAATTTATATACAGCGTCAGTATTACAATTTTCATTTTGCGAATGACAAATTAATCTGTACTCTGCCATAAGGCACGAATTTTAGCTTCTCCAAGGGAGAAAAGCTTTAGTTAATCGATTAAACACTTACTTCATGCGGGAAATAAGGTCAGCATGTCATTTTTAGCCCTGTCGCAGAAACAGCTTGTGTGTAGCGAGATATATATATTCGCAGTGCCATCCATATAGCCCGCCATGGGCCCGCCGCCATCATGGATTTGAATACCGAGAACGTCCTGGGGACGAATGTAGGGCCCAGTCTTCTCTCTATGCGCTTGTGGTTATTGAACAAGATGGCGGAAATGGCGGAAAGGCTGTCTGCAGCTTCTTCGTATGTCTCGTGATCGGGTGATCCATATAAATTACGCTAAAAATAATGGCAAAGAGAGAGAAAAAACGTGTTCCTATTTACAGCGAAGTGAGCAAAGATTTATTCGAATCCGAAGTAGGTCCTAAGCGTGAGCCAGCACTTCTGCGAGGACTAGAAATTGGAAGAGCTCGGGAAAAATGGACACCAGAGTATTTGACAGAGTGTGGTGGCGAAAGAGCGGTTAAAGTCCATGTTTGTCCTACTGGAAAGATGGATTTTATCCACAAAAACTTTGCTTACAAGTAAGGCTTGCAAGTTGTAAAATAACTCTGCTTCTACCTAGAAAGACAGACACACAGACAGCGTATAAACTTTATTTAAGCACAATAGCCTGCTAGCTGGCAGCCGATCTTTTCTCTAAGGGTCAGACAAGCGAACGCATCAGGGTGGTATGGACGAAAAGGGTTTGGGGCAAAACGAAAAATAAACCGGCTGTGACTCTTGACATTATTAACTGTCCATCAGCCCTGCAATTAAGTACCTGATTGGCCAGTTTTTCCTCAATGACAGGCAATAGACAGATGTGTCAGTAAGGTGTAATCACTTTTGAGGAAAGCCTAATAAAGAGCCAATGGCAGAAATGCGATTATCTTTGGAGATGCTTACATTGTTGAAAATCAGTTCTTTAAATGCTGAACAGAAATACATTTTTGTAAGCTTTTGATTTTTGGTTCCATGGAAGCAATGTGTGATGAGCGCTGTAGCTCAAGAGAGAATTGAAAGAAAAAACAAAGAAACATGACAGACCTTCTGCCAACTACCCTCATAAATTATGATTACAACAAATTTTAACCTTGCATGCAACCCCGTTTTCATTTTGGGACTAAAGCATAATTCTCTTTGGTGTCTTTTTTGTTGAAGATATTGAAGAATGAACTCTGTGTTGTCCAAATTCGCTGGTCAAGAGCATGTTGTTTTCCATAAATATATGCAATATGAACAACACAATTTGAGCAATCAGTTCAAATTACTCCCATAGAAAAGCTAGTTGCTTTTATTTAGTTAATTTCATTATGTGAAAACAGTGAATGTGCTCAAAACGCAGCAGAAGAGTCTGAAGTCTTGTTTTTCTTCCCGCGAGTGCCTCACCCTTGCCTCGTCCCAAACCCTTCTAGTTTGAATGTCTCACCTCGTAATTCCTGCCAGCAGTCTAGGTTCTACCCAAGTCCTATAATAAAGTTTTATAATCTTACTGTAGCTATTTGTACTGTAGCCTGCAAACGCAGATGTATTTCCGGCTGTCACTGGTTCCAGAACCAGTGACAGCTGGAAATATGTCTATGTTGGCAGGCTATTTGTACTGCTGAATTTAAATTATTTTGGGAGATATCACAAAAGACCAATATTATTAGGCAAAACATTTTTATGTCCTTGTTACCAACCAATTCAGCACATTGTCACACCCAAGTGGTTGCATGGGAGTCTGTACAAACAGAACAAATGTAACCTCCCAAATGAATCACCATGATATGGTTTTACATGTACTTGAGTGGCAACAACAATATAAACATGTTAGCCAATTCTGTCTAATATGTGCCTCTTCAATTACATGTAAATCTACATTTTGTTATTCTTTTCAGGACCCTTCCATTTAATCAATTTGTTAAGCGTGCTAGTGAGGATGTCCATGAAGAATATTTCATTTGCCCAGTAAGTAGAGCATTACCTAGTTTAAGAGTTCAGTTTCTGTGTAGTGAATTTATGATTAATGTACTAAGGATAAATTTTATGTTAGGTTAATAGATGTTAGATACTCATGTAATATAAAAAATTGAGATTGAGGGAGATTTGTCCTTTTTTTATAAGTAATCTAGAAGAAAGAAGTGATAGGATTAATCTTTATGCTTTTTTGGCATTCTAGGAGGAAAAGTATTACTTGAGATCGCTTGGAGATGATCCCAGAAAGGTAAAATAAAGTGCGCAAAAACAACACCCAACACAGCCAATGCCTTTGTATTATTTTCTTATTAAAGCCCATTTCTTTTGTCAAAGTACAGTACCTGTAGATTGTTGAGGCTATTCTGTGATGTGTAATTATATTAAATGGTCTTGATGGGAGAAAAAAGCAGTTTTCGATAGCCTTGACATCTTTTTTTCCCAACCTCATTCCCAGGGGAAAAGCCTCGGGTGGGGAAGCTCTTTCTATGGGAGTGAGGGTAGAAAAAGAGGGTGTCAAGGCTCTTAAAAGTGCTCCACATAAAAAGGACACGGAGGCTCATTGTTACCAGCGACCTTTTCGCACGATAAATAGATCCAAATTCCATCCAAACAATTCACAATCACATTACTGGCAGAACTACAACTTCCAATTAATTTCCTTAGCAGGTTACAGAAAGGAGCGCAAAACTAGGAAGTTATACCGGTACATGACAAAGAAATGAATGAGTAAATGAACTGTTTGTGAGTCGGCTTGTTCCGACAAAATACATGAAAATCTTAAGAAGGCGCAATAAAACATAACAAAATTGAGCGAGGTAATTAATGGACATGTCTAAATCTAAAATAATCAAAGGAAAATGCTCCATTTTACAACAAAACAATCAAGACAAGGTTGACTGCTCAAAATCTGACATTCGTACCATGTTTTGCCCACACACGTGTTTTTGGGAATGCATGCTAAGAAACTCGGGAAATTATCCATATGGCTTAGCATTAGCTACAGTCGTTGTACTTTTTAGAGGAAAAAATGTGGTTTTTGTACCTCTTAAGGTGTTCAGCCTCAAAAGGTCCACAGCAAGAGCTTATTTCAATGCCCTTTAGGGTACTCGAGGCAAAAAAAGTATGACAGGACATATTGTTTTTTTTTATAATTGTTGCCTCTGAGGGGTGAAAAACATTTCAAGCCATGCCCACAAAACAGGATCATGGTCCCTCTTAGGGGTTCTTTTCCAAATGTCCGGCCAGCACCCCCATCCTGTTTATGTGGGAGTCCCTTCTAGGGGAGGAGAAACCCTGAAGACAGGGTTGGTTTTTTCTCTTTAAGAGGCATGTTGGTTTGTCTGCCATTATGAGTATTACCGGTAGTATTCACAATTCAGCAACTGATTCAAAAAGAGGATAACTTGCTTTTATTACAGGCATTAGTTTTCGTAGTGCAACAAGTCCTACCGACTCAACTGCAGTGTTAGATAGAGAGAGAGAGCACCGTAAATATAACAACATTTTTTTGTTGTTTGACAGGACATCTCAGATATCAATGTACAGTTTCCTAACTTGGCTCAAGACATCACCATCCCAAAGCTATACCCTGAAGACAGATTCTTTTCCAGTGTGTTTAGAATCAGTTCCCCTCAAGGACAGTTATGGACTCATTATGATGTAAGTATTGGCATCATCCACTTCATGGGCAGTGTTGTCGGTCTCAGTGATTCATTGAGAAAATATGCATAACACCATTCCTCTAATCAGTTTGTAATTTAAAAACTGAACATCCTGCATGCATCTTGATTGGTCAGTACTTACCTAGCGTATAAATGTCTTGGAGTGTTCTGACCTACTAGTCTCCCTGAAGTAATAAGACATCACCACGTCAGGAAAAAAATTGAAATCCAGTTGCTCAGTGGCCCAGTACATTCCAGTTTTCAGTTGCTCCAACTAAAATAACTTGCCCAATAGGCATGCAGTGTTCATGCCTTATCAACTAACAAGACTGCTGCTCGGGCTATTAAATGGACCACTAAACTTCCATTTTCACTTGCCCAAGAGAAACATTGTCTGTCCAAAGTCCAGTATGCAAATTGTTTGTTAGTGCATCTCTCCCTTTGCTTCGTAATCTCCTACAACCATACCATTTTTGTTGGCTTTCCTTGAATTGATCTATATTTACATGTAGGTTTTTTTACCAAAAAGAACTTGTAAGCATACTAATAATTATTAGCAGATTGCTACTAGTATACTTATGCAATTACTGCAATCTGATTGGCTGAGCTAGTCGTACACTATTTAAACAATAGTGTCTCTGTCGAAGACCTATCGGCTCATAGCTGCCTCGCGGAAATTTGATGTTCTTAAAACAAATATTTGCCCGAGAAGCGAAGCTTCGACGGAAATTATTAATACAAGTTTCAAAAATCATATTGAATTATTTTCAACTTTTTTTAGATGAAATCTATGAAAGCCAAATGTAAAATTTGAAAAAGAAAACTGACAAAAACCAACTTTTATACAATTTAAATTATTTATTTTCTATAAGCCCGCTTGTTTACAGAAAATTTTTCACGGACAAGTACTATCCATCCGGGTATTTTCTTCGGACGGGCACTATTTAAACAATAGCGTGTTTCTGTCGAGGAACTATCGGCTGGATCTTAGTTGCCCCGCGGAAATTTGATGTTCTTAAAACAAATATTTGCGCGAGAAGCGAAGCGTCGAGGGCAAATATGCTAGTTTTAAGAACAGCAAATTTCCAAGGGGCAACTATCAGCCGATAGTTCCGAGACAAAAACACTCTATTGTCTTTATTGTTCACCACTAAAGTTTCTTCCGCCCACTAGTTCAAAAATCAATCAGACTTCAATTGAACTATTTTCAGCTTTTTGAGATGAAAGCTGTAAAAGCCAAACGAAAAATTTGAATAGGAAAACAGACAAAACCCCCTTCATACAATTTCAATTGTTTTTTTCTACAAACCCGCTTGTTTACAGATGAATTTCACGGACGACTACTATCCATCCGGGTATTTTCCGCGGACGGGCACTATGGGCTGATAGTAGAGAGGTTAAAGTGCCTATAACGCTTAGCCAGTTGCAATGGATTTTGAAATTTTACGTCTCTCTGAGAGGTTTCGCGAAGAAACGAATCCTATTCTTTGTTTTGTCTTTTTGTTATCGGCGGACGAAATCCCCGAAAAGAGCCCATTTTCCGCCATATTGAATACAAAAAGGAGCAACTGAGAGACTGGGTACTAACTAGCTTGTGACGTCGACTCGGTATCACGTCTACAAAGCATTTGGTCATTTCTCACTAGTTTCGCTGTGCCGAACTTGATATATGCCGGCTAGATGTCTTGCTGGTGGATGTTTTGCCTTCCCAGACGTAGAGAAGGGTATTATTCTGCATGCTATACCTTTCTATAACGACGATCGGCCCGAAGCTAGAAAACGAAAAAAGAAATGGGTCGATTTTGTGAAACAGAAGAGATCCATGGGAGCCGACCAGAAACTCTTCCTTCAGACTTTACCTTTGCCGACGAGACGAGTAATAAGCCCATCACCCCAAGACTTAAAAGAAATGAATTGGGCATTAATGTTTTCCCAACTGCTCATGCCGAATTGGTGAACAGAACTCCAGTTTTAAGCGAAAGTGCGAAACGTCGCCAGGAACGACAGGTAAGAATTGTGCACTGTTTCGTTCAACATGATTAAGACACATGTATGCAAGCCAATAACAATCACACTGAAGAAATAGGAAAACTTACTTTAATTTATAATTGATATAGACAATCAAAACTGCGAAGAGGCGAATGGAGACCGTAACCTCAATATTAATAATTATTTGGTGCTTCATGACTGTCCATTCTGCAGAACCATACAGGGCATGGGTAATTGCAGAATTGAACTTTGAATATTATTGACTGATTGTTTTGCCTGGCTGAATATTATTGACTGATTGTTTTGCTCTTTATCTTTCATTGATTGTAGTATCACCTGCATAAACAAACGGATGTGTCATACTTCTGTAGATTATGTGGAGGACATTTACCAGGCATTCCTTGTTGCTGAGGACAGAGACCAGCTCGGGGATGCTATGCGAGAATTACATGACATGAATCCCCCACCAATGAATACAATGTTGAAGAAGTAGTCAAGTGAGGAGGCTTTCGAGAAGAGGACTATAAAAGAAAAGGAAAGACTGTCCAAGATGTGCCCCCGACAACCCCAGGTAATTTACATTTTAAAATGAGCAAATGCTTAGAATGGTTTAACCCCACTATCTCAAAATCATGTGTAAGGCTAATTACACAACACTTTTATTTCAGTTACAGTGACTGTGATCCAGCAGCAGCCACAGACCTCTAGAGGAAAGCCCCGACACTGTACTGCCTGCAAACAACCCATGAAAGGGCACAAAAATGTAACTAATTGCCCAAGAAATCAGTTACCAGCAGAATGAATGAGACTGAATCTATGAGGATGGGGAGAAGTTTTCAGAGCATTTTTTAACATTCACATTGTATTCTAAATCACTTGTCAATTTTGTCCTCAGTATTTTAATGTCTCAGTCACTGTGTGTAAAATAAAGCGCAACAAGTAGCAATAGCTTGGAGTGAAAATTTGTTATAGGAAGTGTTTTATTGTTATATCCAGAATGGTTGAGGTAAGAGTTATCAGCTGAGGCAGAAGGCTGATAACTTTTTCTAGGTTCTTGTTTAGTCTGGATATCACATGAACCAAATCCGACGATATTGTTTTTTTGAGACATTAAACAAATTAAAAAATAATGCTTCTGTCTCTGATGTTATTTGCGTGAACTTGACATGATGAGTACCCTTGTCAAAAAATACATGCCAAGATTACCAGTGATTTTAACATGATCATTGTATAGGCGGATTCATGCTGACGTCATTGGTTACATTTCTGCTCATTTGCATACGGCTTTGCATATAGAAGGAAACATGTTAGATATAAATTGACTTCAGCCAGCTAAAGAACTAGTGAAACTTAGTGCATGGCGAAATTGTTAGCTCTTTGGGTGTAATATTCAAGGAGAAATTGTTTTTCAAAAACTGCAAAATTTCTGCGAGGCAAAAGTGCTAATGAGCTCATACATTCTTTGTTAAATTTTGAGTTTTTAAACCCGTGTTGCACAAAAAGTATTCAATACATCAGGCCCATATTCACTGGCAGAGTTAATCGTACTATGACCTTTCAATATTCAGAACTGATTTATTTTTAGCTCCATCAGAAACTGAATTGCTTATGCTAACAAGGTAAATATTGTAAACAAGGATTCCCCTATAATCTGCTGTCAGATGCTTTCAAAGGCTCTGCTTTTGAAAATTCACTGTATACTTTCAGCCAATCGGAGAGGGATAGTGCATTGAATGTATCACAATTGACCTCAAATGTATGAACATGCATGTCATACCCAATCACATACAGTAACTGTGGTACCAATTTGCTCTAAAAAATGCTTTACTTTCTTTTACATGTTAACAATTTACTTGTTTTGTAATACATACATGATATACATTGTAACTCAACCTTAAAAATATAGATAAAACAGCTGTCTACAGTCTAAGCTGCTTGTCATTGAGCATCTTCAGTTTCAAATCCAGTATATGCAGATGGCTCTGGAAAGGTTTCTCTTACTCTTATGGCATGGTAGCTACATGCAGGCAGAGGTATCCTTCTTCCACCCAAGTACCCATGAACAATTTGAATTTGCGATAAGCAATGCCACGCAGAAATCTGTAACAGAAGATTACAAGATTTAGGGCAGTTTATTGATGGACTTATTTATAGACTAGCTATAGTTATGCAATGCTTTTGAGTGGTATACCATGGAATATCCCAAGAGTCACTTGTATTTTCTCAAGCCTTTTGGAATGTGTATACCAAGAAAATACAAGTGACAAGTGGGATATCCCATTGTATACCACAAGAAAGCATTGCACAACTATATTCCTTGCCATAGAAAATACAGCGCTTGATGTGAAGGTTGGGTGTAATGCCATCAAATATACAATGGCTCTCCTGTGTTCTTTGGAATGGTATAAATAAGAATAAAAAATAAATAAATTACAAACATCCCCTATTTTCATCTCAGATTTTTTCTTTATCACACAAGTGTTATCAAGGAATAGAAGCTAGAAAGTCTGAGACAGCAAAACTAAATTATATTGACAGCATTGAAAGAAAATGCCTGCTGGGACCGAGGTTGATACATGTCAAGTTACATTTACATGTATCTGTATCGAGTTTTATGAAATACTTGTATCTTTTCTTCCAACAAGCCGTCAATATAGTGCAATAAATTGCCATCTCAAGTTCGGCAATGAACACTATTACGTGATAGGAAGACTTGAAAAATATTCACAAATTTCAGTCGCGTACGTGAAGAACCCAACAATTGAGCCGGGCAAACATTACAACCCGTCAATTACAAACATTACAACCCATCGATCAAAGGCTGATTACAAAGCAGTAGAATCAAACTTTCAATGCTTTTCAAAAGCGAAAGACTAACAGAAAGCAGCTTACCTGTTTTCCGATTCAATCTGGCGGTACTTGGTTTTGTTTTTAGTTTTGTATTATCGGCAGCCAATCGTGCTCGTATGGTATGAACATGTCTGGGTCTAAGTTGTCGTCTGTTGGCAACGCGGCTTCATTCCAGTTTGCTTCTTCGACTTCAGCTGCTTCAATCATGTACGGGCCAGAGATGTAATTGAACTCCGAATCATCTGAACACTAGCTTTGCTCGGAATCCGAGTCACTTTTTGACATTTGGGCTACAATATATTAAGCCAAAAACCCGACCAACTCACTCCAGCGCACTACTTCTTTGTTGTTTGTTGCTTTCGAGATACCGGGTCGACGTCACGACTCTGACTAGTGCCAGTCCGCTTTATGCGCGGTTTTGACTTCGAGAACCGCGACTTCTATCGCAGTTAAAAAATCGAGGATAACTTCTAATCTCATTTTTCTGCGTGTTACGGCTTGTTTTCAATGTTTACTTTTGAGAAAAAAAGAAACTGGCTAAGCGTTATAGGCACTTTAAGCATGACGTTTACGGCAAACGGCAAACGGCTGGTCGACGTTTGCCGTTTGTCGTCGTTTGCCGTTTTGAGTTCTTGCACTTAAGCTTCGCGTTCTTTGCAAAGTGCTAAGTCTTGATCTACTTTCGGCCAACGAAATGGAGCCATTATATCAAATCTTATGGTTTCTAAAAATTAAAAACGAAAAAGGCACAACAACATAAAATTACGACGCACTTCAAACACGAAGAACAGTCCGAAGCTCATCGCACTGTTGCGCATTTTTCCAAATAATTTCCCTCTAAAGTCAATTGGAGACAACTGTGTTACGTACAAAAAGAAGTAACGCAGCTTTGCCTTGATGCACACGATTGTACATGCATTGCAACAGCATAAAAAGAGACAAATTGTACTCACGTTTTTCATTTACGTGAAAACTCTCCTCTTCACGTTGAAAACGGATGAATACTAGCGCGTCACGTGATCAATTTAAACCAATAAGAATCGGGGAAAATGTAACAACCATTTAGAGTGCACTGGCTGCCGGTCATCTACGAAATAGCGATGTGTTTTCGGTTTCTCGAAATTTTTGAGGAGCAATTAGATGCAAATGGGTTAAATTCCTGAGAAGACAAATAGAAGGACATTAACGGTGTTTTAACTATAAAAACTTGACATTATTGCGTAAACAACTGCAAATTTCCAATGACAATTCAGTCCGTGCGACTTTGTTAAAGGGTGAAGTTTAATTATACGTAGAAAAATAATTGGAAACCGTAATTTGCGTTCATTTCAGAATTCTACTAAAACAATTATATGATTCGCTCTCGATTTGTATGAGGTGATAGTTGAGGAGGAAGGCATCATCAACTATCACCTCATGGAAATCTCGAGCTCATAATCTAATTGTTGAATAGGTGACACTGCTGGTGATAAAAACAGCTGCGAAAGAGAATCTTTTTCAAAGAACTTTCCGTATTTCTCCAAACTATTTCTTTTTTTTTTGTAGATTATGGATAATCTTCTGATTCAGGTAACTGGACGAAAGCGTGTTGTCCTATACAGCCCACAAGATGCCACAAAACTTTATTTAAATGGTGATAAATCAGAAGTGTTGGATATCGATAATCCAGACTTGTCAAGGTATCCAAAATTTGCTCAGGCAACACCGTTTGAATGTTTCATGGAGCCAGGTGATGTTCTGTTTATCCCTGCAATGTGGTTCCACAATGTGATATCCTTACAGTTCGGGGTAGCAGTCAATGTATTTTGGCGCCATTTGGACCCGTGTTACTATGACAACAAGGACACATACGGCAACAAGGATTTGGTGCCTGCCACCAGGGCCATGCAAATAATGGACCGGGCTATCAAGGCCTTAGAGGAACTCCCCGAGGAGTACAAAGATTTTTATGCAAGGAGAGTGGTTTGTAAAGTTAAAGAGAAATGTTATAGTCGTAAACACATGAATAGTTTTAACGAGATTAAGAAAGCTGAACAGTTTTAACGAGGCTAAGACAGCGAAATTCAGTCGCAATTTTCTTCATTTGTTCAATTCGCCAATAGCTCTAAAAACGTCATCGTTCGCGTTCCTCAGACGACGCAAAATTTGGTCATTTCACGTTCTTGTTGTGTAGAGGACGGCAAAGAAATGTATAAATATTTATAACGCACGTGCACAGCTATTTTTCTGCCCATTACTCTTTTTGCTTCCTAATGAGCTACAGTATACAATACGAAAAACAATGGCTACTAGTACACCATATTTCGCACGAAAACTTGAACAACGCTCGTGAAAACGTACAGAAAAGCTCTAACATCAAACCCAGCATGCACTATATCGTTTAGCACGTGGACAAGTATTAAAAATGTGGCTTTCCTTGTACTTTATTTGCTGTGTAAGGTTTGCATGGTATTATGGTAAAATGTAAAGCCGCCAGCTTTGACTGAGCCCGTGGTTTTTCTGATCAGCGTCGTTGCTAAGTGACACGATCTGCGAGAAAAACGAAACTCGACAAGTTAATGGACAATTATTGAAACTGTTTTTTTTTGCTCAAAATTGCCTATGAAAATCATTTCATCGTTAGCCGTAGGCTCAATTAACAGCCGCTGTTCGGGAAGGGAGCCCGCGCTCCTTACATACATACATACAGACAGACAGAACTTTATTTGATAACGCAGGTTAAAAATTTTCGCAACTTTACAGCTGATGTGGACCCGCCTAAACTAAACTAATTCAGTAATTACATGAATACAAGTATGATACAATTTATAAATTAAATAAATTAAGTAAATTAATAAAACTTTTAGTAATAATAAAAATCTGGTTTCATACTATATACAACGTTATCTTCCTTGCCAAAATTAATATTCATGATAGTTTGCTTGGATTGCTTTAAGTTATATTTAAAATAGATGAATTTGGCTGGAGGACGTAGTACCGGACTCGAGAGAGCGGCGGAAATCGAGCCTTCGTTAGCCGTCACTTCCTGATTACTCCAGGTCATAAGTGGAGAACTGTTTTACAAAACTGAACGATGATCGTTGGTTTTCGTTTCATATTTTCTGCCCAAACCTCTTTGGAGGTCACTCCAATAAAAGTATATTTTTTGTCAACTCTAATAAAAACCTTGCATTAAGTCTAGCGACTCGCTGAAGTTTCAGTTTCTAAAGTGCAGGTTTTCCTTGTGAAATTGCTGCCATTTTGAACAGTACTCAGCAGCCAGGCCGCGTTTTCGTGACGTAATTCCGTCCTAAAGATGGCTTCCGAAGAGGCTTTTGACTATCACTCTGGGTTGTGGCTGCTATTAAGCCATATTATTTGAGCCAAGCATGCTCCACACTCCGAAATGATAGCATTGCAGATAGTTAAGTGGAAAATTGCTTGCAAAAAAATGGATTTTGCTGAAGTCGGTTGCAGGTTTTTCTCCTTGCCGCCGATTTTGAGTCGGACCGAATGACGTCACATAAACGCGGCCTGCCAGGACAGTTTCAAAATGGCGGCCTCCGAAGTTGAATTTCTTCAGGATAGCGGGAACTTAAGAGGCTGAAACTTCGGTGAGTGGAAAAGCTGAATGTTTACTTGCTATAGGCAAAGACTAAAAAAGCAAGCTTTCTGGAGTTACCTTCTCCTTTAAGGTGCTTCCTCAGAATTGCATTACGCATCCCTACTGCGCACGATTTTCTCGTCATTAGCGCGCGCACTCACGCACACGATCACAAGAGCGCCTGCACGTACACAACATTTTCTGCAAGCTAAGTTCGACAGCGAAGTAAATGTTCGTTTTCTCTTAAACGAGCATGGTGACCCTAGTGGGGAAGGGAGGAAGGAGGTGAATTAAAATGCTGTTTTCATTGAAGAGAAAGAGAAATGACAAATAAGAAAGTTTTAAAATTTAAAAAAAAGAGATATGAGAAAGCATCCGATACGTTTTGGCCAGGATTGTATCATTAGAATTTTAAGAGCTTGCCTGCACATCTCCCCGAAAAAAAAAACCTTAAAGCTAAGAATTCCCAACACAATCCCCTTTCCCCTCCTCTTTCTTTTAGAGGCGGTGACGTCATTAGTCACTCAAGCAGGTGAGGACAGGTGTGTTCAGATAAATCGACCATCTTGTCAAAGACGTCGAGAGTATTTCAATAATCTCTTTCCATATATTTGTTTTTCAGAGCACTCAAGGGAACTTTTTCATTTTGTCTGTTTGCTCCTTGCTTCATGTTTCGGAAGTACAGAGCTCTGGGATACTTAATTAAAGCGGTAACCCAGTATTGTTGCAGCAATTTGGGAAGCAAGTTTTCTAGTGAAGTGAACGAATTGCTTTTGTCTTTGTGAAGTCATGAAAGTTTAGTTTTCAAATTGAATATTTCAGTTCCAAACAGTCTTTCTAATTTTCTGATCCAATAATCCTGATTTGTCATTTTCCGAGTAAAATTTTTGCGCAAACTTTCGCTGTCTCATTTTCTACGGCAATTGCAAAACTATAGTAACTAAATACGCTTCCGATTTTGAGTCACTGACTTGTTAAAAGGAGGTGACACTTTTTAGTGTCGATTACATTATTCCAATAAAAACAACGACATTTCAAGTGAATACCCACCAAATTAATCCTCAGCCTTAATGCAAATATATCCCATTAGTTTGAAAAAAGAAGGAACTCTTTGAGAGCTTTTTTACAACAGCCACTTGACTTTATTGTGCCCCCATTACTCACAGCCAAGGAAAGAAACCGGAAAAGATTGCAGATGTCTTACACCTGAAGCGGTGTGCAAATCAGTTGAGTATAATATTTCAGTACGTTTTCGTCTTCGCAAGCTAGGAATATTTGTACTTCATTTCATTTATCTGCTGCACCCAAGACTTTCTTTTCTCTCAACAAATATTTCATCAGGAGATCTGGATCAAAGCCAGGCATAAATTTGCCTTGTGAGCTAATCTTCGACCTGGCTGACTTGGAAACGAAAAGAAAAGTTCCGGGCCATTTCATTTGAATTTCAGTCATACTTTAATTTTAACTTGTTACACCCATGCTGTCGAAACACTGACTTTTCAGCAACACAATTCTTTGATGTCATTTCTGTTTTGTTGCGGTACATTGAACAGTACCGTAAATTCCGGTTTTAAGCCCTGGTCTTACACAATTTTAAAAAGGGTTTGGGTGGGCTTAGAAACGGGGAGGCTTATATCGGGAGTGGGGGGTTGAGAAAACAATTATGCGAAGCACACAGGTCGTTGTATGAAGCTTCCTCCGAGGGGGTGCTCGTAACCGAAATATTTTTCCGTATACATACAGATGGGCCTAAAACAGGGGGGAAGGGGGTTAAAAAAGAAATTTTTAAGGAAATCATCAATCTCTAAACAAATCTATTTTTGACAGAAACTGATTTATCTTTCTGTTACAGTTTCCATTCAATCGTGTCAGATCACGAAGTATTTTGTGGAAACTTGATCTAACTCCAACCTTCTGCAGGTAATATTGATATCTAATCGTACCCTTTTGGTATCTATGCTTCGGTGGCATCATCAGGTGAATTTTGGTCGAGCCATGGTTGGTATTTTTGCGTACACGCAGCCGAACAAAAAGACACAGGTTTGATTACCAACCGCTGTTCGGAGCAGCGAAAATCGAGTCTAAAATACCAATGGCGAGACTCCAAACGAGCCTGATATGCCGAGTGGCCATACTGAACCGTAGCCTGGTCAGTGACTTAATGTCGCAGGACAGTAGACAAGGCTTGTGATAGGCTAATTGCGAATTTGGGTACTGTTTTGGTTTAAATTGATCGATTTGTGCGTGGTGACGTTTGTCAAAAAAGTGTCAGTTCTAAAATGCATGACCTTTAGCAGTTGGCAGTTCTTCAAGCCAAATAAAACGTAAATAACTCCGGGAGAACAGGTGGAATTTTGGGTAGGAGGGGAAAGTTTGCTCAAAGAAGGTCTTTCAAAGGCTTTGCAAGTTCAGGTAATGGGCTCTTGTACTTTATAAGTTTATGCAATCGATGAACTTGTTTTCAAACTGATCCCTTATTCCACGTCCTCGTGCATGCACACTGCTTCGCCGGAGGACTTTGAAAACGGAGGTTTCACTCTGAAAACGCATCAAATGGTTTGCATCCACACCACGCTATAGAAAATTAAAAACGCAACGATCACCGGTCAGTTTAGATTTCTGTTTGAGGAAACTCGGCCAGGGAAATAACGTTATTATCGTGACGCCGTTGTTCAAAATGTTCTCCGTTCACACGGAAACGAAAAGCCGACGGTTTCCAATTCCTCGGGTTTGAAGCGGGTAATCGAAAACCGGCTCCGTTTTCGCGACGGATTCGAGTGTGGACGGTAGGCCTAACGGTAGAATTCCTTGGACGCAGCGTGGAAGCTGCCTAAGCCGACACTGTGACACTGATGTTGAGCAGGGTCTGTGTGTGTGTCCACTGCTTGGAAGACCCAAATATCAGGGCATGTTCACGTAAGGGTTCTCTGCGGCGGTGACAGCGCCGCGAAAATAGAAGAACAAATAACGCGTCGACATTTTTTGTGACATGACCTAAACTGAAAAAGTCATTGTATTTTCAATATCCAGTGACTTTTAAAAGAAACTTAAAACTTAGGATCTTTTTAACAGAGAAGCGCGAAAAGCCTCAGAGGCAAACCGAGTGGGTGAAATTGACCGCGCGGAATTGGAGAACGCAGTGGAAATTAAAATACATGATGATCAGTTTCTTTTAATTTTTTCGAAAACTGAACTACTAGGCATTTGTACTTGCTTTCGCCTCTCTTTAGTAGATGCCTTACGAAAACGTAAATCATTGCGGTAGCTAGTCGCGGCAAACCCGGAGGCACTTGCGGTAAGTCATTGTTTTTCGTTTAGTCGTCATCAGCGCTCTAAATGAAGAGAATTTACTAGTGACCCTAAACACGGCTTCAGTCATAATTTTATCATGAAACGTTGCCATTGTGATTCATTGCGATAATTTTTTTTTTCTGGCTACTGCCCTGGTAACCGGAACATTTAATTGTATTTCAGCAATTCAAAACCTGATTCTTGTTAAATGAAATGGTCAATAGTGGAAATTACTTTATCATCACGCACGGTCAACGACATTTCAAATTCGCTGTGTCTGAGACAAACATTGAAATTTCATGCACATTTAATACAGTCACAGTGTCGACTGCAGTTGCACTGGAGACAAATCGATCAAATCTTTAAAAATAGCGAGTGATACAAGACAAAGTAACCTCCGACAGCTTACTAACAAACGATGTTATTGCGAAAATTGAAATCTTCTTAGAAATGCCGACATTTTTACATTGGCATCATACATCAGGAACAGTACCAAAGAACTGAATACTTTAAAAAAAATTCCCGTTAACTATCAGTTTCGTCTTCCGCAATAGCTGAACAGATGTTTCACAATTTAATCCGGCCTCTCGCTATCTCACTTATCTCTGAAGGCGTATTTTATAAAAACATAATTTGCATACGTATACGTTCTTTAGTGCCGAAGCTGGCCAACTGCTTACAGACCCATAGCTAGTATCAATTTAAAGTTTTGCTGTAACTAACTTAAACTAACCAATATATTATGCGCGGTTTCGCAACCAAAGTAAATGAACAATTATATACCGTTTGTACGTAAATTGTTGACAATGGGATTTTCAGAACCGTAGAAGAGCCAGTGAGTCTTTATTGTTTCTTGAAGTACTCGCGCTTGGGTATTTAGAATTAAAAGCAAACAATGGTGAAATTGCGGGCACCACAATTAAACACGTGTGTAGCAAGAGCTATTATAAAACATGAGTTCAATTCTGCAGCGAAACAGAACCCCGACGTTCCTTAGCAAACTGTATTCTTTCCGAATACCCTCTTACAAGAAGATTCCCTTCTGTGTCCCATTCGAAAGGTAAGTTTAAAGAATTTACCGAGCTCCTTGACAAATCGGATATTTTCATTGATCAATGTTATTTTCAATTTTACTGTTGACTATCAGAAGTCAAAGAAAGCGCTGAAAATGGGACGCCAAGATCGATTTAAAGCCACTAAAAAGACTTCGAGAAGATGTGACGACTGCAAGTGCAGTTATTTTATTGGAGTTTACACTCGTTTCTTGATTTCTGTATCAAAATTCAACAGTCCGGCTCAATTTGAACAGCAGGCCAACGTGATCCGTAGACTTCTAATCTCGCCATGGTGAAACCAACTTTTAGCTCTGCCTCTTCAGTTTGTGACCATGATTTATTTAAAAAACAAAACGAAACGAAAAACAACGTAACGACAGATATCATCCAGGAGATGCTAATTTTTACTGGAATGCTAAGCATCAGTGAAAACGCTATGTGCTCCAAACTGCAGCTAGAACACGCGCGAAAACGCGTGGTAAACGCGCTGTTCGCGAGTCGCAACAAATACCTGAGGAAGCTTGTGAATTGGTTTATATAGGCTACAGTGCAGTTGTTTTCCTAGCCCGAAATTTCTGCAATTATCTCACGCCTTAACAGAAGGGGCAGATATATATCGTAAACAAATTAGTCGCTAAAGGTATTGTTATGTATATGTTTTAAATGGACGTCAGATACCTTGGAATTTCGCTAAACAACATCCGATTTCCGAGACAAAAGCCATGTGGTTGGTTATTAAAATCTTTTATCAAGATTTAAATCCACGGAAATCGCCCAGCGAGTGATAGAGCAAGTCTTGTACGTGAATAGAAGAAACTCACTATGAAACTCATATCTGGCACGTATACGCAGCTATACCTAACTGTTTTGTGGCATGGAGCCAAGACATCGCGTGCATGTTTAAAACAACTGTTTGGCAGCAGTGACACGTTTCAGGTAACACCACGTGTTCAAGGCGAATTATTCTTGCTTTTAGAAAAGCATATTTTGTCCTAATGAAAACATAGCATGGTGCTAGGTGAAGGCTAAAACTAATTTTGCGCTCAAACTGTTTTGAAATTAAGTAATTGTCAAAAAAATATTCGGGCATTAAAACGGCTAGTTGTATGTTGAGGGCGAACATCAAAAGGCAAGTTTGTTTTGAAATTGTGCGGTTTTCTTTAAATGGAGAAATATTTGCGGTTTCTCAAACTCCCCGGGGGTACTCGAACAAAAATTGGGTAGGAAAGTCCGGCTCGCCTCCCAAATCCTTACCCTACGGAAGACCAAAATCTACAATTTCCCTACCCTATTTATGACTTGACCAAAACTTCGATGCCCTATTTAAGACCTGACCCTGAAATCAGTGCCCTGTTTCAGTAGTTCAGACCGATCATTGTGAAGGACTTTTGTCGATGGTCTTGTCGATAATGCTGAAAAGCAGCTTCTTCTAAAAAAAAAAGCATACCCGATCAATTTTCTTTTGTCCCAATTCAAGACTAGAGTGCAAAAACCATACCCCATTTGAGACCAAAATGACCAAAATCGATACCCTATTTCTGACCAAAACGGCATAAGTACCATACCCTTTGGAGACGCGCTATGCAGTCCACATAATGGAGTACTCCCCCCTCCCCGGGTAAAAAAATGAAACCCTAAAAAGGATATTGGAGAAAAGCCCTCTTGCAGGTGACCATTGTCTCGACATAAAACAGTGACTGACATAATGACATTTGATTTGATCGCTAGCCTCTCGTGACTAGATTCGATCAAATTTCCCCCGCAGTTCTATCAAACAGGATGCGCTGACGGCGGATGCTACTGCTGTTGACGTTGTCATATTTTAAATTAACTTGCAGCCTACAAATCGCGGAATTTTCAACGACGTCCTGTCCTTAACTCCTGTGCAGCATGTTCGCTGTGATTTTGGCCGTTTTGGTTCTTGCTAACCTTGGAGAAGGAGAAAAATGCCCCGTTGAATGCCATTGCATTTCTACGAACGTCACGACCGACGTCCTGTGCTACAGGATGTCCTCCTTTCCATCTGTGGACCAGTTACCGAACAATACAAGAACGCTGTAAGTGTTTTTTTTTTTTTGCTTTTTAAAACTAGCAATCTCTCTGAAATCAACCTTTGCCTATGCGCATGTAAGCAACTGAACATCACAACAGTAAATCTTCACAAGTGATGTAATTGATATGCGTATAATGCTTTACAGCGAGCTCTTAGTCCCTCGTGGCATTTCGTAATCGCGTTCAAAGCGAAAATGAATGTGGTTTCGAAAACATCTTTTGTCATTGAAAATAGCTGCCTACAAAGTGACTCGTTTGCACATGTTGGCACGTTCTTTTAACTCATATCTGACGTCTTCCGGTAGAATCGCTGTGTTCTTTTGTAACAATTGTCAGTGTTGCCGGGGAGGAAATAATTCCATAATCACCTAAATGATATTCTCTAACCTAAAATTGACTTCACGCTTCATTGCACGACATTGTACAACTTCAACTTCGTACTTGAGAGACACTTTCTTTTTCCATATTCTGGGAAAGTATCGGTCTTGACTTGAACCAAACTGAAATGCTTCAAAGTCCACCTTTCACATATTTCATTGTCGAGAATCCATCTTAAATCGTTATTTGCGCTTTCCGGCTCTACAGCGTAGCAGGACTGCTCAAAATTAGCAAGCGAACGCCGAAATGTAGTTTCACGCTCTCCACTTTTCAAGAGAAAAAAACTAATCGTTGTATCAAAGGCAAGTAGCTTCCTAGCCTACTTTAAGCCGTTTTGAAACTTTTTCTTCTTTTGAACAGTTGCCATAAGCTGATAAGAAAGTGTGTTTGTAAGGGCACGTTTCGAAAGGGACGTTTAAAACATCTCGGATATGGAAAGTCAACTTTGATGCAACAAATTAGGTTAAACAGACATGAATGCAATAAATTAGGTTATAATCAGACATTTATGCAATAATTTAGGTTAACCAGACTGTCAGCTGTTCTGTGTGCTATATAATAAACTGGCTGGAGTTTGCTGAGCGGTTTTTTTAAAGGTTCAATACGCCTATCACACTTTTTGTTTCGCGCACTTTCGCGGGAAAACAATCGTTCTGCTCGCTGTATTTACAGTGTAATCAGACGGCCCACGAGTTCTGCTTTTTTTCCGTGTTCAAAAATTAATTATGAAACAAGAATTTTCAACCAGCCGTAATGATAAATTTATAACAGCAGAGAAAAAATATATATTTTAGAGGGTAAACAATTTCTGGAGAAACCATTTAACGCTAAAACTGGGTGCGGCGTTTGTTGGTTCGATGTCTCTGTTTTTCTGCCTTATAACATTAAATTAAATCCAAAATATAGCCCCAGTGTTTACTTACGCCCTGTATTGAAGACATAATTGCAGTTTCGATTTTTATATGCCCTATCGTATGATTTTAAGTGGGATTTAAAACGATAAAAAAAATAGCGTGCTTAAACAAGTAATTTCTGTATTAAGGTTCAGAATATAAAGAAAAAAATTGAAAGGCTTTACAACTCGAATAAGAGTAGTGAATGCAAGTTAGCCCTTTCGACAGAAAAGTTTAGCAAAACAAATTTTCGTGATATCCGTTTGATATGTTTTTCAATTAATTCCATTGTCATCTCTTCGGAAAGTGCGCTCGAGTAGTTATCCATAACAAAGACATTTTTGTTTATGAAAAACATTTTTGTTTCCTTTCCTTGGTCAAGCGAGCCCATAGCAATTGTTTCTTAAGATTAGCTGGCTCTCAGGTGCTGGTATTTCTTGTGCCACCCAGGCAGAATTTTGTCTTGTGGGCAATTCCAATTGAACGGAATATAAGCTTAAATTAGTGACCGAGTTCTGAGAATATCGGAGCTATGAGGTTTATTGAGAATACTTCCTAGCTGATTATTACCTTTTAAATTATCTTAACTTATATGCTTGACAACTTGGTGATAACGGAATGAGAAATTACGCATTGATTAGCCACATTTTAAGCAGGTAAATAATCTCATTAGGCACCTGTTTTCTACCAGCTGCAAGATCATTTTCGGAACAATGAACATGAACTTCTGCCCAGACCAACCGCAGTGTTTTGAAAACAACCCGGAACAGCTCTACTGCAGGTAGAATTAAAAACGAAAAACATTGTGTCGACCCTGCTCCCTTATTGACAGGAAACCGCTTTGTTTGGAGGTATTTTCGATGACAAATAGGATAATACTTCCTGTTACCGAGAAAATGAGAAACGGACAGTGGTTGCTGGGCAATTATTTTGGCGAGGAATGATTTAACAATTAAAAACGTGTGGGCATGGCTTGGTTACTCCCTCGCTGCACTCATGCAAGCATATGGAAGCTCAAAGGAGAATTATGCTGCGCTCTTTTCGCTCTCGGTCTGAGAACCAAAATTAGTGTGCTTTGACTCGTATTCAGTTTCCGCAGGGTGCAGAACTAGAAATACTGCTGTGTCCTAGGTGAACTGCGAGTTGATCGGATGAAACGTTTTCACATAATATCAAAACTTTGCATCCCTTTTACTTCCCAAAGAACTAAAAGCGTAAGTTCTATGTATTCTGCTCCTAGTATTTCCCGCTATAATGTTAGGCTTATTACAGAGATTTAAGGTCGGTTTTAACGTTGTGACACGAAGTGAAAGGCCTTCGAAAGTTTTGTGCTGTTTGAAGATGTAATAAAAAGTCGGTTTTGCTTGTGAAAATTTAATCATATGCATATTTTAATAGCATTTAAAAATAATACTTGGAACCCAATGGGTGTTCAGAGTAGGTTTTCTAGGGTGAGTTTTTTTTTTTGTTTCTTTTCCATTATTGATTTTTGTCGTGTATGTCCAGGAGATATGGGCCTTCGATCGCCCGATAAGGTCCTAAGTTGGTGCATTCTGGAAACTGTTTTTAGCCACCGGACGAAGGGAACTTGGCCAACCGTAAATTCAGAATGTCAAATGCCCAGGGGAGGGGGTTTGAAGTTTCGAGTTGACCAGTAAACTGAGGTCCCTTCCACGATACACTGGAAACATTTGAAGACGCAGTTCTATTTTTACGGTTTGGCTTTCCGTCCACAATAATCCGTCACGAAAACGGTGCTTTTCGTAAACGCTTTTCTAACCGGAGGGATTTGAAAACGCCGGTCGGCTTTGCGTTATTTTGACGGAAAGCATTTTGAAAACGGAGCTTTTCGAAAACGATGAAATGACGGTAATCAGGTAATTTCTCTGCTGAGGTTTCTCAGGCAAATATTTCTGAATTTAAAACAGTGTCTTCAGCGGGTAGTCGGCATATACACGTTCTTTCAGAAAAGCAATCCGCATCAAAGAGGCTCACATATTGACGAAACCCTAACCACCTGAAAGTCGCTGGCGTGCTGTCGACTATCCAACGCCGGCTTTTATATTACCGAATTTAAAGGAACTACATCACGGTTTCCGCATCTTCAAAAGTTTAGCCCTTCGTAATCCGTGTCAATCTTCTCCATCCTTAACCATCCTTGTTTCTTTACGGTCTATTATTATCTCTCTGGTGTTTTTCTATCTTAGTAAACTTTTATTTTCAGTTTTTCCTGCAATTGAAAAGCAATTTTGTCAGTGGAAAAACTAATTCATAATAACGTGGCTGAGTTCCTTTAAAGCTGTTGAAATTTTCAGTCGACGTCAGTTTTCGCTCTATGGACGAGCGAGGGATCACGTCAACTCCCCCAAAGCACTCCAGCGCTGATCATAGTCGAGAAGTGTTGAATAGGAAAGCAGAGTAATAAAGCCATGGATTATAATCCATGATAACGCCAAGTAATACGGGAAACATTTCACTTGCAACTTGTCGTGCAGTGATGTTGTATTGCAAATTGAATAGCGTTGGTCTATATTCCTGAAACTCAGGAAAGGAGGAAAAACACTCAGACCGTTTTGATGTATAGTAATTTTAATTATGTTTCAAAATTCATTAACATCCTTTTCTTCTATTGCAGGCATATAATACAGTCTTCTTTTGCGAACCTTCCAGCTGGGGAGCTAAACAAATTGAAGAATCTTTCAATACTGTATGTATTTCATGTCTTTCGCATTTCTAAACCTTATAGCCTTACACTGGCCATATATTTAAGAAGTAGAAAACTTTTTCCGCCTGCCACTTGTGTTTCCGTAGTTTTTCTCGTTCTAGCTCGTGTTTTTATAACTCGATAGATACCAGGAAAATGCATTTTCTGTCTCTTGTTAAATAGAGAAACGGGTATTTTTTTAATGATACATGATCGATACTCAAGGGGCGTAGATATCATAAGTGATACATATGAGCTAGTACCATGAGGGAACGGTAGCACTAATTTTTTTGGGCCTGGATTGGAACCTTGACGTTTAATTTGTGAAGCCATTCGCGACCCTCGTATTTTGGATAACCCTTTGTTATCTGTTTAGAGCGGTTTCCAATCGAGGGTTGTTAAACCAATCACAGAGGAAGCAGACAACGCAGCAACCAATCAAAAAAAGCTAATACGTGTAGCTGGTTTGAAGCGCGGGAAAACGAGTGCAAGTAGGCCGCCGAAAACCGCTCTATTAGACCGAACCCACATGACCATTGTTTGGTGGACAGCAGAGTTATCAACGGTAGATCTCTTCTTAGACTCCCTGGCGAAACCCCAGCTGAGAACTCAATATTAAAATCTGGCAATAAAACACCCCATTTGTATTCACTCGTTTGTTCGTTATAGTTATAAGCATTTGAAGGAACGGAATTCAAAATGGTTATAAATTATTTTATCGCATTCGACTTGCAGAATTCTGGATAACAATAAGATAACAGACATTCAAGATGGCGCATTTGACGGAGTCGACGATCTCTTGGAAATGTAAGTATTGAAACTTCCAACAGTTCAACAGTTCCCTCTCGGGGAGAGGGAGCGGAGGGTAAGGGTACCTCCGTAAATTTGGGATAGTTGTGTGTCGGTAGGATCTTAACCCTGACCCTATTTAAGGATGAAGCAACTAAAACTTGATACCCTATTTAAGGGGAAACAACTAAGAATACGTGAACGGGTCAACTCTATTTCGTTTCTGTAGCATTGCAAGTTAACGGATAGTGCAGTTTTAACAGGTCATTTGTTTTTCGTTTACCTGGGCATTTACGTACTGCAATTTTAGCTGATACAATTTAGGTACCTTATTACACCGGGAACACAATGCCAACAGAGGCAAAAATGATACTCAAAAATGCTACTCTATTCCGCGGCAAAAACGGATGAAGTATCACCCAACTAGTGTCTTATACTGTTTCTCTAGAAATCTGAATCACAACAGATTGGTGAAATTTCCCGTTTTCAAGACCAAATCGCCACTGAAGAAACTGTAAGTATACGCTTGATTTTTTCAATAATTGTAAATTTTCTACTACAAAACTGTGTCGAGTTTGTTGAATTGCGAGTTGAACTCACATCAACTGCTTTCCCAAGAACCTACATGTTGTGCGTGACAGTTTTGAGCGTGACTTTTGCAGTTTGAGTTTGCATGGCAAGCGCGTGACGAGCGCTTGAAATTTCTGCTTTTGTCCGCACTGTAAACGCAATAATGAATATTCTGCAAATATATGAGTCCCTAAAGCGTCAAATGAACATATATTACACTTTTTCAGATATCTTAACAACAACAAGATCAAAGAATTGTCACGAATGTCTCTTAAAAATCTGCCGAACCTTGAGCAGTTGTAAGTATCAGAGTTTTTATGACGACGTTTAATTTTGTTGTGGAACAAGTATTAACAACACTCAAGCTCATTGTTGAGTGAACCCTAAAGGAAGTGGATCAGTTTAATAAGTCAAAGTTTCACTACCAGTTAGCCTGTGAACGGGTTCTCTAGTCGAGGATGGGGGGAAGAGAAAGCGGGAAGAAAGAGGAGGGCAGACGCCCCAACCTACATCCCATTCCCCCTCGGACACTTCACTTTCAGCATATGGCCAGCTCTTCCACTCGCCGTCAGACCACCTGTTTACAGGTCTCCGCTCAGAAATGTTTTCCTTATTTACTATTATCTTTTCAAGTATTTCCTTATTTATGAGGTTATCAGCTTATTGAACTACTGTCAAATGCCACCCTCAAGAGTCGATCAATAATTAAATAAAAGTCTACCTAGGAGACGTTTCCCTCAGTATTGTTGACTAATCAATCAATTACAAACACGTCATTTTTATTTGCAGGAAATTAGATGAGACGAGCATAACAGAAATACCTGCTTATATTTTTAGCCATAACAAAAGGCTTTGGAGCTTGTAAGTATTGCTGTCAGACTTTAACGAATCTAGATACGATCTTTTTGTTTGTTTGTTTGTTTTGATTAAGCGTTTCTCTGTTTTATTTCTTTTGTCGATTTTGTTTCAACTTCCTTTTCCTCACTTTCCTGGTATTATTAAAATGAGCCCGTTACCTTAGGTACGTGTCAAGCTGACTTTTCCATTAAAAATCAATTTCGACAGCAGTGGTTTATACCTGAGTAATTCAGAGTTGCTGATCAGATTGATAACAACAACCTTTTTCTGTTTTCAGGGAAAGTGATATTTTCTTTCCAACCCTTTACTTATTCTGTTGACTTGTTCCTTAGGAGTCTAAAGAAATCCTCGTTGACAAAAATTGACGACGATGCTTTCATCGATTCAAATCTCCAAGAACTGTAAGTGTTAAAGGATTAACAGTATACACTTGGACAGGAGCCCATCACTAGGAGCTTGCAACTCCAATACTAAGCCTATGTCACGGCATTTTTACAGACCGGTCTATTTTTAGACTTCTTTTCCCGCAAAATAGGTCAGTTCCGTTCTACACGAGCGCGCATCGGTAAGGAAACAATGGCGGCTTTTCCTTTTAATCTTCCAGTGAAAATGTCGACGTCAATTAAAGAATCAAGTCCGCGCTTATGATTTGTCACTGTTGTCCCTGCGGGAGTCTGAATTCGCGGTAAATTCAAGCTAAAAATAGACAGGTCTGTGAAAACGCCGTGACAGGAATATGGGATAGTTGCTGGCTCCTAGTGATGGGCTCCTGACTTGGATTATTGAAGGTCAGGCATCAACGATTCTTTTGCAGTAAAATGCCCGTTTCAAAACTGCCTTGGTCTACAACCTTTAGAAAATTGTGTGGTAAAGATATGCAAGCAGATATGGTCAGACTGAGCCCTCGAATGTAACTTGATTTGACCTATCAGAGCAAAGATGGTGATTTGCATAATGTCGCTTTTCCCGCGCTTGGTGCGGGTAACATGTTTTCCCGTTGCCTTCCGTTACATATCGCCACGCAACGCGTTCCGTCAACATGAGAAACGTTGTTTGACTAAAAAATGACTTCGAAAGATACTGTTTTCATCATCGCTTTTCTTTGTTGTCTTGATAGGTTTTTACAAGGAACAAAGATTACGTCTTTAGCAGCTTCAGGACTCGATCGTTTAGAGAAACTAAACCTGGAAGGTGTTGAGAACTTCTGGTCCATTCCTCCTGGTCTGAGTAAAATCAGTGAGGTCTACCTGAGTGAGTACAACTCGTTTCTTTGCTGCGCTTTCCACCTGAACATTTACCAGCGAAATGTCGCCAGACAGAGTCGTTTCCCTTCGACAACAGCAAGTACAACATCAATGTCGTCCACAACGGGAAATATTAGATCTACTACAGTTGCTCCAGCCACCACTGAAGTCTCTAGTACTTTAACAACGATTTCCCACAACTCAAGCCAACAAGGGAATTTTACAACGCCTGTGGCGACCACAGCTCACATGCCATGGGGCAAGAGAAAACGTCGAAACATCCCCTGGGGATTTGAGACAGCGGCACCAACAACAAATGGAAGCTCTGGGTCGATTACTCCAGGGGTTACGACCCCTGAATCAGATAGCGGAGGTCCGACGTTTCCGAACTTTTTGACCAATACAGTGGCACACCAAAATACGATCCCCCACGAAAATACACCAGAAAGCAACGCCCCTGTGGTCACAGAACCAC
>OZ026607.1:13178231-13208231 GCA_964020085.1 Micromussa lordhowensis
GTAATTCTGGTATGCTGGCTGTTGGGCTGCCTGTCCATAGCCCTGCTGTTGTTGCGTATAACCAGTCTGTTGGTAGCCTGTGGCCGCCTGGTACCCTTGGTTGTAGTTGTAGTACTGGTTGTAAGCGGCGCTGGTGCCATACTGTTGTTGCTGTGGAGAGTACGACGTCTGAGCAGTGCTCTGCGCCTGCTGCTGGTTGTAGTTCTGCTGGTAGCGCGGCCTCTGCTGCTGACTGGACTGCTGGTGCTGACGGTATGACGACTGCTGCTGACGGTAGCCTCCGCCTCCATACCCACCGCCACCGTAACCTCCACCTGACCAGGAACCAAACAAAAAAAAAATATCACACCGCTGATTATCAACACAGGCTAGACTACAGTACAGCGAGTCGAGTTCCGTAAGCAACGGCCCCAAATTACTTTCTGATCCCGCTCTTATCGCTACTACTTTTTGAAGGATTATAACTTTCATCTGTCGCTACATACACTTTCCAGTCGCTAAAACGGGTACCAAATGTTGATTGATCCATCTAATGCTGACACATCACATGGACAGAGTAATGTTTACCTAGGGATAAAGGGTGATCTGAAACGTGCATGATATCACTTTGCCACAGCTACAATCATGGACAAGTCCTAGATGTAAATGCAACGAATTATCTGTGTTTTACAACTGAAATTCGAGATGCCCTTCCCCACCCAATACATTTAAACTCGGGAGAAATTGCAGGTACTAGTTTTCAACATCGTATGTGGGGTGGGGGACATGTCAGGCAGGGGAGGTTGTATTCGCCTCTGGCGTGTGTGCAAAAGCGCTCAAAGTATCAATTTATCACAAGACTTTTGTCCATGATTGTAGCTGTATATGACTTTATTTCCACTAATTGCTACTTTACGACCTATGGAGGGTTTCAAGGTGAACTTGAATGGACTGCTTCATTCAGAATTTGCTAAACAACAAACTACTTTCAAAATAGGGGAGTTAGGGGGTTCTCAAATCAAACATGATTTTATTATTTTCCTTTCTACCACACTTTAAGACTGTTACCTCTCCCGCCACCACGATGATCCCTTCTGTCATGATACCCTCCTCCTCCTCGTCCACCGCGATATCCACCTCCTCCTCCATGGTAAGACCGTCCTCCAAAACGCTGGTAGGAGCCACCACCGCCTCCTCGCCTGTAGCCTCCACGGTCATCATAACCTCGATCCCTGTTGTAGCCACCACCCCCGTGACGAGGTCTGTCTTCAAATCTGGAGCGTTTGTAAGGCGGTTCAGACCCAGAGCCCGAGCGGCTTCTGTACGAACGACCCTCTTTGATGTACGCATCAACAATGGTCTTAGCCTCGCTTTCTGGTTGGTCGGCATAGACAACTTCTTCAAAGAATTCTCCAACTTTAGGAAGAGTAAAACTCACTGGAAGAAAATGTCAGCAAACGATATTGATCCAAATGTTTGTAATAACCACAAAAACATACCGATGAATTGTCAAAATAAAATAAAGTAAATAACTTTATTTAAGTGCTAAATGTATTTAGCACTGCTGTGCTAACAATATTGGCGACTGTAACAGTAAATAAATAAACAAACATTGCAAACAGAACAGAAACTATTAATAAGAATCCCAACTGGTAGGAGGCTAAAGAGTTCACAAGATAATTTGGTTTTATCAACTGGGTTGATAATGTGAATTGTCCACCGTAAAGAGATTCGGAAGCTGACGTTTCGAGCGTTAGCCCTTCGTCGGAGCAGCAGTTAAGCAGTTCACAGTTAGCTATATACAAAACGCAGTCGAGGACTTGAACTTGGGACTACCGATAGCGGTACGGAGGAGGATTTGAACCAGGGACCTCCAGATTTCAAACCCAGTGTGCTAAACTAGTTAGAACAGTTTCAATTGTCATCCTCCTGTAATTCTCATTAATGTTAAAAATACAATAAATTAAAACTGCGTGTCACGTGTCACAGTTGATGATTTCTCCCAACAGGTTCATTTAAGAATATCAGGACATTGTTGAGAGAAACAAGTTACTGATAACTTGAGCCTTACTTTTCATGTCACTGACAGCATTCTCAGGCAATTCAATGCCTTCCTTTTTTCTGTCCTCTGTTCTCTTTTTCAGCTCTTCTTGAGTAGGAATACACACAATTGCTCGTCTGTTAAATCCTTCAAAAGGTCGAACCTTTTTCTTTTGTGCCGAAAGATACACATTAGTCTGGGAAAAATAAAACAAGTTACTGTTAACTAAACAGGCAATAAGAGGTCATCTAACTTTACAAGCAAGATAATTTGGTTTTATCAACTGAGTTGATAAAGTAAAATTGGCCACCGTAAAGAGATTCCGAAGCTGACGTTTCAAGCCTTCGTCCGAGCGAATTAAGGAATTGTGGGTTACATGTATGTGTGGTTTATATACAGAAAGATGGAGGTACACTATTGGTTGGTACATGGTAACGTGAAAAATACAATAAATTAGTTGAATGAAAAGCGTCCATTGATACCGTGAGGAGTGCCAATTTGAAAAATAAATTTTGTTCAAGAGTTTTGCGGCTTTCTGTGCTTCCTTGATGTAGGGAAAGGCCGCAGACTGCCATATGTTGCTTAGAATGATTGGGGAGATTAAAGTGTCTCGCAACCGGTTTAGATGCATTTTTGTTGTGTTTCTCTATGTTGCGAAAGCAGTTTGCTACATTAACACAACTCACACATCATAAAATTATAATAAATCACTTATTCACCTGGTCCAGAATGTAATTCCTCTTCTTACTCGGTGCGAGCTCAAACAAACGGTGCAGACATTTTGCTGCCTTGTCCATCAGCTTACTGTATCCACCCACATCTCTCTTCCTAGCAACACCCATGATCTGAAATGACAATCACAGTTCATGATGTTAATTTAGCACACATTTTCTGATAGTTTTAATAGAAAGAGGCTGTGAGTTAAGATGGAGTTTATTTCTTGTGTGACTTAATTTCATTTGACTTCAGAGCACGATTAAACTGCAGAGTTTACATAACACTGGACATCAGGAAATTACATGCAATATTGGTAATTTTAGGGGATAAAAATTAAATTACCCCATGATTCCTCCACGCATTAGCATTAGTGCATTAATGCGGGACTACAGAAGGGAAAGAAATGACAATAGTCTCCATTTGGTGTGAAAATATGCTTATTTAGTTGTCTGTGGACATTATCTGTTCTAAGAAACAGTTTCCAAGAGTGTAGCTTAAGGAAAACTGTGGGCTTCGAGGAAAACAATGTCCAAGGAAAAATACCTGTGTATACTTTTCGCCAAATGAATGCTATTGTGTTTATTGTCCTTCAAATGTTTTTTTTTGCAACATGCCCAGTTTTGAAAATTGGGATTATAAATACTGTTATATCTTCTCAGTTCTGTTGGATTCAAACTGATGACCTCCAGATTCGATCAACGCTGCTACACCGACTGACATGTATACACAGGAGCAAGCAAGGGGCCATTTGTTGGAGGTACATGTACAGAACAAGCAATGATTACAACACAATAAGTTGAGCCATATGCTGGAAAGAAAAATTGAACCTCTCTTTTGAACAAAAAGAGAAGTTTTGAATCCTCTGAAGCAACTGTCAGTAGTGTGATTACCTTCATTTTCTCCATGATAGAGTTTGTTCCGAGCACATTGTATTTCTTGTCAGGGTTTTCACTGACTTGCTTATGAACCCAAGTTGTCTTTCCCGAACCAGGCAGGCCAACCATCATGATAACCTACAACAATAGAAGCACAACAATTACAAAAGCAAGCAAGTAGAGCAATACTCTACCCACTGGTGACAGGGGTGTGAGCAGGAGGGCAACTGGTTTTCACAGATACGTAAAACGTTTTGAAGCCAACTTCTTTATAAGAAAAACTATCCTCTACATGGTCAAATCAGATGGGCAAAATATCAGTGTCCTCGCAGCTGGTCAATTGGCCAGTACCTGGCTCTTAATGAAACATCTGATGACAGTTGAACAAGAAAGTTTTGCATCATGAAATGGCCGGCTACATGCCTGTGTGCAAATAAAAGAAGTATGCTATAGGCAATGTTAACAGGAGACATGCATTTGAGTTCACTGTCAAATATCCCAATTTGTCTTTAAAAAGGCATTCATACCATACTCACCTCACACTCTTTCTTAGTTGTAGGTCCTCTTGTGCCGTGTACCGAAGACTCTTCACCAATGGACTGAATGAAGGTGTACCCTTCCTTTGCCGGGAACCAAGGCTCTTCCTACAAACACAAAAAGTCTTTGTTATATTTTTGCATGACAAAGAATGTTGTGGTATGCTTTGTCAAGAAAAAAATCCTACAAACACGACTTAATTAGTTTATGACTATATATTAATTAAAGATTGCACAACTGTGACTAAGATCATGATTTGGCCTTTGTAAAAATTAGGGATAGATTTCAAGACTTCACAATTTGTCCAAAAAAAAAAAAAAAACGGAAATAAAGCTTGTTAGTTTGGTGACCTACCCTGATTTTTTGTATGTAAAAAAAATTGTTATTTTGCATTCAAAAAAAAATTACAATTATCTAGTGGAAAATTTTTTACGACTTCCAGCTCTTTTATAAAATAAATCAAGTTCTAATAGAAAGATTTTTTCTTTTCACGATGAGGTCTTCGGAAATTAAAAAAATAATAATACAGTAGGTCACCAAATTGGTTTTTAAGTTATTTTTGAAAAACTGGGTTTCAAAGGGTCTTTTAACAGCATCATATCATTATCATAGCAACCATTGAGACATTGCAAATACCCTTAAACAATTGTTCAATTGATAGTTTTATTCAGATTACAAAACATCGCCCTTTCGAGCCTCCTTAATTACCCTTAGAATGTAAATAGTGCTCCATTGTTGAAATTGTTGTATTGCATTGTAATACTTGATTAATTTTACACAGTCCTCAAACGAACCACTATGCAGGGTTTTAAGAATTCCATAAAATGCTTCTTATCGATAGAATTTCTTACTTGAGATCCAAAGTTGACACAAAATTCTGCATTCTTGAGGAGTATGTGAGGGTGAAGTGCCTTGTCTTCCAGACCTTCAGTCAATTCAAATGCTACTCCGAGGTCTTCACCATTCTTGCTGAATGAAATAGTCTTGGGATCACTCTCCAAGTCCTTGAATGATATAAGCAAATTAATATACAATGTACACACGTATAATAACATATTTTCCTACAAGTAAAAGTACAGTGTGCTTCAGAGAATTTGGTTCTAGGTCAACATTTTCCCTAGATTAACCAGATCCTTTAAAATAATTTGTTGCAAAAAGGTATGTATATGTACAGTATTTTAGAATCCTCTGCTGCTGGAAATTCAAGAGTATTGTTAACGATTGTTAATCTTGTAGAGCGAATAGGCTATTTTATGTGCAGTTATGGTCATGCACCAGCAAAAAAGTGAGGGGTCTCAGGTCAAAAACCCATCAAGGTCAGCTACATGACTCAATAAATTAAAGGAAAATTTATAATGATTGGTTGGGAGCAGCTGGAATTGACCTGTAGGAATTTCTTATCCACACCCAGCCTTGAAACTTATCTGGAATCCTGACATATTACTTAGACTGCAAATCAGATTTGTGGCAGTTATAGCAATCCATCAGGGTCACAACACAAGTCACCTATGCATGTGGATCAACCATGGAGGGTGTGCAGATCAATCCACAGGTTGTACATGTATGTATAAGGAAAAAAAGAGAGTAATCCATGATAATACTTACTAGATAGCACCCAATCACATCATCAGTACCAAACGTTTGTCCATACTCAGTAAACTCCGAATCTAGTGCTTTCTTGCCAGATGAATCATAGCCATAGGAAACCTTGTCTTCACCTGGGAAAAAATAGACAGCACAAGTTATTGACTAGAAAAATTTTCTTGTCCACATCAGAAACACCTACTAGAAAATAGCCCAGAGAAAATACCTGCATGGCATATGGTACAGTGTACATGTTTTCTATTTCTTTACTGGAACATATATTGATCAAGAATATAAACAACAACGAGCAAAAAACAAACAAACAAACAGGCCAGTCAAACCAGCGAGTAATTTGGAATTTCATCTATGAAATGTAGAAATAAGGAAGCAAAAACTGTATTGCTATTGGTAGTGTTCCCTTTACACTGCAACACATCTGATGCTTAATCACATGCAACTCACCAAGCTGAAGGCTGGCAGAATCAGTTGACCAGCCAACTCTCACAACATTCTTGGGATCCTCGGTATCAGGCAGGTCTACTGACACAAGTGATGTCACCTACAGAAAGAAATAAAGGAACTTGAGACAAAAAGCTAATCCCAGCAGAGGTGAGGAAATTGTTCAAAACATGCAGGATTTTGAACTGTCTTGACGGCACAGAGGATGAGGAGATCTACGCCGATGATATGCCAGAACAATGATATGGCAATGGAGGATGATTTTCAGGCCGACAGTGAAGATGACTGAAAACTTCATTTATGAAGTCACCAAAACAAAATGCTCCTTTACAAGCCACCACTTAAATAAAAGTTCAGTACCACCAATAATGATTTGTGTATGCATAGTAATTGTGTTTGTTGATAATCACTTGGCTTACAGACAAATATATATATACATTCAATTGAGGCTGTTCAAGCAATAGCAAGAATTTTTTTGCATAAATATTCAGGCTATAAGCAAACCCCAAATCTAGTAGAGATTTCACTAGTTCCCAGTTTAACTTGTTGCAAAAATTGCTTGGCTTAAAGATGAATAAATACTGTACACAGGGTGTAAAATTCACACTTGTTACCAAGCTTAGGATTTCAAATTGCATGAAAAACAATTTTGAGGTTCTAGCAATGACCCAGGGTTTTGCATGTACAAGTAGCCAGCTGCCAGCAAAAATCATGATCTACTACCAGACCTCTATCAGCTACTCTTCCGATTCTTTAGAAAAAGATCATGGCAAAGTCAGCGATCTACATCAAGATTTCAGACACAGACTTCAAAAATCTGTGACAACCTTGAATAGCCTGCCCCACGATAGGCATAAAGTTTGCCATGCCATTAATTTGTTATATGTAAATGAGGTTTAAATGCTTGTTAAACATACTCACCTTGCATTCAAAGCAAACCTTTCCTTTAGTGGCACCCCAAGTAGCTCGAGCACCAGCAAGGAGATATGAAAACCCTTCATCCTCTAACAGCTTTCCACTCAGGCCGTCTGCGGCAACTTTTAGATGCAAGTCGCAGTTGTCTAGAATAAAAAAAAATGAACAGAAACTGAAAAAGAAATTTCCTTAAAAGGGTGCATGACTATACAAGCCAAGCACATTTTATTACTACCTAAGTGTAAGTTAGTGATTTCTCGTGAATCAAGGTCTGAAGTGCTCCCTTAAGATCTTACTGTTACAAGTGTATCTAACACATTGTACTCGCCGTTTCCTTCCACTTACATTTGTCCAAGACGACTAATGAGTCGTCTAGCTGAATCTCCTCATCCTCGGGTTCAACTCTACTGGAGGGAAAAATGAAATGTAGAAAACTCAGATGAAATCCTCAGTGCAGTCTGCATCTAGCAGACGTCACCGACTGTTGATATATCTCCTGGTGGTGACAGAAGCATATAGAGTCATTCCAGTCATCAATTTGATTTATCATGCTGCTACTTTTAGGACTCTTTTGGGGTTTCAGATTTGATTGCAGCTGGCCTAGCTACAAGAAATTACCTGGCCTCTGTGGAAATTTCTACATCATCATCGGCATCCTTGTCCTTATCGGCATTCTCTCCTGCAAATAAATCCAAAATATATTCCATTAAAAAGTACCATAGAGGTTATGTTTCTTGGAGATTCCAAAAGTTAACTAAGTTTAGTTTACTATTAATTAAGTTAGTAACATTTTGAATCTTTATTGGTAATTCAGATAACTTTAGTCAATGCATTGAGACTGTCAGTTCAATGATATGTTAAGGTTCTCCACTGGATAGGGCAGATAAATGTCTAATTTATCCAAGTTTTATCCTCAATTCGCAGCCCTCAGGTGTGTCAGGCTCACTCAATGCCTCCAATCTTGGCTGTATCCATTCAAGCTCAGTATGTTGTATCCATTATTTCTCTCACAAACGGTTGCTGCATTCCTTGGCTCTTATGTTAAGAACTGTACGTAACCATTAACTTTCTTTAACTTTTTCAGCATCCAGTGCTATATCCACATCCTCAGAATCTATCCTCAGATGTGGCTACTTGCTGCAGCACTTCCACAGCACTCAGTGTGACTCATGTCTAGTATATTAAGTATCTCCATTTGATTCTGTGCAATTCTCAGAAAACAGTAGTTCACACTTGCACTGCAAGGCCTGCTTTAAACAAAAGGCTGCGATTGTGCGGTTTTTTGTACCATTGGGAAAGTTTGCCTTTCCCTGCTTGTAAAACAGACACGTACAGCAGAACTGGAGTGACTAACTGCTACCTTAAACACCAAGAGACTTTGCCAACAATCCAGCATGTGAAGTGGGCAGCTCTGACCACGAAGGGCTGTCCCTAGAATTTTGAACAAAGTTGGCGCAACACAAGTGAAAACACAGAACACAAGGCAAAACATAACAAAAAAGTTTTGCTGCACCTGGAAGTTGCCTCTGCTCTGCTCGCACATTTAATTATAATACATGTAGATTCCCAATAATATATATAAAGAACAAGTCACAAGTACTGGGTTTCTGGGATAGCCTTTAACATCTTTGAAGGTAAGTGTCAGTGATATCCTGGTAGACAGGTATTATCAGGACTAGATCACAATGCCAAGATAAGATATATGCATTGTTATACTGCTCAGTAATCCCCTTTTTTGTCTCAATGAGAGACTTCTATTCCAGCCATATGTACAATCATTTCACAACAATTTTACAATAAAAGCGTGGTTACACATAATAAATGGTGTGCAATAAAATAAATAACTTTACTCCATAGCAAGGCTTGCTACAGTGTATATACTAATACAACTTCTGTATTTTCAAGACAACCGATGACTGATACATAATCCGCTTAATACAGATCGTGAGCCAGCTGTAGAAGAGTACAGTACCGCTCAAAGGTAAGTTACCACCTCTCGTCTTGTTTCTCGCGAGACGTTTCTCGTTAAAGAAATTATATCTCCGGTTCTGTGTGGGGCAAATCGTTCATTCAAATGCCAATTAAAAAAAAAAACATATACATGTATCTTTGACGACAGGAGTTTAAATCAAGGTTTCTGAGATGCGCCGTTTGCAATACACTGTAGTTTCAATTTTTTCTGCCAGGGAAAGTTTCGTCTAGCGTAGGAGACGACGAGTCGGTACCTTAATGAATTTTACCACGCGTGAATGTAAACACTACAAATATCTCCGGTTCTATTTGGCATAAATCGTTCATTCAAACGCCAAAATACTATATCTTTGAAGACAGAGGTTTTAATCAAAGTTTCTGAGATGCGCCGTTTGCATTAATTTCATATTTTTCTGCCAGGGAAAGTTTTATCTTGCGGCACAAGACGACGAGTCGGTAGTGTATAAAAATGAACTTTATTATTGTCCGAAGTGTCAGGGCAAACACAAAAAATATCTCCCGTTCTGTTTGGCATAAATCGTTCATTCAAACGCCAAAATACTATATCTTTAAAGACAGGGGTTTTAATCAAAGTTTCTGAAATCGTTCATTCAAACGCCAATGTTTGAGTGTTAATCAAATTTGAATATAATGTTAGTCGAGGTATCATAATCAAAGCGTGGTTTCGCATGTTTACAAGTTTGAATAAAAGTTGGTTTCATGATCAAAGCGTGGTTTCGAATGTTCACAAGTTTGAATAAAATGTTAGTCCGAGTCGAGGTTTCATGATCAAAGCGTGGTGTCGAATGTTCACAAGTTTGAATAAAATGTTAGTCCGAGTCGAGATTCGTGATCAAAGCGTGGTGTCGCTTGTTCACAACTTTGAATAAAATGTTAGTCGAGATTTCACGATCAAAGCGTGGCTTCAAATGTTCCCAAGTTTGAATAAAGCGTGGTGTCCCTTGTTCACAAGTTTCAATTAAATGTTAGTCCGACTCGAGGTTTCATGATCAAAGTGTGCTGTCGAATGTTCACAACTTTGAATAAAATGTTAGTCCGAGTCGAAGTTTCGTGATCAAAGTGTGGTGTCGCTTGTTCACAACTTTGAATAAAATGTTAGTCGAGGTTTCAAGATTAAAGCGTGGTTCCGCATGTTTACAAGTGTGAATAAAAAGCAAGTCAAGGTTTGATGGTCAATCCTTTCACGTATTGGTACAGTACTGGACAGAAGTAACTTAACAGTGAACGCGTTACTTGAATGCAAATGGAACGCTGCGGGAATGCGAAAATTTCTGTGGAACTGGAGCGCATTCTGAACAAGAACGTGTTCTATTGAGAACGCGATAACGCGTTCCATTGAGAACGCGATAACGCGTTCCGTTGAGAACTTATGGTTCGCGCCTGCAGAGACTTTTGACATTTGACTTTTGCAACGATTGGTAAAGCCACGAGCGATAAATTGACTGAAATGGTTGATGGCAAAAGCTCAAACTTTTGCATTGATTAGCGTGAAGAATATAATTTGAACAAAAAGCGGTCATGCATGCAGAAGCATGTCTGCAAAATTTGGACATTTTTTGGCTTTCAGAAAGGTTTTTCTCCCCTCATCGTGAATGAAACTTAATTCCTATTGAACTTCCTGTCACGCTTCTTTCATTTGGTTGCCTTTATTTGTGAATTTAGAAATTAACACTGAACAGTAATTCAGCATATTTATTTACGGCGACTGCCGCGGTTTGTTTGTTTAGTTTATTCGCTTTGTTCAAATATTTTATTTTAATCTTATTCAGCTACTACAGAACTGTTGAGAAAAGAACTAAGTGGGCACTAATTTAGCACAGTTTAAATACGATTTATCTCAAAATGATGGGCTCGTTTTTGTGGTCTTTTTGTTTCCAACTTTTTCTTTCGCAGCGCTGTGATATTTTCTTCGCGCGGCGAATAAATTTTTTATTTCTTGTTTTCAGATTGATTTTTACATGCGTCTTTCGCTTTTATTTTCCGTTGCTTTTTTAAGAATAGAAATTCTGTTTTATTTGTTTTCGTTTAATTGTCCTTCGAATTCAATAATCTAATAACTTTTAGTTTCGCTTTGCTTATTTAATTTTCTCGGCTTCTGTGGGACATTTTGTAGCGCGGAAAAGCATAATATAATTTCTTGTTTTCGGATCAGTTTTTCACATCCAACTGAGTTCTTTTTGTTGACATTATTTTCAATACACGTATTTTGACCCTTCAGTTACTCAACTATGAATAAGCGATGTTTTGAAATCTGATCTTGTGTTTGTGGTTACTGCGTATACGGTCTATTTTTTGTGCTTCTGCTCGCTCTCAAATATTTCTAACTTGCCCATTTTTTCGAAAAGCTCGTCTTCATGGGAGGACAAACGAGAACGCGTTCTACTAAACATTCAAAAGAAAATTCAGAACACGCTCCTACGTTCTGAAATTTTCTTTAGAACGCGTTCTATTTTAATTTGTGTTTCCGAATATTAGGGGAACGCCAAGGGAACGCCAAAGGAACGCTAATTGGAACGCTCCAAGAACGCGTTCCGTGTTGATTTTTCTGTTAGGTTACTTCTGTCTGGTACTGTACTTCCACTACACTCGCGAGAAACGAGACGAGTCTCGTTTCTCTCGAGACGAGTCTCGCAAGACACGAGATGTGTCTCGTGAGACGTTGGCAACTTACATTTGAGCGGTACTGTACATGAAATTATCAGAAGAAAAATATCTTGCCATATGGTACAGCCACAAGAAATCCTTTGTACTGTGCAGATAGCAGAAAGCTGGATTTTTTTTGTTGACGTTAAAGACTATTGTTGACATCAAATGCTTTTCGTGGAGAACAAAATACAAGCTTGGCTCTTGGTACATGTAGCTACAGTACCAAAGTACTGAAAGTATCTACCATTAGGGTGCGATAAAACCATGTCTTTGCCGAAGTGTTCTGCCATAAATTCAAGATGCAAGAAGCGGTGGTATGCTGTGGTGAAGACACAATAGTTGTAAGCTAATTTCTCTTGTTAAAAAGTGTTTCTTTATTGATTAGTCTTACATGTGAAATTTCTGTGCTCATCACCCGTTTATTGTTCAGAACTTTCGAGGATTTATATTTTATTCAAAATAACAACCAGATAACAAAGTCCCTTGGAGTGAACAGCATTGCTCTACCAGTAGAATATTGCTTGCATTGAAGATTCCATATCTTAAGGTGGCCGAACACAGTTTTCGCGTGTGCTTTTGCTGATGTAATTCAGCACGTGCACGAGGATTTCAAAACAACAAACATGCCGTCAATAGAGCGATCATTTTACTTACTCACCACCCGCACTATCTGTGCTATTTTTCTCTATAATTGAACGCAGTGTATTGATGACTTTAGTCTTTTATTACAAAGATATGTTGGAAAAGGTAACGATGCAAAGAACCCAGCAATTTTCAGCCTTTGTTTGTTCCCGAAAGAACCCAGTTAAATGCAACACATACACAGTAGCTCAAAAAATTGAGACCGATTGCTTTGGCACAAACTTGCCGATTTCTAACGATCCAGTCGTTAGAATTTCAAGGAATTTGGCAAAATAATAGTTCAGAACCCACTTGAATGATCTATCGCGAAAAATCTGAATTTTGACATTGGGAAATTTTAGTAATACAGAAAACGATTTAAGGCGAATTACGAAAAACGCCTATGTCAAAATTTTATTAGAATAGTGTTGACAGATGGGATTCAATGCCAATTCGTAGTGGGCAAGCGATGAAAAAAATCTAACGACTGGAGTTTTATTAATAAACAAAAAACATTTTTTAAGCCTTGTTTTTAACCAGCCCCATTACCATGGCAAAAGCAAACACCCTTGCCAAAATGCGAGAATAAATACTTCTGAGGTTAACCTTGATTCTTGCAGAAAACGGGCGCCAAAGCATAAATGGTTTAAAAGTAACGGTGAATTAGGCATAGGCACTTGAAAACTGTGTTCGGCCGCCTTAAACAAATTTATGGAAGCACGTTCCAAAATTTGAAACCCTTACCTTTAATTCTGACAACAGGTAAAATTAACAATTTGTTGAGCGAATGTGCAATTAGGATATTGGGAAAAGAGAAGCCAGTTTTGTTCATTCATTGTAAACAGTTCAATGTTTTCGTGAATAGCAGATAACAAAGTCCCTTGGAGTGCACAGCATTGCTCTACCAGTAGCCTGCGTAGCCGGCGGTATTGTAGGCGCGCGCGAAATAAAGTTTTGGCGGCGGAGCCGCGAGGAGAATAGGGAGAGGGACTTTGAAATACCGCCTGCACGAAAACCATGTGTTTTTGAATAGTCCGCACACCAGTGTGCGGGAAAAACGGATTGGTCGAGAGAAGTACACACGTCAATCAAATGTTAGATGATCCCTCATATATTTCCCAAGGGACACTGAAAGTAAAAATCTAATGGCGGCTTCCATCGAAGACATTATATATTGTTGCGAATCAATACGGCCATTCGGATTTACAATCAATACTTTAAGCTGAGTGGTCTGTTTACCACACAAGTTTTCTACATTCAACTCTGCGGCGAAGTGTGAAACGCGAGGTGTGATAGTTTCCTGGTTGACATCCAAAGGCATGTTTTCTTTGTTCGTTGCATTTGAAGGAGTCGATTCTGAGAAATTCAATGATTTCTTGGTGGTAGAACGGCCCTTGTATAAATCTTTTTTCGCTTGAGGACTTCTGTCCGGCGAAGACGCGGGCGACGGAAGAAGACGTTTGATCCTTACTTGCGTATCTACCGTATCTTGCGTAGCCGAAGAACAGATATTGGCACATTTCTTTCTAGGCCGGAGTGAATGAACCGGACAAGTTCAACTGCGTCGAATATTTTCCTACCACAAGACTGACAAACTCGACTCGATAAACCGCTAGACTCCACAATGTTCAGGCCAATTTCTGAGCAAAGGTCTGCTAATGTCGTACCTCCACGCTTCGCGCGACCTGAAGGTTTAAATAAATTTTCCGTGGAAATGTATTTGCGTTAGTTGAAGCCCCGACGAATTTCAATTATAATTCTCTGAAGGCAAAGTGTTGTTCAGGTGAAGACGTTTTGGCCGTTCTCTCAGCGGGTTTCTTGAAAACCACAAAGGTGTTGGAATGTTTCAGAACTGTTTACAAAATGAAAACGGCGATACATTTTCTCGCTCGACATTTGGGTAGCCCTCGATCTTGTTCTTGATATTATCCTTAGCCTTCTGTAGATCCACTCGGAGAATTTTCATGAAGCCGTTTAACAGTCTTGACCTGCACGATAATAATTTCCAGTTCGTAACAAAGAGTGGAACAATTAACAACCTGGAGTAAACTGTAGAATGCACGGCAAGTTAATCCTACAGAAATAACAGCACAGTTTTATTTTTCCCGAGCGCCATCTCACGTAGACTTTCTGAAAAGTTCTTCGTTGCTCGGCCGCTTCGTGACCTAAACAACGGCCGCTTGGCGGCTATAACATATTCTACCTTCGCGGCCTAACATATTCTGCCCCACTTCGCGGCCTAAAATATTCTAACCTGAAATTCATGTGGTCGACTTGTGGCAAGTCTACTTCCGAACTAATTTTTTTAAACACGACGAAGTTTTCATGCATGTATACATGTAACTGTACAAATTATATTCTGCAGACATTTTTCGCGTCGTGTCTTGTGGGAATTCCGGTGAATCCTGGTTGGCTCGTAAATGACAGTTCAACCACACTAAGTTTATTTAAATTAGGGGGCGGTTCGGGTTGGCGGCTGGTGTAATAAATGTATCAGGCGTAATTTTTTTCCTTCTCTCTTTCACAAAAAAACCGCCTGATCACAGGTTACCGCCATGCATGCAGCAACAACAACAAAGTGTAACACGATCGCCTTTACGCTTAAATTTCGCGCGAAAATTATCGGTTCTGATTGGTTGATTTAATTGGGATCAGTTGAGGTCAATGACGTGTGAAAAGTGGGCGGCATTCAAAATACCCAAGTTCTCTGGCAGGCGGTATTTATCGCGGCTTCGCCGCTCGCAAAGTCCCTCTCCCCATTCTCCTCGCGGCTTCGCCACTCGCTTGTCGGCTCTGCCGCGAAAACTTTATTTCGTGTGCGCTTACAATACCGCCAGCTACGCAGGCTACTCTACCAGTAGAATATTGCTTGCATTGAAGATTCCATATCTTAAACAAATTTATGGAAGCACGTTCCAAAATTTGAAACCCTTACCTTTACTTCTGACAACAGGTAAAATTAACAATTTATTGAGCGAATGTGCAATTACGATATTGGGAAAAGAGAAGCTAGTTTTGTTCATTTATTGTAAACAGTTCAATGTTTTCGTGAATAGAATTCCAGAAACCCATTGTCCTGGCTAAAAAAAATTGCAGTCAAATGACATTAAATACATGTACCTTTGAGAACTGACTAAACTAAATGAAAACAAACAAACACCAGCATCAGTAACCACTTTTACAAGTTGTCAGTTTCAAAAACACTGCATGACAAAGTATCTGATGCCTTCAATAGCGACAAAGCAGACTTCCATAATCCAAAGTTAGCAGCCGTCCCAACAGATTTATATACATTACACACATTATATTCATTACAGACACAAGACACATTACCTGCCCCATGCTTGTTAGGATGAAAACAAGTATGACTTAAATGAAAGAAAAATTTTCCTACCCTGACCAAATCAAGTTTAGTGGATATGCACTAAAACCAAGGGGTGGCGAATTGTCCTTGTCTTGCAAAATTTTCGTCAAATTTCACTGGTTTTCAGGTTTGTAATTTGGCTAAACTTGAGGAAAGCTATCAGGAATGCTAATGGTGACATAGCATTACTTACTTGTGACAATTGTCCTGTTAAAACATGCATACAGTATTTACGTTGCAAACCAATTGCTTTTATGCATGTGAAGGTCAATGCTAAAGAAGTCAGTGAAGAACTATTTGCCCCTGTTCTTTCTAGGAACAATGCTGACAACAGCATTTCTGTTTGAGATTCATAGCTAAACAAAATCTGAACCCCAGTTTTCTTCTACATTCCAAAAGCCCTTGTAGAGATATTTTAACACATAGGCCCAGTTTGGACAGGAGACCTTTGTATTTAGTATGCAAAGTCGTTAATTTATCCAACCTGTATGTGAAAGTTTGTCATTTGGTCAATGACATGGCAAAACACTTCTTTAGAAACTTATACCATGTAATACCTGGAAAAAATATTGCTGAATATTACTGAATAAGTAACTTCCAGGTCTGTGATGAAAAATGTTACAAGTGCACCCAACGTCATACGCGTTGTAAAAAAATTCACATTATGACTTTCTTCACTTTCACTTTTTGCCATGACCATGTGGGGGTAATGTAACACATTAAAATTGCACCTGCAGATTCCATAAAACTACAGCAAACTGTACTGAGTAGTCACAAACCCTTAATCTTCATGCAAGAATTGCTAGCCATTTCAAGGGTGGGGTGAGTGTTGCATGCAACACAACAATCTGATTTGTATCAATCATAACGCTGCATAGCCCTGATCACGTCTTTCACAAGGCAAGATCCCTCTCACATGAACGTCGTCTTCGATTTTTATTCAGTGTAACGATATTTCCCACAAGTTCTGAAAACATCATTTTCAAGTGAAGCAGGAAAACTTGACTCCATTCACTTTTCGAGTAATAAGCTTAAATTATTATTCATTTGTAAACTGTATGTTCTCGATTAATTAATAATTCATTTAAACAAAAAGTTGAATTAGCTGCCAAGAGCCTCGTTCACTTGGCGAAAACAATACATTAAGCTCAAATTAGACTTGTAAGCTTAAAGAAGTTAGTAAAGAGAACTTCACGCGGTAACTAAAGAACGGATCGTATTAAATTTTCCAATATTTGAATAGAACAGATAACATCAGCTTACTTAAATAGCAAATTTACACGAGTTAAAGTTACTAACCTTCCGCAGTTTGCGAAGTTGATGAAGCATCGAGATTGGTCTCCATAGGTTCCTCGGCTTGCGCTACATTTTCCTGCTTCTGTGTCGCGCTTTCTTCTTTCGGAGCCGTTTCAGAAGCTTCAGTAGTCTCTAGAGATACTTTCTCAGAAGGCTTTTCTTCTGTTTGGACAGCGACCTGTTCACTATTTTCAGGATCATTATCAGTCGCTTCTGAGATAGGTTCGACGCCCTCTGGTAACGTTTCGTCTTCTTTCGCTTCTTCTTCTTCTACATCCTCTTCTTTATTTTCCTCAGCAGCAGTTTCTTCTTTGTCTTCTGTGATCTCTGCTTGCGGTTCCGTTGGACCTGCGCTTTCCTCCATAACGTCCTCGCCATTTTGTTCGCCGACCTTGGAAATCGCTTCAAGCAACCGCTCAATGAGAACGGGTTTATTTCCCTTCGAATCTAGGCCTCGAGCTTGAAGCTCTGTTCTTAATTCAGCTACCTTGAGCTTCTTAACGGCCGCTTCGTCAAGATCACTCATGTTGCAAGCTGTTTGGGGTGAAAATTAGAGCTAAAACTGCAGACTAAACTTTCAAAAGCCTTTTCACACGTGCAGCCGTTGGAAAATGGTGGCAAGCATTACCCCCCACGCTGCACTTATACGCATGCGCGCCACCGCGAATCTCAGTGATTTTACTGTGAACAAAGAGCGATAAAACTTGCTCAATTTTTCAACCAAACGAAGGCAGAAACTGTGTTTTCCGTATCGTAGACCTCAAAATATATGTTTAGAATAAACTGTCAATTATATTACGAAAATGTTCCAGAAATGATAGAAATATGCCCGTTATAATTACTAAGAGCCTTCGGTCAGCGTGTTTCGTTAGTCAGCGGCTATCCTTGGAAGAACATTCGGCCATGTTGTCCCATTTCTTTATTTTATCGTCTCGAGGAGATACACTGATATTTCGAGATTGTATCCTTGATTTCTACGTTATCATCAGGAAGTGACTATAATAGATACTAGAGCTCTTTAGAAACCTATTTGAACTCAATTAACTGTCTCCGATCCTTTATCAAATACTCTATGAAAGTCAGTATTCATTTCATTTTTCCTATCTATAAACTTCATATGCATGCGACCACCCTGAAGCCTAGGTCTATGATAACTTAAATTTCGTCTAAATTATTTGTTCAGTACTGAACCTTAATTCGTTTCAAGATAGAGGAGATGGCGTGAAAGCGACTCCAGATATCTTTTATAGGAAAATTAAGTCTGGTAAAGAGAGTCTACCTCCCATATTTGTAAGTGTTAAGCTTATAATTAGAAACCGATGAAAAGCTTATAATGAATTTATTGCATGTTTTAAAATCCACCATAACCTGATCTTCAGGCAAAGGGAGACTATGTCATAGTTTAGTTGTCACTAGTACTATGGCTTTAGAAGACATCTGGGATAGAGTTTGTTATGGGTGCAACCCAAACTGTCATGTGACTGTAGCCAATTTCACACACAGACATGCATGGTATTACAATGGAACCTAGATTTAACAAACGTCTATATAACGAAGTCCTCAGGATAACGAACGGTAGTCTTCGCTCTAGTAATGGTAAAATGTATGGAAAAGTACCTCGATACAACAAAACCTTGTTATAGCAAACATTTTTTTCAGTCCTTTGTCCCTTCATTATATTGAGGTTCCACTGTGTTTCAGCTGTTCAACTTGTGGTTTTCAATGTGTCATTGCAAACTTAAGTCAAAGATTTATTACATCATTCATCAATATCCAAACCCCAGGGGGTGGGGAACTCCCTTATGGGAAGGGTGGCGATGCTTGTCAGACAATTTGAATTAAACCCCCAAAGGAGACCAATCTGGGTGTGGTGCAAGCTTTATTTGACCCCTAAAAGATACCAGTTAGAACGGAGTAGGTTCAATTATCAGCCACGGTGCAGGAGAGGAGTCTGCGCTAGTAGACCAGACTTGAGAGAGTGACGGAAAATTCGTTATTTCTTCGAGTGCACCCTAAAAGATACTACAGCTGAATTATAAAGAGAGTGGTATTTCGTCTTGAACATACTACGTGAGACCAAAAGCCTTGAGTTACAGCCCTAAGCGAGACGACGAGCATTCCCAACCTTTTCATGTGGAAGTTCTTCCCCCAGGATCCAAATTAACATTTCATACCCCCAAAAACAGCCTTCAACCTTTGTAACACTACTTGAGCATCTGAATTGGATTTATTGCTTGAATGAAAATAAATAAATTCAAACAAGGGTTTAATTTATCACCTCACGATCTAAAATAATTATAGATCAGAAAAAACAGGCTTCTTTCTAACATCATAAATTTATTGTCTACAGAATGTTGACGGTATCAATTTTATCTTCATCAAAAGAAATGGGCTTTACTTTGTTTGCACAACAAAGTTCAATATTTCACCAGCTTTTGCAGTTGAAGTGCTGACGAGGTACAGTTTTAATTATGCTAAATAAATTACAGTTGAGGCACTTATAATTAACCAGCCACTTTGGGATTTGTTTTGAGTCAAGTGCAGCCTTAATTTTCACACCCATAACATACTTGTTACATTTTGAGTGAACTGTATTATCTAGAGAGGCTAGTTTACCCATAACATCAATGGTCCAAAGGGCTCAAACTAGATTTTACAAAGGTGATCTTAAAACTGGAGCTGGCCAATGGGAGGGTCATCCAAAACTATCAGAAAAAGAGAAAGTCTATTTTAGTTCATGTGAGATTGATTTGATAAAATATAGATAATTTTAGTCATAATGCAGTTTGTTTCTGCTTAATAGGTTTGACAGGTTGAGGATGTTTGAAAATATACAGTTAATTTCTCCATTTTCCCTATTTTTTTCTTTAGCAACAAATTGTCCAGATGATCAGGAGCATTGAAAAATCAATGTTTCAAAACTCTTCTTTTTCTAAGGCATTTGTACAACATTGTTCCTAGAGTTTCAGATCTGTGTAAGGATTACTGTGGTGTTCTTGATGAGGAATCAATCAAGTCAAACTTTCCCCTTATTTATGAGTTGCTGGATGAAGTGTTGGTAAGCTGCATTTTGTCAATCAGAAAGTACAGTGGCACCCTTAAATATTAGCTAACTTATAAGAAACTGTTTCTACCTCTGCAATTCAACATGAGACAGCAGTCACCTTTGTCTGTCGTTTTTACTCCATTTACATCTGGAACTCGTTTGGTCTCTGTTCACAGTTTAATAAGTATATTAACAGGGTCTCAGCTAGTAGGTTTCTCAGTTGGGTCTCTGGAGTTCTTGGACTCATTCACTGTGGGTCAAGTACAAAGTACCAGAAACCAATCTGAGACCCAATAACAGAGGGATTTACACAGTTTCCAATTACCATATATGCCACCCCTATTCTTAAGGTTATCATTTGCCACACTTAAGTAAAATGTACAATATTTGTCATAGAGAGAGAACACCAAGTAGAGTTTGGATAGTGATCTGATTAGTGGCTTCACTTGAGGGTAGAAATCATAATCTTGTTTGTTTTGTTTGCAGGATTTTGGTTATGTTCAGGTCACATCAACAGAAAACCTCAAAGCATATATTTGTAACCAGCCAGAGATGGTGACGAGAGCTGAGGAACCGTTATGGCAATGTACTGGACGAATAGTGGTATGTGTACATACAGTGTATTTCAGTAGTAATTACTAACAGTAACTAAAAAGCTCATTTTTGTAGCAGTTTCATGAAAACTGCGAAGTTAATGGTAAAAGAGACTGTCCAATTGACTGTAATCTATGCTTGAGAAGACCTGGCCACAGTTGTTCGAAGGTTGGGTAATGCTATCCACCGAATAAATCCAGTGGATAAGCGCCAGTAATAGGTCCACAAGACAACCCAAGAATAGCGAACTCCAAACGGTTTTAATGACAAACACCAGGCCCGGGTTGTTCGAAAGCGGGATAACGCTATCCACCGGATAAATCACTATCCAGTGGATAGTGTGGTTTGTTTTGTTAACATTTATCCGCTGGATAGTGATTTATCCGGTGGATAGCGTTATCCAGCCTTTGAACAACTGGGGCCAGAACTACAACACAACCGCAACCAGATGGCGATCCCGAACATGTGAGAGAGATTGAGCAAACAAAAAAACGCATGCGCGGCTAACAACGTTAACGCCTGCTGGTCTGAACTCTGAGACGGCAGGGTCAGGCAAATCTGGTGCAATGCATATGGGCTACAGAGAGGGAGGGACTGGATCTACCAGGCTTGTGTCTATGGAAAAGGTGACTTGTGGAGGATTGGCTGGGCATGAGGAGGTGGCGGACAGATCTGGACTATCTAGGCTTAAAGGTCAGGAGGGGCAGATGGCGGTAGACAAGGTGGAGGTTGTACAGGGGTCTCTTCGCAATCATCTTCAGCAAGAGTATGAACAGTCAACAGGTATGCCAGAGGAGGGATGTTGGGGGTTATAGCACTTGGTGAGCTTCACCTTGTAAGACGTAGCCTGGAGTTTAGAGCCAGAGAAACACCACTCTCGGTCAGTGCTAACAATAATACACCGGTCACAAGCACAAGTCATGAGTCAAATTTCATGTATAACAAGTCTCTGACTTGCAGAGGGGTCATGGGAGTGGATGGGCTGTAGCCACCTTTGGCCTTTTTGCTCTACTGATGGTTGGTTTGGCAAGCTTGGTGCTTTGCAACGATGTGCTGCAGCTCATTGATGGGTATTTGCTCATTGGTGAACTGGTTGCAATGTGTCCAAAGCTCTTGACCTTGGCCGCGGAGCCGTGAGTTTGAACAGGCTATGGCAACCGCAAGGCTGAATTCAGTAACAGGGCCTCCACCACGTTCCTGTTGTAATAGTTCTTCTTTGAGTTCCAGCACAGCTTTTTTGGCAACAGGATTTTTATTGACGTTTTTGATTTTGCTGACTTCAACTGAGACGCCAAGGTGCTGTAAGGCATTTGCATTCTTAAGCAAAACAAATCCTGGTGCAGGTTCGACACATATGTCGACTGTCTGGGGATCATCGAGGGGGTGTAGACCCAGAATCAGTTGGACGAGGGCATCCCAAAGGGTACCAGTCCACGCTTTTCATCGGGTACAAGCCAAGGCACAGTGTATAGGCGGTAGTGCGCCTGATGATATCGGCTGAAAATGGCATGCCTACAACTTTGGGTGGATCTTCTGATGACTGGCTGGCAAGGGAGCTTGGAGCACGAGGCACAGGTGTGGCAGGAATCAGACATGTGGGTGATAGCAGTACTCATATCTAGGGTGGGGCGAGAATAGCTCACTCCAAATGGTTTAATGACCAACACTAGAACTGCAACACAATCTCAACAGGATGGATGGAGATCGAATAAAAAAAAATACAAAGTGTTAACAAAACAAACCACACTATCTGCTGGATAGTAATTTATCCGGTGGATAGCGTTTCGAACAAACTGGACTGATGTTTTTGGCTGTCTTGTGGAATGGTTAATTCATCTCTGCATGCACCTTTGTCACTTGATTCACTTGATGGTTTTTTTTGTAGTTACAGCATCTGGATTGTTAGCCCCATGCCTATCCCCATCCCTTCTCACTTATGTTTGCAATAAGAAATGTACAGCATAGATGTACATACATCTTCATGATGAATTTCTTTCTTTTTTCTTTCTTATTATTCCATAGTATGGCACAGAAAAAATGTCCTTGCCAAGTACTGCTGCAAATAAACCTGTGGTGCTTCCGAAGATAGGACAGGTTAGCATTATGCAGAGATGTTGCAAGATCGCTTATAATAATCTTATGACAGATTTACTCAAGTTCATGATTTTAACAACTTGCCAAATGTTCTTTCCAAATCCAATTCGTATGATAGGCATAAAAAAGCTTTTATCTGTTCGCTACTTGTACATACCCATAATCCTTTGCGTTGTTGGGGGGTAACCATTAGAATAAGTGTATGGTATCATGGCAAAAATTAGTTCGGTGAGCTCGCAAACCCGGCTACTAATGCTTAAAAATGCACCAGAATTTACCAAAATCATGATAGGAGAAATTTGTACTAGTTTATAACTAAATGTAGAGAATTTTGTTTTGTCCATACATCGTCTTGTAATTTTACAGACGATGTATGGACAAAAAAAGAATTTCTCTACATTTAGTTATAAACTAGTACAAATTTCTTCTATCATGATTTTGGTAAATTCTGGTGCATTTTTAAGCATTAGTAGCTGGTTTTCCGAGCTCACCGAACTAATTTTTGTCATGATACTATACATTTATTCTACTGGTTACCCCCCAACAACACAAGGGATTATGGGTCATGTGCAAGTAGCGAATATGAGAAAAGTCTCAAAATGGTCCCACCTGCTACATGTACATGCATTCTTCTTACACGAGTGTTTTTGTATCTAGAGAGGGAACAAGCGTGAAATATTTCTGGATTTACTAGAGAGACTTACAGTGCTGATTGGTACAAATGTAAGTAACTTGATCAAATAATTGTCAGTAATTTTTGCTAATTAGTAAGCAAATAGAGTAATAATTATTGTGTGAGGTTGGACAGTTGCTGTGGACTACACGATGTACATGCAGGTTCTAAGACATTCAGACATCAATAACATATAATTATATTTAACAATTATTCCACAAGCGCGCGCCGAGTTGGCTATAATCATCTCGTATCCAACAAGGGCGAGTGGAATAGTTGTTTTAATTAAAAACACCCCAAAAATAGAGCAAACTAAACTTTAAAAAAATAAAAATGCCTCAAAAAAATCACGCGTACGCTTACCATATTCGTAGAGCTGGTACAATGGCTCATAGCCCATGATGGCTAAGCCAATGAAAACTCTCGAATTGCATTATCCAATGATCTATTCTTTAATAGAAATCGGTACTTTGAGGATTCCTTAACCTTGGAAAAATCGAGAGTGCAGGAGAGCTTTGTGAGAAATCGAAACTGTGAGGTACACATGTCTGCCAAAAAATTGAGATAAGCTATTGGCTTAAAAAAAACTCACATCACTTTGTCATCCAATCAAAATTAAAACCAAAACCAATCAGTCTAGCTTCCACATGTTTTCTCGTGCTTCGTGTTGGCCACCTGAAATTTGCTTTGAGTTTGGATTGGTTCACTTTGGATTGTCTGTATAATTTGTGATTGGCAAGTGAGTACTTTACTTGACTCTTACTAAAATGTAAATACAACCAAACTTATTAGTGATTTCTATAAGCTTAACTATAAATTTTTAACTTTCTCTTTTTAACTTTCTCTTTCCATTTAATAGCATATATTATTTTATATTGTTTGGAGTATAAAGAATGTAGCAATCAGACTTGTAAGATTGTGAGTACGATGTTTGTGTTTACTACTGTAATGTTGTTTTTAAAACATCAAAAATAATAGACAAGTGTAATACTATGGTACATATTGACCGGGGATTTTTCACCTGGTAGAGCAAATGCAGTGAATCCTGACGCTTTTTTAATTTCACTAAACTAGTCATCTTATCAGTCATTCTTTGTGTACAGTTAATCAAACTTTCTTTTTTGAAGGGAAACATTTTAAGGAGTGAAATTGATGGCTGCATCCAAATGAGAAACTTTGTTGCCGGTCATCCTGAAGTTAAGATTGCACTCAATGAGGACTTCTTTGTTGGAAAATCCAATGTTGTGTCGCGAGGTAAATTGATCAGCCCTAGTGTGAAAGAAAAAATATAATCTTATGATATTTTGAGTGTATTATTTTCAATTGTTATTTATTTTATGGTTGAGAAAATTACTTTATTGTGATTGGCTGAGAGCTGGCAATTTACATGTATCATTATTTTTTAGTTTACACTGTAGTGCACACGTTCATAATCTTTTCAGTCATATAATAATGAGTGATTGTCAGAAAGGATTTACACTAGTTGTGATGTTTGAAGAATCTCTCAATTGCACTCAATCACCTAAAGGCTCGTACAATTTTGAGAGAATTTATAAATATCACTCGTATTTTAAATCCTTAATTGCACTCATATTCATGTGGTTACCTATACTAATAGAGTTGGTCCTGATAACAATACGTCAGCCAGTGTCATCTATTTAAAGTATGTTATATTCCACGGGAAAACGTCACTGTATATGTTTAAGGAGTGGTGAATGGTCCTTTACAATCCATTGATCTCACAAAAATTTCGGATCGGTGGAATACGCGGAGTGTGGAAAATGTGGATTGTAGAAAAGTGCAGAGTGTGGAAAATGCGGAGTGCAAAGAGTAGAAAATGCGGAGTGTGGAAAATGAGGAGTGTAGAAGATGCGGCCGGAGTGCAAAGAGTAGAAAATACGGAGTGTAGAAAATGTGGAGATTAGAAAATGCGGAGTGTGGAAAGCGCAGAGTGTAGAAAAGGCGGGCTGTAGAAAATGCGTGGTGTGGAAAATGCGTAAAATGGGGTTGACTGGCCTACACGATTCCTACAGTTCGTGATAAGGAGGAATTTTAAGTAGTGGTGAGCCGTTAGACCGTGGTAAAGCAGATTTTTAGAGGTCATAGGTCTGCATGATTTCCGCTTTTATCTTGATACCTCTGTAATTTGCCATGTGTTCTTGCATTGTTCAGGCTCATTTCTATTGCAAGATATGTTTTTAAGTCTCAAGATAAAAGCGGAAATCATGCAGACTTATGACCTCTAAAAATCTGCTATAGCACGGTCTAACGGCTCATCTCTACTTAAAATTCCTCCCTATAACACAACATGAAGTGCCCTTCATAAACACGAGTGAAGACGTAGACGTAGACTTTAAGGGGTCATTATAACCACTTCTTATCAGTTGATGCCAAAATCATGGTATCAAAAAGCTGCCCAATCGTTGGTGAACATGTTGCTGTCAAATCTGTGGCACAATAGGTTACCATAGCAACAATATGACCTGCTAAAAACACCCTTAATTTTAGCTTTAAGCGCTTATAACTAAAAAACGAGCTCGTTGACCCCTATTTTTTTTATTATTGAACTATGATAAGCGTGATAAGATGCAACTTTTTGCAAAGTTTTAAAAAAAATTTGTGGAGAGGGTTCAGAGCCACCTTAAATTTTCGCAGAGGTCACGGGTTCGAATCTCGTTTAAGCCCTGATTTTTTTTCAGGCTTCTTCTTTCCAGTTGCTTAAGTTGAAAGATTCACTGCGATGATCATTCTTTACTTTCATCTACTGCCGCAGTTCAAATATGAATTATTTCATGTATACTTCACATCAAAGAACGAATATCACGAACCGTAGGAGTCGTGTAGGCTAGTCAACCCTATTTTACACCTTCATAATAATGCCTCGCTTATTGAATTCCTATAATTGCCTATTCTTTTTTGCTCTTCATAGCTAGAAAAAATATTATATGATTTAGCCATTGTTAAGATCGTTAATTCGCAACATCACTTTCTACAATCCGCATTTTCGACACTCCGCATTATCCACATTACGCGTTTTCCACACTCCGCATTTTCTACACTCCGCATTTTCAACACTCCGCATTTTCCACACTCCGCGTTCCGAGGTTGTGTGTGTCACATTGGGCTTTATTGTCTGTAGTCTGTCGCCATTTTAAGTTACCGTACTTCAACGCCATCAAATTAAAACGGAGTTTTCATACGCTATAATCTAAGAAATTTCACTGGAATATTTCCAGTCTAAAATAGGCAGAAAAAGAAGAATATTCAGCCTGGGCTGGAAAGATAATAATATTATATAAAAGAAGAGTGCATTTTCACACAGCATACAATTCGTGTTTTCTTTTCCAGTTGACAGTGCAGTTTTAAGACTTGATGACTGTACATTCCACGAGTCTGTTGACTTGTCAGGCTTTGAAGCTACACGGACACTTGTCGTCAGTCCACCGGAAGGAGAGGTTCTGAACTAAGTATAACTTCTTTAAATTGTAATAAGGTTGACCCGCTAGTGTAAACTCGGTTATTTCGAATTCCTAGTTATTTCGAACTCAAAACCATGTCCCTTGGATTTCAGTGCCTTTCAGTTGTTTGCTGTAGGCTATTTCGAACTTCCGCTATTTGGAATTATTTTTCGTTTCCCCCAAGAGTTTAAAATAACCGGGTCATCTTGTTGTCTGGGGTTTGCTTTCTTTTTTTCTATCATTTTCCTCAACATTTCTTTTAAATTCTTCCATACATTACTTACTTGCGTTTGCTTACAGTAATAATTTATATTTGTTTTCTTTCCATCACATTGTAATTTTTTATTATTTTTTTGTTGTTGATATTGACAAAAATAGTTCACTGCGTACACTAATAGAAGGTTTCTCCTACAGTTAAATCTCACTGGCAAATGTTTTCTTTTTCATACGCACAGTTTATTGTCATGAAATACCATCTTTCAGAAGCCCTACAATCAACTCTGCCCTTCACGTTAATAGCATTTGTTGATGAACGTGAAGACTCGAAGTAAGTGTTCTTTCATCGTTGCTTTGTAAATACCTGAAGAAACAAAACCACTACGTTTCTCGACTTTCCCAGTCTTCAAGGCGCTGTCCAAACTACGGTGGAGGAATTTGAAAGCGGAATTCTCACTCTGAAAACCCATTAAATGTTTTCCGGTCATTTTGAATTTGTGGAGGAAAACTCGCTCGGGGAAAACCACATGATTATTCAGTGACGCCATCGTTTTCAAAAAGCTCCGTTTTCAAAATGTTTTTCGTCTACACGAAAACGAAAAGCTGGCGTTTCCAAATTCCTCCGGTTTAAAGAGCGTTTACGAAAAGCTCCGTTTTCGTGACGGATTAGTGTGGACGGTAGGCCTAACCGTAGAAATAAAGCTGCATTTTTCAAATTCCTCTGTAAAAGTGTGGACGCCGTTCCACACTCCGTTGAAGCTAAAGTAAATCAGAGTTTTATCTCAGATCAATTCTTTTAGCCAATGGCTTTGGCCGCATTTAGTGTAGTAGGCCAATCAGGAATGGCCAGACCAAACAGTCCGTGGAGAGCGCGGTAAAAGTCACGTGAGCTTAATTCTACATCTGATTGGTCTGTAATAGAAAATACTAAAATATTTCTTTTTCCAGTTTAACATGCAAATGAAGCCCACAAGCAAGCAAAAACTAACGATAATAACCGATGTTTTGGTGTCTTCATGTCAAGGCCATGAAAAATATGAATATACGGAAAACAAATTCTGCTAGATGATTTACATAAAGAGTGCGAGGCAAAACTATACAAATACTTTTAATTCTCTGATGAATAGCATCTCGTACCTCGCATCTCGTGCACTTGTCTATCTCAGCAAAGCCCATGAGGTAGGCGTCGACAAGAAAATCGATCAAAACGTTTTGGTTAACATTTCATTCTTTTTTTTAATTGTTAGGATTCTTGAAGTTGTGCTCAAGTTAAGGTGCAATGTTCCTTCATCAAGGTAATGTAACCAACAGAGCTCTCTAAAGACACTGACTGGAGTTTCGTTTTTGCTATTAATGCAGCTCTGATCAAAGAAATTTCTGCATACGACCTCACAAATGTTTCGGCTTCAACCGAGGTATGACGAAACAAATGGTCCTATGAACAACAAAGGATGGAAGACGCCAACCTCCTTCCCAGAATCTCTCTTTTCCTTTGGAACGAAGCTTAGGTAGAGTTTAGCCTCAAGGCGCGTTGCTCTCATGATTACTGTGTCGGACTCCAGATACTGTAAAATTCCGGTTTAACCCCCTCCCCCCCCCCTACGGTTATAGGCCCATCTTTATGTGTACAAAAAAAAAAACTAAAAAAGTATTCCTTTACTTTGCTTCGTGTACTTGGTTCCTTACTTGTGCCTTGTGTTTTTTTTCTCTCAAGGACATAAAGCATCTTTTGTACCGCTGGCTGTTATTCTTATCAGCTTATCTCGAAACAGTTATAAGTCCTTCCGTATAAAAGCGCGCCCCCCCCTCCCCCAATATATAACCCCCCCCCCCCAAAAAAAAAGCCCGCATGAAGGTGTAGAAGCTTATAACTGGAATGTTGTCAATATCATTGTGATGCGTTCTTCTGCAAGGCGTTTTCCCTTATGATGAAAGGACAGTGGTCCGACAAGTTTGCATTCTTCAAAAGCATTAGTGCCTACATATCGCTCAATTTTGCTCGAAAATTACTATCACAAGCGACTTTCAAGGCAAAGTGGTGGTCTGTTATCTGCGATTGACTAGCATCACATCCAACGAGACAAACAATTCTCCTTCGTGCTAAGAAACAGCCAGGAGATATGGTAGCCGCTTCCTAATTAGTTTACTCAGTTTTACCGCTTTTGCTTTGTTTTGTTTTTTAGCTCCGCCAGTAACATTGTGGCCAAGCTACCAGTTCCAAAGTCAACAGACAGGTTTGGCTGTTAATATGTTATGTTAGAAAACACCCTGTAAGAATTAACGCACAGTAAAATCTGTACTTTTCTAACTCGATAAGAAAACATAGAACGTGTACAAGCTGTCAAGGTAATGATGGCAAGAGCAAAGAGAATTACATTTTGTGGCTCGAAATAAACGAGTTATTTTTCGTTTTTTTTTCTCGCTTCGTTTTCTATTTCTTATAGAAAACACTTGCCCCTTGTTTCTATTTAAGCAATAGAGCACTTTTTCCGTGTTTGTATATATAGCCTCATCTAAACACGAGGAGGGTTGGGAGAATTCGAGACAGTTATGCAAACCCGAGACGTAGTCGTAACTTTCGAGACTTTCGAGAATTCTCCCAACCCTCTGAGTGTTTAGATGAGGCTATATAAACACGGAAAAAGTGCTCTATTGCTTTTATAAAATAATTCTCAAAAATACGCGCGAATCTAAAACGTCACAACCGTGTTTACATACTCTCATCTAAACACACCTATCGACCAATGAGAGCGCGCGTAGTGGCTCAGTTATTTTGTAGTGATTTATAGATCTAAACACTAGTGAAAGTTTGGGAGAAATTGAAAACCTGTGGAAACACAAGCCTATGGCTCGTTTCATTTCTACTCGTTCTCGTTCTACCAGATTTCCACTT
>OZ026607.1:13210731-13213231 GCA_964020085.1 Micromussa lordhowensis
TGTCATAAATAACTTTTTTTTGCATTCCAGTTTGGAGTTCGAAATACCGATGCATATCTGCTCCGGTCTACAAATCCGGTATCTGCGCGTGCAGGATCGCGAGAAAACTTACAGCCCTTTTCGATGGGTCCGGTACATCACTCATAGGTGAGATATGAAATTTATCACCGCGTTAACTGCCCCTTATCAGTAACTAACGTGGCACCCGATGAAAGAAACAAACCCCATTGAAACGACTGGTGAAACCGTAATAGAGGAAGTTCTGAATATTTGTGAAGCGAGCGGGTTTCTTGCTGTCTTACGTACGTGAACAAGCTTAGCTCTGACAAAAATGAGGTTTGCTTAAAAAACTAAAAGTTAAGTCCATCTCCATAACGAAAGAGAGAGCTGGCTTGCTCCTAAAGGGTTCTTCCTCATATTGTCGGGTTCTGTTTGCTCCAAAAAGTGGCAAACCAGTTGCTATCATTCATTGTTATTGTGTATAGAACAATCGGATGCGTCCATTTGACTCTTTCGGAAAAGGTTTGCTTTTGAAAATTTCTCGGTCAGTCGCGAAAACGTGACGAGTATTGAGTATTAAGTATTCAACATCGAATTTTTTATTTGGCCCGACGGTTTTATTCTGGACCGGAAGCCCGAGTGACCTGCTCGCATCTGATTGCTTAATAAACAGTAGAACTGCGTGGGCTGCATCATAGCTTGCACATGTGCCGAACCATGAAACTATCCCTTAAACACAGCAGGCGCCTGGGCCCACTTGTTCAAAGGGTAGATAACGCTATCCACTGCTATCTAAAACTGGATACGTGTTGACAAAACATTCTACGCTGTCCTGTGGATAATGATTTGTCTGTTAGAGAACATTCTATCTGTCCTTTACACAACCGTAGCTAGTTTGTTTAGAGTCCATTTGATTGTCTTGTTAAATGTTTCTTAGTGTCTCTTATAAAGAACAAAATAGTAGAAAAACTGTTTTAATTACAAACCACCAATGTTTCTGCTTCTCTTTCTAGCGATTCGTACGTCATTCGGATTTAGAAGAAAGACTGAACAGTAAAAACTAAAGAGGTGAAAACATACAATTTTGCTTCGTGTATGGTCTCTGACGTCACACATGTATGACGTCATGGCACTAGTGACACGAGTATACCTGCACACTAGTCGATGTCTTGTGAAGACGCAAAGAAACACGACCAGTTCATGATAATTACTGAGGCGATGGCCGTGAAGTGGCAGGAAAAATGGGCCATAGAGAAAAGATACGCGCAGTGGACACAGAATGATTAGTTTTTGGTGAACAGGAATATGCGAGTGACTGAAACAACAATTCATCCTATGCTTTATGTCCCAGTTATTTCCTCGGATGAATACCAGATTATGTTGTTATTAAATAAGCTCACTAGATTTTTGATTTGTTTGTTTTTTTTTTTTTGTCTTTTTGTTTTTCGTTTCTGGGGAAACGAAACGGTAATGTTTGGCTTCAGGGATAAACTGTTTACATAGTGGCGAAAAATAGTGTAAATAGGAGGCACTCCACATGTTACACAGCAAAGTGTAACCACAAACGAAATGTAACTTTTGGCGCGAAATGTAACATAGCATATATACTTACTATGGGCTGATGCTTTTATCCATCATCTAACAAAGAACACAGAGTCATTATTAAAGTAACAATACAGTAGTGTTACAATAATATGTTCATCTTTTGACGTCTCCAACGATGACTGACGTGTGTTATAGTCATTATTCGTGCCTTCAGGCATAATGTGGGGGCGCGGTGGCCCCATGGTTAGTGCGCTCGACTCCGGAGCGAGCGCTCCGGGTTCGAGCCCTGGCCGGGGACACTGTGTTGTGTTCTTGGGCAAGACACTTAACTCTCACAGTGCCTCTCTCCACCCAGGTGTATAAATGGGTACCGGCGAATTTGATGCCGATGGACTAGCATCCCATCCAGGGGGAAGTAGAAATATTCCTAGTCGCTTCATGCTACGGAAACCGGGATAAGCTCCGGCCTGATGAGCCACTAGGCTCGTATGCAGACTTTACCTCAGGCATAATGTGTATTTGTTGTTGTTGTTTAACGTTAGAAGATATCAGGTTTGCCGTGCGTCCTTAGCGTACGTACTGGAAAGACACGAACAATTCTTTTTCAACGTAACTTTTCAATTCAACAAGATAACAGTTTGAACTGGCCATGTGACCCGCAGTAAGTTTGGATAGTTTGACTGACAGAAAATATTCAGCTTGACAAGAAGGCTAATTATGTCTAAATTTCCTATATAACAATTATTCCATGAGCCCGAGTTGGATATGAAGTGATAAAATAACCAACGAGCGCGTTGCGCGAGTTGGTTATAATCACTTCATATCCAACACGGGCGAATGGAATAATTGTTTTAGTAAATTCTCAAACCGGGTTTTGCCGCCGATTTTTATTTCGGCCATTATAGAGGGCTGAAGTTGAAGACTTCGTGCGGAGAATTTTTAAACTTGGCCCACT
>OZ026607.1:13215731-13275731 GCA_964020085.1 Micromussa lordhowensis
GTAGCAAATTGCATAATTGTATCCTCCCAAATGAATCATCACGTGATCTGAATTGGGTGGTAACAAGGATGTAAACACGTTAGCCGAATACGTCTATTGCTTTTGGGTTAATTTCTTAGAGACGTTTTCATTGGAGCCTGTAAGGAAAAGTAATCGGTTTTGCATTAACTACACGATTGGCTGAAAAAAAGCCCGCGCCAATTTTTCATCCAATCAGAAGTAAAACCAAAACCAACTGTGACTCACTCGCACTCGTTTTTCCCGCGCCTCGCGTCAGCTACATGTAATTATTATCCAACTCTGCTTCGTAGAGTACAAATATCGCGCAAAACGAGTACAAATAACAGATATTTGTACTCGCCTCATTCCTCCCGGCCGCGTGAAGTTCAAAACCTTGGCAAGTCAGAATTTTGGGAAAAGAAATCGTTGGATAACAAATCTCTTATTAGACGTTTTGGTGTGTAGTATCGCTGTATATTTTTACTCGTTGTTTGTATTTTGACTCGCCCTACGGGCTCGTCAAAATACTGCACAACTCGTAAAAATATACAGCGATACTACACACCAAAACGTCTAATAAGATATATTTATTATCCAACTCTGCTTCGTAGAGTACAAATATCGCGCGAAACGAGTACAAATATCACACGATATTTGTACTCGTCTCATTCCTCCCGGCCGCGTGAAGTTCAAAACCTTGGCAAGTCAGAATTTTGGGAAAAGAAATCGTTGGATAATAAATCTCTTATTAGACGTTTTGGTGTGTAGTATCGCTGTATATTTTTACTCGTTGTTTGTATTTTGACTCGCCCTACGGGCTCGTCAAAATACCGCACAACTCGTAAAAATATACAGCGATACTACACACCAAAACGTCTAATAAGATATATTTACTTCGTGCTTTGATTGGTTCACTGAATTTCTTTGTCTTTTTGATAGGCTAGAGAGATCACTTTGTTATGATTTTACGACTATTGGATGACAGACGTGCGTTTTTTAGGCCGATTGCTTAGCGTGGTGGTGCATAAATGCGAATTAGTTTCGACACGCATGTGAAAAAACGCTCTATGATTAAAAGATGTGAAGGTCTACTTACATGGACCGCGTATACACGAAGTGCTTGTATCGTGTAAAGAGTAATTGAGACCAACGTGTGCCATATTTGCATCCATTTAAAGACAAATTTACACCTGTTTCACATGTACATGGCTATCTTGTAACATCAAAGGTTAATGAGTTTTTCGCTATTTCTGGGGTTAGTTTCCGCCGAAAAAGCTTTGTACAGGAAGAATGTTTAAGATACAGAGAAAGCTCCGCTCCAGGGGGTTTATTAATGGAGTTTCCTTTCCTTACTCTTATCTACATTTCCTATTAGTTGAAGTAACCTGAGATCAACGTTTAGATTCCTCTTACAATATCACATATACATTTAAGCAAACGGGTAATGAGAATAAAAAAGATCACCAATTGGGGGATGTCTTGATGTAACACAAAAATCTTCAACCTGACATTAACAGGAATGTATGACAGTCAGTTAAGAGAACTGATACCTTGATCTTGGAACTGAATAGGATACCTTTATTTTATTACGGGCTTACAGTAGCTAAACGACATTTGATGAAAGATTTCATGTCAAAATTTTAAAAGCAAAAAACTACCTTAGACGGAAGTAATAAAACTGAGAAAGTTCTGTGAGACTGTCGACTTTTTAGAAGGTTTTAATGACAGACTTACAAATGGGAAACTTCAAAAAATGTTCTTTAAAATCATGTAATTACAGTGAGCTTCGCTTTCAATTATAATAGCGACAAATTATTTTCTGTGAGCTAGGCAACCGTTCACAATCGATCTTTTGCCCCTTCCGTGCTTTTGTGATCAACGTAATGAAGCATTTGTCGTGCTAGCGAAATTAGTACTTTGTGAGAAACTGTTTCCAAGTTAGAACTGACTTGAAAAGTTCAATCGGTTTTAGCGATTTAAAGCGATTTTCAGAATAAACCACTCATTCTCGTTCGTCCTGGTAGATTGCTTACGAACCAAGATCTTTCTTACATTAAATAGTTTGTCAAAAAATTAACCTCATCATTCATGGCGTGTTATCAAAAGTTTTTACATTTGATCAAAACATTTCTACGAGTCTGTAGAGCTACGAAAAACGATCAATGCATAAATAAGGTAATCAAATCATGACCGAGTTCAAAAGTTAATAAACATGTAGATGCCTAGATTCAAAATAAAGATTTGTTATCCATCCGAAAGGAAATAAAACATGTATTACACGATAGCGATCAAACCGCATGATATTTTGATATCACTTGCCGGTCAGTTCATTCAACTGTGAAAAGTGTGAAAGTTTCTCTTATTTCCATACATATCACAGGTCCTTATGTAGTGAAGTCTTAAAGTGTCGGAGCCAAATGCTAAGCCATAATCTAGCACCATTTTGCTTCAATTTGAATTGGAGCAAACGCCTTTTTAATTGAAATTTACGAACTGGAATATAAGAACGTAATTTAATAGACGATCGAAAGACTTTTTGAGGCAAGAAAGATCGGCCACGATATAATTCTTTGACTACTTCAAATCTTAACGCAAACACATTCAAATTGAGTTTCATTTAATTAATGGAGAAATTGTGTAGGGCAAAATTTGAAATGTTCAAGCAAGATTCGACGAGTTGACAATTCAGGTGTTTGTTTAGATACACAGGCATTATTTCAGTTCTAGCTTACCTTAGTTTGGATGACTTTGAGGTTTTCGTCAAATATTTCTGCTCGTTACACTCTTTCGGTTTTATTTCGTAACTATTTGTCAAGTTAAATGACGTTGTCTCTAACAGAAGGCTGTGCTCTCTGGGAAAGCTAGCTTCTGTTGAAAAGAAAAGCTTTACTTCTGAATGACGCGTGTTTGCGAGGCGTCGGAAGGAGCTGATGAAATGAAACAACGATTAAACGAAATTGGATTGTATGTCCGACAATGAAGCGGAAACCGGATTAATAAGATCAGTTAAGAATTACAATTTAATTTTGATGACATCAGCTGAAATGTTATTCAAGTAAGGCGTGGGACACTTTGTTGAGTAAAAGCTCGGAAGCGCTAGGCGGCTGGGTTTCAACATGGCGTTCAAAAAGCGGGTGTAAATCATCCCAAAACGCAGATGCTTTCGCTAAAGGCGTCGGTCGATGTTCTCAGTTATTGTCGAGTTATAAAGGATGAATTCATTCAACTTGAGCGTGGTGATAATACAAACGCCTTCTTATTATACCGAGAAGGACATTTCGAACTCAATGCTCTCGAAATTAACACCGGATAAACGCTATTTTCAATAGACTGCGTCCTTTGCCATTTGGTGTCTTCTCATTCAAAATGAACAAAGAGGCGAAACATTCTAATCAAAGTTAAATTAAAAACACATCAACTATGACTAGTTTTTTGTGACGCAGGTGAAATATCGTATTATTGCCCGCCCGGTCAACTAAAATCCGCCTTCGCAACTTATTTTTTGTTTATTGCGCAACTAGTTCAAGCCTACCTTTAACTTTGTCCATATTTAAATAATTAATAAACCAAGGACTGCTTTCAATTCACAATCTAACGGATGGAAGCCTGAGCGTACTTTCAAGAAGTGGCCTCAGATATAGTTCCTAGACTTTGAACCAGGCCAATCGACAACTTCAATTGATCAGACAATGCCTAGTCAGTCTATACGAGAAATATTTCATGCGCAAAGTAAAATGAGTAAAATTTATGCGTGATGTTTTTCATAAAGTGACTTCAAAACAAAATGCTTAGAAGATGTCGGTTTACCTGTTGTACAATGGAAAAACAATTCAGTCAATTTTTAATAGACTTCGAGTTAATTACTTCTTGTAAACTAAAAAATGAAATCAACAAAGATGGCAGTTTATAAGTTGTTTTTATTTTCGTTTTTCCGGGCACTTGTTCAAACCAAAGACATGCGGGGGGTGTTTTTATGGAACAAAAGATAAGGGAGAATAAAGCTCGTTAAGACCACGAGTCTTATGCTCAAGTCTAGCACACCTGCCGGCTTCGGACATCAGTTTTGAAAAATTGATCAGAAACCAAAAAACGGTAGACGAATACAACTGAACTCAAAATTCCAGTCGCTAAGTCGAAGCAATTACAAATCCACCCAGGTAAGGTAATCAAAAGTAACCAAATAATAAATGTTTCAATCTTAATCGTTGAAATCTGAGCTAGTGGAAGCATATAAAACATTTGAATTTTTCTTGCTTTTTCGTCGAAAAACTTCGCTTAGATTATCGAGGACATTTCTTTTTAGATCAAATCTTTCCAAAAACCACATGAAATCGAACGACTTGCAAACAAAAACCAAAAAGATATATAAAAGGGTTAAACACTTTTTTGTAATTGAAATTTGGTACCTTTTCTGTATATTCTGAATTTAGTGAAAATATCTAACGATTTCTGTTAACAAATATACTACATGTACTGAAAACCTTAACAAAATGCAGGCCGTTTTTCCATCCTTATTTATGGTTGAATTCTGATTAAAAATCTAAGCTCTGAGTACTAGTATTATCTGCGTATCGTTTTACTGAGTTATTTTTCCGATTTTAATCTCCTAGCGATTTTGTAGGATATTAAACGTGTATAATTAAAATAGACTGTTGTACTTCGTTAAGAGTTTCGTTTATCTTTTTCATGGTTCTTCTCACATTTCTGTAAGCATAAAAGATTCATGTTTTGTTGAAAGTTCTTCTAAACTATACAGTAAGGCAGAAGTTGCTTTGACATACATATCTCTGATATTCTGAGTTAAAAGTTTAAGGTTAAGTTAAAATCGCACATATGGACTCGGTGAAATTTAGTTGCATGGTCAGCCTTTAAGAAGTTTTACAAATAGAGGTATAAAGGTTATTTTCCTTAAGGCAGTTATCCGAGGCTATGAGTCTATGAGAATGTTTTAAAATTTGATAACATAAAATTGCGGGGTAGACTGAAAGCAACTGTTTCGGCAAGATTATGAATGCTCGTTTGCGGCTGAATCATAAATAAAATTTCAGTATAGATTACAGGAGAAATGTGCGGAAGAATGATCAAAGAGCGGACTTTCAAATGAGAAATAGCATGGAAAATCGGTTATATGATAAGATTAAATACACTTCGGCAACAGAAGCCGGCAAATTGAGTATAAAACTGCGGCCGCTTTGAGAAGCTGCCTAGTTGTATTAACCTCTATAACACCTATAGTTCCTTTAAATTCAATTAATGTGCTCATTTAATTTGAAAGTTTCCAAGCTTTAGCCGTGTTGTGAAAATTCTGGAAAATAAATAAAAAGAAAGTAATTTGCCGTCGCATTGTTGCAAATTTAATAAGCAACACATTTTAATTTTTTCACACGAAAATTGTATCTTTATTTAGCTAAAAAACGTCAGTCAACTACTCAAGTGTCCGACTTCATTTATCGTTTTATCATTACTTTAACTTAAAATGCTTATTTATAAAACAAACTGCTTGTCAACTTTTACGACGGAATCAAATTAGACACGTGCCTAGCAGAGAGAATAACAGAAAAATCAATTATAGCAATAGTTTCCCTAAAAAAGAGCGATAAATTTGTTTATAACCTTTTCCTCTAAACTGACAAAGTAAATTAACGAATTTCACCTCGGTTACTTTAAGCGAAACTTGCAATAACGTGAACCAAGTCGAGACGATTGTTTTTTGTAGTTAGTCCAACTGCTAAAAAAAAGGAAAATTGTTCATGGACTTTTCTAAGCTGGGGAAATGAAGTTCGCTCATTGAAATAAAAACACAAAGCATCTAGTTGACGAAACACAAAGAAAATTCGAAAACAATTCTGATGCGTTGATGGACTAGGATAAAAACGTGAAATTTAGGTAAATCAATAAATTGCTGCCCTGTTAAATTGCCGCTTACGTTTGATGTGCTGCGGTTAAACCGATCATCCCCTAAAATTTAATTTCAGTCGACATTACACCAAATCCTAGAACAACGATATAGAATAAAGCTAAACTCAAGAGAATCAAATATTAGTATTCTATTTTTACCTCAGTGAGTGCAGTCTTGCCCAGTTGAAGCGCCCGGATCGAAAAAAAGAAGTGAAAGAAAAACTTGAGCATGCAAACCACTTATCGTATCGTTGACGAGAAAGTCCTTTTCACGGCATGCCGGATGCAGATATAAATCACAATGACGTCCGGCTGATCCTAGGAAATAAATTAACAAGATAAGATCTTTTCCATTAATTTCTTGTTAAAAGCCTTCTCATTCGCTGAACACATCGAGTATCGCGTTTTGGGGTTATAATGTCTCTTTGTCATATCAATAACCACTAAGTTTATAAAACCCATTTGAACGCTGGTAGGCGAGGTCTCCACATCTCGTATTTAAAGAATGCAGGGCAGGTTTATATTCTGACACGATTTTCAATATCAGATTGATCGAGTAGCTACCACACCAGGTAACCACTTTACTTTTTACATAGAGGTTTCTTGGTTTTTCAGCGTATTTTAGAGGAGAAACGTTTACTGCTAATATTTATTTTGCTTTCAGGGCTTTAAGAAGCTAAGCAATTACTCTCAATGCTAACAAAATTTCGTCTGCATGTAGTGATTTATTTTCGTGCATAGAGTGCAAATTTCAGCTACGTATAAGCGAAGGAAAGATTTTTCGTAAGCTTGAAGCAACTATCAACGAACCGCAAACTTGTAATATGTTACTGATATAAATTATTTCGTAAAGGAAAAAATGTATTTCATAAATTTATCTGTTTCATCTTAGCCTATGAATGTTTTCTAAAAAAGAAAACTTCTTTCAACAAAGTGGCTGGTTTGAACGAAATGTTTCATTCTTAAATTCTAAGAATTACAAAATATATTTTTTGGTTCCAACAATTGCTAAACCGGCTAGGATTGAGATACTGTCTTGGTGTACTACCGAATTATCGAAAACTAGCAATAAAAAGGAGAATTTATTTATTTATATACTTCCACGAAGGCTTGTAACATGTATCTTCAGAAGAAATGGTGTTTTTTTTTTAACGAAGAAATTGTGCAGCTCTTAACACGGGATTTGATAAAATCGACTCTCGAGATATGCCCTCTAGTCATTAGAGCATCGAGGAAAAAAAAAAACGCATAGCTATGACAAAACTCTTATCAAAACCAAAACTGCTTAAGTAGATCAGCCATTACAGTTGACAAGTTCCTTGCAGCCAATACTTCAGTTACATCCGATGCACACGCCGTCTCAACATTTGCATGCCTAGGACGTCATTAACAGAATTTTTGCAAAACTAACTTACGAAAAAATGCCACGACTTGACAAATTAAGATAAAGAGTTATGATTTAGATGTCAACTTTCCAGTGGTGTCACGCAGCACTTGAAAAACTTAAGGTAATTCCTAAATTCGCTATCAAAGCATGAAAATTCTTATGTCGGTTAACACAGGAAATTGGAGACTCACAAAATATCTAACTTTAACTAGATTTTGAAAAAAATCTTCGGTTTATTCATATATACGGATAAGAATGTTTTCTTGGTCTTTAAAAACCTATAGGAAGTGCTAGCCAACAGAAATTTAATTTATAAAAGTAAGTATATTTGACTACTGCTAAACGTAATGAGCCTGCTGAATTTGCCGTCATAACTAAAAGGTGATGTTGACAGCTTTGGAAACAAACGGAAGTAACCAACTAAATTCTCCGTCTGAGTGAAACGAACTCTATTTTGTGTTGAATCACGGAATGCTAGAAAATGCATGCGAAAATGTATTAAACTGCGCTTTTAGAGTTTCTTTACAACAACAACAGCATCGACAACAAAAAGCTCATTGATATATTTCGAAAAGCCAACATTACATGCAAGTTAATCTTCGTGTGTATGTTTGCCAGGCAATATACTTTCGTCGGGTCTTCCTCATAAAATCTTTCGTTTGCCACCGACTGAGCAGCCCAGTTGTTTTAAACATCAAACGGTAGAAATGTTTTCGATTCTTTGACTTTTCGTACGTTCCCAAGTTAAATACGCTTTATATACATCTTCGAGTATAACCCTGTTAACGATGTCTACAGACACCATGAAAAGTTATTGTGGCTCATGCTGCGAAATGACAATCAAGGCTCCCTTGGAATAATGTATTATTTGACTGTGACGATATTTCTTTATTTTGTTTTATTTTTTCAACCGATAGAGCGAGTCACTTTTACGATAGAATGGGCGATGAGAAACGAAATATTTTATGGGGATGGCCTTATTGAATAAAAACTCCATTAAGCATCACCTCTTCAAATGTTCTGCACTTATAAAACTACTGCAGCTTCTAATTGCACCACGGCACACTACAAAATAAAGCTGTGTCGAGTCTTTCTATTTATTTGTCGGATACAAGCCCCTGCCAGAGGCCATTTTGAAAACCTTTCTCAAATAAATAACGTTGGATGATTTTCACATTATGACTTAGATTAAATTAATGGGCTCAAAACTACTTCATAATTGATAAGAACCTGCCCACGTGCTTTCAAATCTGCGTAGGCGATGTTTTAAGATGTACGATTTGTTTGTGTAATTTATCAGAAACACTCAAATGTAGGTGCAAATACCCGACGTGGGCTCACTGGTTTCCTTCCTTCCGCGAAAGCAATTTTTCATCTGCACGCAAGCCTAAGGGTGCGTTCCTTTGGGGTGATCTGGATCAGGATCAGTGATCCAAGATCTTTCTGGATCACGGTGAAGGAACCGATGAACCCACTCTGGTCACGGATTCATCGGTTTCATGATCCAGGCAGATCTTGGATCACTGATCCTGATTCACCCTAATACGTAAACTAGGATAGCAAACAAGTTTTGCTTTAGTTTTCTCTACTTTTACTGTTTTTGTTTTGCTCTTTTTTGGCCAACGAATGAATACAGCTGAAGCTTATGCGACAATGTGGAAAGGTATTATGGGTAATGGCGTTCACCGCTGTCTGGATGAAGCTCAAGGAGTTCCAGTGTGATACAGTGGACGTTCTCGAAAGCGGACACATTCGGAATGCGAAAAAGGTGTCCGTAAATAGAGCTGTACGCCTACGAGAATGGTTCTCTTAAGCTGCCACTACAGTTATAAAGTGTAGATGGCCATTTACGGGAGCTTGCCTAGTCAGCAATAAGAACTGGAGATGCAAAAAATATCACAGTTTCAATTGATTTGTCAGTTCTTGTTGCTGTGTTTGATAATGGCGATAACTGTTTACAGATAACTGCCCTGAGCGTCAACCAAGCAGCACTGAAACATTACTACCCATAATGCCCTTCGGCATTATTGCAAACACTTTTACGCTTTTTGTAGGAGAACGTTTGTCGAAACCTATACCTAATCGTAACTTTTTGGTTTGCTTCGGTGATATATCAGGGAGTTTGGTCGAGCCATGGTTCGTATTTTGGTGAGAATAGCTTCCTGGACTGCCTACCAAATGTATGATAACTATATGTAATTTAGTACTATAATTTATAAAAGCAAAAAAAAAAAAAAATGAACTGAGACGTAATCGAGCCAAAATACCCATTGCGAGACCAAATCACCTGATATGCAGCTGAACTGTGACATAAAGGTACGATTAGGTATTGACGTACCCAAATTCGGCCAAGTGAGCATGATATCGTTGGCATATCAGCTCAGTGAATTGATATCGCAGGATCGATATCAGGCCAGTGGACGCGGCTTCTGATTGGCTAATTGCGAATTTGGTTACGGTAAAGCTGTAGATCGTGAAGATTGTTACGTACGTCAAGACAATGAGTTCCGCTCTAGGAAGAGCGTGGGGAGACGAGTAATTTAATATTCTCCACGAGCAGCTGTCACCTATCAGACTATGGCCTGACAATGGAACCCAGACGAGAAGGCAAAAGTACAAATCAAATGGACTTTTTCGGCGATGCTGCGACCATTTTGAATTCTATCGGTTCTATTATGGGATGCTTAGACGGCCAATACATAGTAATTTGGCCCCTGAACATCCCATAATAGCTATTTGAAACAACAGAATTCAAAACGGCCGCCATATCGCCGAAATGATCTATTGCTTTAGAAGGTGTTATAGTCAGTCCTGGCGGAGAACAAGTGAATATTTCCAGGGTCATAACTTCTCGTCTGAGAATTTCTACACGAAAAACTTGCGTATATACGTTTTTGCAAGTTAGCCTGAAAAAGTTCTTTTTTATTTGGTCTCGACTGAGAATTTACTGTAGGTTACTTAAGTTCTTAGGTGCCGTGGTGCTTCTTTGCTCAAAATGACTACATTCTAAGCATTTCTCTTGCTTTGGCTCAGGTGAATGTCATAAAATATCGAAAAACACTAGCGTTTTCCTTTGAGCGTGCGCAGATCACTTGAACGTTCGTCTTAAGCGCGCGTAAAACTATGGGGATCGAGCCACCTTAAATGAATTCAGAATATTGTTGTTTATTTTTGTTCAAATATTTCAAATAAGAGCCTGTTTTAATTTTCAATATCTACTAACCCGCTCAGGATGTTTAAATACACCATAATATAAGAATCTCTTGACCTTAAAAATTGGAACAGGTTCCTCTCCCAAGAAAAAAAATCGTTCCATTATTGGATCTTACAGTGTGTAGGTATCTAGTAGTAGATCCTTTTAACTTTAAGCTTTGTTACCTCAACAGAAACATGAACTCACAGGCGCTACTTCTCCAAGCCACCCTCTTACTAGTCTCCGTTGCTTGCAGCCAAGTGCACGGAGTAGTACACAAGGAGGTCTGTAGGCCTATAGTGTCGGGTATAGATGTAAAAGTTGTCAGCTGTGAGTCGAGAACCGTCCCACTAAAGATGTGTGCCGGAACATGTCTTTCTGAGGAATCCCGAGAACGTAAAACATGTTGGTGCTGCAAACCAGTGAGCAAATCACCGGTTTATGTTGAAATTCTATGCCGGAATGGATACAGTGCTTATCGATACAAACACACAGTGTACGAACACGACCAGTGTACTTGTTCAAGATGTTTCGAAAACTGAATTATGTCTGGTTTATTCACGATAGTTGCCTCCATTGTGTTTATTCTTTTGTGGTGTAAATGAGACATATATGCATCTCATCTCACGTGATAATATGATTTTTCATCTGTCATCAAATTCTGCTTTACCATTTCCACTTTCGATCGAAACTGAGAAAATATCCCTTTTGGGTCTTCACACCCAGTGGCTATTCTGAGTTTCATTTGCACCACAAAGGCCACTCAATACTGCACGTTTCTATCGTGAATTAGATGCATCAAGGTAGTAGCGATATTCTAACACTAAACAGACATTTAAAAGAAATATTCGATGATTTAGGCACACCCAATGGCGCAAATATTATTTATTAAGATTTAAAATTGTGATTCAGTCTTCAAAAGAAAATAATTATAACTGTATTAATTACAAATGTAACTAAGCGCTGATGTTGTTTTTGATTGAATCACAGCAACTGTGAATAAACAATCTAGGACTTACGGTTTGCATAGCTATACTGAAATGGCCCATCACCCTCGCTTGAGATCAGTTGAACTGTTGCAATGAGGGCGCTGTTTAGTATGGGAAGTTGAGATGTCTTTTCCCATCCCAACCCGCGAGTTATAATTACCCGCTGCTAGCTAGTATCCAATCCCTTCTCGACAGCAAGCGTGGTGAGTAGGAAGGAAAGAGCGGGGAGAGACAAAATTTCCCCTTCTTGGGATGTCACGGGTGAGCGTTGCGTGACACTCTTGCAGAGGAGACTAAGACGAGTCGTATTGGGTAAATGTTCGTTTAGGTACCCGAAGAGTTTCGATTTCTACTAAAACTATCAGACGTTAGCGCGAGTTTACCCGAGTACTTCCGAAAGCTGGCATGCCAGAGTGACATGATAACCTTAGCTTGCATTACCTTACACCATTCTCACCGAAGACCGCTGAACTTCAGCGAAGTAACACACAGTCATGTAGACGAGAAAAGGAAAGAAGTATCTCTTCATTCCAAATAATTCAGTGATTTCTTTGACTGTTCAGTCCCCGAAGAGGAGCTAGTAAAAAAAGGAAAACTCAACATCAATATATCTACTTTTTCTGCTTAGGGTAACCCACAGGAAAAAACGTGCATGCCAGTTAAACAGATGTAAACAAATCGAGTTATAATTTTTGCTGTTAATTTCATACTGCATTCATTCTCGAATTCACTGATGAGGCACAATTTTTTTTTTGAGTTTATCGTCTTGAAATCAAATCCTTATCGGCAGGTTTTATTTTGAAGCGGTAATTTTTACGCGAGGTTTCTTCCTCTCTGATAAAACAATCGCCCGCAAATGACTCATGTTTGTAAACTTTTCCCTTTCTTTCGACAAAACGCTTCCTGATACTGAAAACTTATTGTATACTTCAAGATCTTACTCTACGAGAGCTTTTTCCAGTCAAAAAATACACATAACGGTAAAGAATATTGGAAAGGAAATCTCCGAAGTGATAAAAATGGTCGTGATATATTACGGAGCCATTTTTGTCGCATTGTCCCAAAACACCCGTTGTGTAATTTACGTTCAGCGAGCAATTACATCACAGTTTTGGCCTGTTAATAAAATATTACCGGCTGTTTCGCTACACGAAGCTGAGGTCACAGGATTCAATATAAGAATTTGAAGTCTCGTTGGTGAAAAATTCAAGTTTCTTGAGGATTTTCCCCGTATATTCGTCGCAGTTTTTTCTGCGGACTTCTCAAATGAAAGGTAAGTTGATGTTGACTCTCTTTTTCCGTTTGATTCTCCAGTTTTATTCGCTCATTTTGATGTATTTGTGTGCGAAGCAAATATGGGACAGGAAACGTGATGAGATTTGGCTAGATTTGGCGGGTTTAATTCTTAATCTTGGGCGCCATGTTCTTCGCTAAGATGGTGATAATTTGCAAATTTTGAAGTTTTTTTGTGCAATTTGAAAATGAAATGTTTCAAGCGCTTGTCGTATGGCTTTGGAAAGTTCCCATAGTCTTGTGGTGGTACTATTGTTTACTGAATTGACGGATCAAAACACAACAATGAATCTTTCATGGTTAACAGGTCAATCATAACATGTTCAGATACTCTGAGAGTCAGAAACGATCTCTCTGAAATAAAGCTAAAACTGCTTTAATTTTTTTGTGGCAACACAATTCCTTTGTGCTAAAACTTGCATCTTTATATAAAAACAACAACACCCGTTCTGTTTTGCTGGGTAATCTAATTTATGCTCGGGTTGGCATGGTCTGTATCACGTGTGTGATCAAGGAGCAAGTCAGTTGTCATACACAATTAGCCGTCAACTTCAAATCCATGCCATGCGTTTATACTTCCTCTAAGATTAAATCAGAGTTAAGATCAAAACGCAAATCTGCTCTGCAGTTAATGTTGTGGTATAACATCAGTGTGCTTACCTGTTTGATACAACTTGTGTTTGGAGATCGAAGTCCTCCAAAATTTGCTAACCTAACGGTTTCGAAAACGAAGAATTTTTTTTTTTAAAGTACCGATAAAAATCCGATAAAACCATGGAATCAATAGAAATATATCTTGTTCACTAAACCGTTTCTTAACGAAAATTTTAAGCCAAGGCTATCTAAATCCTTTCTGCCTTAACAAATTGCATGGCCAGGGAATTCATTTAGAGGATTTTTTGTGCCAATTTTTCTCGGTGGAAATAAGTCAGATGTCAGACGATCTTGGAAAATTTCCGCTTAAGAAACAGTGGAGAGTTTAAAAATGTAAACACTGAGAATTCGAATTTTGGTCACGAAGACCGTCTAGGTTTTCCATATTTACTTGTCATGATCTCTCCACTTTGACACATTCTGTCGTCCTTTAAAAATCAATCAAAGGTGGCTAAGTTATACGACTTGATATATAAAATACTGAATTCTGTAAATTACAGAGTTAATTTTGAGTCTAAGCAGTTATCAAAAATTATAAAAGAACTTGAAAAGAAATCTCGCCAGGCTTAATTTTTATTATCAAATACCATTAGCCAAATTTAACGGGTTTTACACAGTGTCGAGAAAAGGTTGTGATGGCTCAAAAGTAAAACGAAAACGTACTAAACTTGCTATTTGTTTGACTTTTTAATTTTCTTATTATTGGAAAAGAAAAGTTCGACGCCTGGTCTGGAACCAGACTAAAATCAGCAAGCCAAGCTCATTAGGGCTTGGTCAATGAGATCGGAGTTCAAGATATAGAATTAGTTAACTGTACCTTTTAAAATAAGTGAAATTTATGTTTTGTAGCCAGCTCCACTTGATAATTTAAATGAGGAAAATGCTCATTAGGGTGGTTCTCACTTGAAGTGCCGAAATTCATTTACGTTTGCTTTGGTTTTACTGGAGGTGTGGTGCTCTCATGGTTGTTGCGTTGGAGCGGTCCTGGTTCGAGTCCTGGCCGGGGACATACGCAATCAGTGCACTTTACTCTTACGGTGCCTCTACCCCCCCAAGTGTGTTAAGGGGTACCGGCGAATTTAATACTGGGGGGTAACCCTGCGATGGATTAGCGTCCTATCCAGGGGGGAACAGAAATACTCCTAGTCGCTTCATGCTACAGAAACCAGGATAAGCTCCGGCCTGATGGGCCACTTGGCTCGTATGTAGACTTTACCTTGGTTTTGCGTTAGCTAAGCGATTGGTCTGAGCCACTCGCGCGACTTTGCCGATTATCCAATCAGAAGTGAGACCGAAACCAATCGTGACTCACTCGCAGACCCTTTCCCGCACTATGTATTTTGTCTGGTTTAGCAGATTGCCTGTGTTCTTTATGACTGGGCAAATTGATTATTTTGGATTTGGTTTTACGATACTCGATTGGTAGGCGCTCTATTATCTGTTTTCCGAAATTAATCTCAATAAAGATAGCCAACATCTATTTTCTCTTTAAAATATCAGTATATGGTCTAGCGGACAGGTGGGGAGAACAAATAAAACCATCAACAAGAAGATGTCGTCTTGATGTATAACCAAATTCTCAGAACGTAATAATGTATTGCAATCAGTGAAATTTAAATTTTAAACTAAAAGTTTTCTTGACGTTTTTCCTGTTTGAAAAATCTGAATCCTACAAAAAGCGAGCAAACTACAAATATCTTACCTGTTGGTTTCCTTACACCAAGTTGTTCAGATAACTTAGATTTCTAGTGTTAGCTGCTAGTCGCACATCCTTCTAGACCCAGGGCAAGCTAGAGGGGAAGAACAGCGCACGAGAAGGAATTCAACAGCTTCTGACACCGGTTCGGAAAGAGTGCCCGGGAGCTCTCCCGCTCTTGTTGCAGTGGCAGGAGGGGAGGGCACCCGGGAGGGGAGGGGCCCGGGGGGCCCGGGCACCCCCCCTTACTTTGGGTAAAAAAAGAAGAAATGACTGAAGGGAAAATGGCCGCCATGGTAAGTAAATCAAGACCGAGGCCTTGAACAAATATTACAGAGTTCCCGTATCAGTCCTGTTGGTCCTTACCAAATTTTTAAGAGCCCTGTTCCAACACTAAACCAACCGTTAACGAAAATTCTATCATCTCAAAGTGTACCACATAATGAGGGTGTATCAACCCTGTCATATTGTTTATACGTTTACTCTACTCCACCCCCGTGCCACACCTGTTCTCTAATATGGCAAAGTTTGTATAAGACACAAGTGTCCCATTAGACCAGCACACGAGAAAATGAGGTGAGCTCAGATCATGGTCTCTTGAAACAATAGAATTCTTTCTCCAAAATGGTCCCAGTATCGCCGAAAAGGTCCATTTGGGTTTTTGTTCCTTTGCCTACTTAACAATTTCTAAAATTTGCCAAGAGAAGAAACAGAGTTGCAATCATGTCTGGGTTCCATTTTCAGGCCATAGTCTGATCGTTACAGCTGCTCACAAAGCATATTAAATTAAACATCTCCCCACGCTCTCCCAGAGCGGAACGTATTTGTCATGACGTCTCTTGGCCAGCACTTATCTCCGGTTTCAGTAGCGTGAAGCAACTAAGAGTATTTCTACCCCCTGGATGAAATGCTAGTCCATCGCAGGGTTACCGCCAGCATTAAATTCGCCGGCACCCATTTATACATCTGGGCTGAGAGAGGCACTTTGAGACTAAAGCGTCTTGCCTAAGAACACAACACTATGTCTCCTGCCAGGGTTCGAACCCGGAGACGAACGCGAGCGGTCTCCAATATGGGTTCATTAGTTAGTGTATTTGGTTTAGAATAAATACACACATAATTCAATATTTGGCTTGTTTTTCCAGGGATGCATTTGAGTCTCCCACTTCTGCTGTGCGTAACAGTTGCCTCATTGTACTACAGCGCCGAGGCAGAACGATTCTCCAACTCCAGATATCTACTGGGTAAAGCGCTCCTTAGAAGAGCACGGGAGATCAATGAAACTAAAGGTAATGCTGACGTGTTAGAAGATGAGATGTCAGAGGAAGAGCGAGAGAAAGTCTTGCAAACAGACGCGTTAGAAGACATTTTCGTTGGTTCCGGAAATCATGTGTACGAAAGCCAAGGGAAATCGGAGACTTCCGGTTCAAGGCGAGAGGACACTCCCGCTTCTGACGAGAGCGAGGATGAGGAAGCAGAAGAGAATGATAGCAGACCCACTTCCGGTGATAGCAACGCGGGAGAAAGGAGTGAGACTGATGAAAGTGATGATGATGATGATGATGATGAGAAGAGCGAAGACGATGACGATGACGACGGAACAGAGACAAAAGAGGACCAAGAAAGTCAAGAAAGCACAAATGACGAGGATACTAGCGGGTCAGGGCTGATTGAAAGTGAAAACGCCGCAAGGCGCTCGTCAGATATTTCCGGTTCAGGCTCCGGAAGTGGACAGCAGAATGACGCAGCTGAGCAATCAGGGTCAGGAGAGAGCACCGTTGAAGAATTTACGCCCGCAGCTGCATCTCAGGTTGAGACCAGCGGATCTGAAGAAAACGCGTCCAAAAAGTCTGAAATCGAAACAGCTTCCGGCGACAGCGAAGATGAGGTCGAGGAAAGCGGAAGTGCAGAAGTTATCAAAAAAGGAATTGAAAGCTTGAGCCGACTTTTAACGCCAATAGCCAGCGGTTACGATTTTGAGTTGTACAGCGGTAATACTGCGAAAAATGACAAAGAAGCGGAAACTGAGGCGGAAGGTGAGAGCGAGAAGGGAGTCAGCTCTGATTCAGAGGAAGTCCACGTCAAGCAGTGTAAAAGGGTTTGCGAAGATCCCATGAGTTACGAACAGTGTGCTGTGCCTCGCTGTGACTACAAAATGGGAACCATCAAAGACTTGTGCATTTACCTGTGTAAGCACCAGACCCCAGTCTGTAGACAACAGTGCGAGTAAGTAACGCCTTCTCGGAAGACTTATTTTCGCGATGTGAATAATCGATAACTTTTTGTCTCGATTTTATTACGAGGCTTAAAATGGATTTGTCCGTTTCTGTCTCCGGGTCTTTAAGAGATTTATTAGTAAAATTCGTTAGGGTGGAACTGGAGACGAGAATGGTATAACCACTGTGCTCAATTGATCTCGGGCTCAATTGTTTCTAATTAACAAGGCCAGTCTAAGATTTATTGTTTGACTGAATAAACAAACTACGGACAAGCAACAGTGACAGGAACTCGTTTTAACAAGTGATTTCACGTTATTTTTAAAGTTTAACAGATACAGTGGATCACGATTTGACACCGTGTTTAAATTGTTTTTTGAGCATCACAAAACACTAACTAACTCTGAACAACTAATAACGAGCTAAATAACTAAGAGAGATTTATAGCAAGAGAATAATAATAAACCTTTGTACATGAAGACAATTTAACATGCGAATTGCACAGTAATCAAGGTGTAGCATCGACATTTCTCTGTACGTATTGCGTGCCTACTTACGCTTCATAATATTTTACAACTTACGAAAGAAGACTTATCCAGACTGACGGAAAAGCTACAGAACAGACAGCGTTAGAATTCAAACATTTACATTTATCGTACAGCGAAAGTCATCCAGCTAAGAGACCTTTGAAACTGCAAAAACTTGCAAGGGTCTAAGATCGGCATATTTCGCAATGCAAACCTTTATTTTTCGTGTCGAGCTTGGCCAGGAGCCCATTACCCTAATGGGCTCCTGGCTTGGCGAAGTAAATTTTCGGAATACAGTGGAATTCCGATTTTTCGAACTTCCAAGGGAAGCGAAATGTGTTTTAAAAAATCGGGCAGTTTGAGAAATCGGGGATGAAATTACAGTGTTCGACAGAGGAGAGAAGAAAACAACTTTTGGTTCGAGTTATCAGGAGTATTGCCGGAAAGTTCGATGGTTTGAAAAATCGGGATTCAACTGTATATAACTTTCTCAAACTGCTTTACTTTTAGGTCAAGTTGGACTTTTAGCTCATGTTTTTTTTTTCCACTGTGAAGTAAAAAGAAAAAAGGTTAAGAATTTCTCAGACAAACCAAACCGTGATCTCCTAAACACGCGTGCACACATATACAACAACGAAATTAGAATGTCTTAGTTCTCTAAGACTGCCATTAAATAAAAATTGAATCGCTTTAATGAGTTTAAGGGCCTTGAAGCCTCGGTCGTTTATTTTAAGGATGTTGCGCTTGACAGCTACCTGTTAAATCTTTATCTGGTAGTCAAAATATTTAAACCGCGTCACCTATGGTGGCTGTCTTCTCGAACGATCTTGGAATCAAAAGTAGATGTGATTCCTTGTTTTCGTATACGAAATATTATAGTAGTAGTAGTAGTAATTAAAGGAATGGTAAGCATTGAGATTTTTTACAATGAATTCTATAGAAGCTTTTAACATGGTGACTGGCAATCTGCGTCAAAAAGGCGGGAAAATGGCTCGCGCTAAAAGCACCGCAATTAGTATAACAGACAAAGCGTAAAGCAGATTTACAGTATTTTGCCTGCGAATGTAGACGAATCTCGACCTGCGCTTTTTTGAGAAACCTAAATGTAGTTTAACGTGTCTTAAACGACAGCACTCAACCTTCGCAGCCGTAATAAGAGTCGTCACGCAAAGTTTCTCCATACTAAGAGAAGCGTTTCGTGACGGCCCTGAATTAACTGGCTGTGTAAGAAGATGGCTTTGACAGAGGGCTATTGAACTAAGGACGGATGGAATGAAAAATGCCAGCCATTGTGCATTGTGCAGAGGCATCCACTATAGAGAAATGGCCATTGGAGAAGGCTTAGTTGTATGCAACAACGCCGGGCCAGAAATTCCTCTTCGTTCGCAGGCTCTTCGAACTTTAAAGGCCGTTTTTATTAAATATATAATTGGTTGATAAATATTGCTTCGGAGTAACGACTAACGGGTTAAACTGTACTATTCAGAAATAAAACTAAGAACTAATAATCTGTAAAAAATCTCCTTGTTGAATAAAGTCATATAAAAATTCTTGTATTCGCTTTCACTGACGTTTTCGAATGGCTGTCTTAAGTGATTGTCTTTCGTCTCTCAATCGATAGAGCGGAGAGCCAGGAACTAGTAAATGATATGCCACTACAGTTTTGAGGACAGAGAAAAATGGCCGTTTTAGAGGAGCAGCTGTTATGGGGAAGTAGGGGGGAGGGTGCAGGTTTCTTTATAAATCAATATATATATGTCAATAAAACAGAAACAGACATCAACAACTCACGGTACGGATTCATGTTTGGTGACTTTTCACCATGGATAGTAAAGTCTTCTACTATCCATGCTTTTTACATTAAAAAATAGGGTTTTGTATAAACCGTTTGTCAGTAGTTTTTTGTTTGTCAGTTGATTAATTAGCCGCTATCGAGAAGTATTTTGGCGGTAGGGACGAGTTTATTGGCCGTTGCTGTTTTGGAGGTTCGGCCGTAATTAGAAGCCGTGACAATTTTCATTCCCAGAGGCACTCGGTTCTTTTAGCAGGTAAGAAGTCACTCTTACTAGTACTGAGGCTCCCTCGGCTAACAAAATGACGGTGATCGTCGTTTTCTTAATCAAAGAATCTAAGTTTCTTAGGAACACGGATGACGTAACTCCGTCAAGAGAAGATCACGCAAAATAGATTTTGTAGGCCAGGCTCGGTTACTTCTTGTTTAGTGATTTGACCACGCATCCATTGTCAGATTAGGCCCCGTCTAAAATTTGAAAACGCAACAATTCGGTCAACAACATCGGTCATTTTGGTCATTTTGGATTTGTGTTTGAGGAAAACACGGGCAGGAAAATCACATGATTATCCTTCGAAAAATTCTGTTTTCAAGGTGTTTTTAGTCCAAGCTAAAACGCCGACGTTTTCAAATGCCTCTGGTTTGCCGTGAGCTCAGTTTTCGAACTCCTTCAACAAAGAAAGCAAATATTATTTTAAAGTTTCAAAAATAACTGATTCACTGTACTGAAAAGAAGGTATCAGTTTATTCAAAGACAAAAGCTGTATGACCAAGGCTATACAAGCGTTTTTATCAGGTACAAAGATAAATTCATGTCTTGTGCAGTTGTGACAAAATATGCCCGATAGTGTACATTGAATTCTGCAAGTTTGTCCTAGTTTTATTATCAATTAAGTGATCTCAATCTTCTTTAAAAAGTCTTTGCGTTAATGGCTTTTTTTTCTCAAACTAAACGCAGCTAAATGGAATCCCTTTGCTGCGGTTATACAATCCGTGAGCGTATCTTACTTCCCCGTCAAACTGTGAGCCTGAGACAGACGGCTTCACAGTGGATTCTCACTGGACGAAAAAATGGATTTACCTGGGTAACCAAACTAAAGCAAAAGTGTAGCAAATACCACATTTGCACAAATTTGCTCAAATCTGCTCAGGAGCAAAGATTGATATTGCACTAGATTTGCCACCCGTAGCAATGACGGTAAATGCCACATTTGCTCAGGATTTGCGCCTTTGCGCAAAGGTGATGTGTAGCTGTAAATTTGGGGGTCATTTACATATGGCTCAAATGTGATGGAAATATGTTTGTTTGAACCATCTTTACATATGACGCAAATAAGTGCACAAATTTGCAGTTTTGCTCGAGGTTTGCGCCTGTAGTATAAGCATGTAAACTTATTACTTTGACGAAGTTAACGCAGCGTTGAAAATGTTAGCAAAGCATGAAAACTTAACATTGTTTGCTTGGGTAGCAAAGGTTGTTCAAATATGATTTGTTGATCATGTTTGCACATGTTGGAAACTGCAGGCAAATGTAATAATTGACCCATATTGTTTTGTGTTGCAAATATAAGAAAACTTTTAGTATTCAACACATTTGCTTATGTAGCAAATGTTACCAAACCCTTTATTTTGAACAATCTTGTTGGAGGGCGGCAAATTTCATCAAACTCTTAATATTGGGAAACTTTGCTTGGAGCGGCAAATATGGTCCAAATCTAAGTCTTGAAAAAGTTTGCATGGGGTGGCAAATGTGATCAAACTCTTAGAGTTGAACATGTCTGCTCGGATAGCAAATATGAACGAAGTCAAAGTTTTAAACAAGTTTCCTTGGGGTAGCAAATGTGATCAAACTCTCACTATTGAGCGGGTTTGCTCAGGTATAACAATTAACAATTATAATCAAAGTCCAAGTTTTGACCAACTTTGCTTCAGGGGGCAAAATGTGCTAAAACTGTAAATTTGGAGAAAGTCTGCCGAGACGGAAAATAACCCAAGTAAAGAGTCAAACTCAAAGATAATTCAGCAGTTACATTCCTTTTATAACCATTTTGTTTATTTATTCATACTCTGTTCACTGAGAGAAAAACAATAACAATTTACAAACCATGAAAACAGCTGTTTTCACAATTTTTTTCGTTTTTTGCTATTTCACAATCTGATCACAAGATAACAGTAAATATTATATAATATAATGTACTATATGAGTCAGTCTCTACTCAATTGTCAATCAGATGATAACTATAAAATAGCCCATCAGAGAAGTATAGACACCTGGGAGAACAGATTGCTGAAGGTGCTCCCTGGTTAAATAAAGCTCATTATTATTCGTTTTTAGTTGGGCTTTCTCATAGTTGCCTCAAACCTGTTTAAAAAAAGAAGCCTTTTCGGTTTGGAGTACTCAAAAACGGCTTAATTAACCCTTTCACTCCTAGACCAATTTTATCATGACAATGTAAGTATTTACTCAAATTGTTTGTTTGAGGATGAAATCCTGTGATTACTATTCTAATGAAAGTTTTTTAGCAAACTGCTTACTACTATTTGTTGATTAAGATTTTACCAAAAGAATTTTAAATTCTGAGGAGTGATGGGTGGGGGGAGGAGTTTTCTCCTCCCTTAGGAGTGCCAGGGTTAATTTTTTTCTACCACTTTATTATCTGTTTTATATATAACTGAGTCAATGGCATTTTAAGAACAAGTTATTTAGATAGCTAGTAAAAGCAGCATGAAAGAAAAAAATTATAGCATTCAATCTTTGATTTGTACTCAGCTGTAAAAAACAAAGTACAATCATTATGAAACTATTTACATCACTAAAATTATTAACGCACTAATTAAGGTGGGAAAAGACATAAGGTATATTCCATTACTTAGAAAAACAATAAGAAAACCTCAAGAAATGATACTTCATTTGATATGTGAATATTCTACATATCCTCTTTGAACAAGTTTTAATCATTTACACAACTGCAAGTGGGCACTCAAGTAATTGCTTATCAATTATGTCACAAATAGGTAAGCTGAGTACCACTCTGTTTTTCAATGAATACCATACTCTAAATGTAATCAGTATTAAAAGAAAGAACAGTGATTTTTTGGGGATCCACCTTTCACTAATGCACAAAAAAACATACTGAATGTCAGGAAAATGACCATCTTCATGAGAAAGATGTAGTGATTTAGGTGACCCTGTGCAGATGTAAGAATCATGCACACAACTTTTCATTATCAAAAAATAATATAATTTCAACATATCAAAATCTTTTAGATTTCTTACAAGTTTAGGTGCACCAATTATACTCATGGTTGATGTTTGGCCTGCTAAGCAAATGCTTGAGGTGGATCCTTTTGATTAATACTTTGATGAATCTCCTGGTATTCCCTTGTTGTAAGAAATATAAAAGATCATAAAAACAACTGACACTTAAGTAGCTTAAGTATTCCAAAGCATAATTATTTCAACAGCACCTTATCATTGTACTGTTGTTGGTTATGGATGAATATACATGTTTGATCTAGCCTAAAATAATACCGTTACTGCTGTCTCTCATTGCTCTTTGTCACCAAGGCCATGATTCAATTATTGTCTGATTTTGGCCTCAAAAATTCCATACTGTAAATTAGGTTTCTAAATCCTTAATCGACCAAGTACATGTAATCATGAGGTTCTGTATATACACTGTAAACTTGTTTAAGTGTTGTTTTTCCCTGTCAGATTAGTTTAAAATCACTTTTGCTTGTGTCAATTTATTTGTTATCCCTTTTATAAAAGTAAATGATCAGCTTATTTATTGCTTTTGAAGTATGGTGTTTGCCTTAAATAACTGGTATGGCACTCTTCACCTTCAACAAGACTTTCTTTTTTTTTAACAATTCTGATTATCATGACAGTACCAAGGGTGGCTAGCCAGCACACACAACAACAATAAATTTATTGATCATATACTTAACATGTATGTTCATGGGCCATTACTGTCCTCAATGGTAATTTGAGATTTAAAGTCCTAAAATTCATGAACTTTCAAAGGTTATAACAACCACAGACTTGGTGGGCTGCTAAACTTGATGAGATACATGTACATGTATGTGCTCATGAAATATTAGATCTGGCAAACTACGAGCTTCTTTACCTCTCTTCAAGATGAAAACCACTGAAATCATCTTTCTCAGACAGAGTGCTATACACTTTTTGCATGGTACATGTACGCTTAAAAAGAAATAAATGTCATTAGAATGTGCATCATTTTTCTCACTAATTGTATCGGTAAGTGGAGAAAGTAATGTCAAACACTTTGATTCACTTGCAGAGTCACTTAAGACCAGTTTAACCAATCTGCAAACTGATACTCTCAGACTGGTCTGGTATACAATGCAAATATTTCAGCTCTGCACGTGACTTACTGGTCCCATTTACAATGTATAGTGACACCACCAATCTGATGCATAAATGAAATAGGACAGTATTTTTTTTGCCATGGTCTAATCCACACAAGAGATAATCATAATGTATTGGACAGGTAAACATATACATGTATCTAGATAGCAACATAATTCCTTTCTCCTATCAACCTTTTAAAGTGCCCTAAATTGAATTTCAAAAAGAATTCCAAATTTCATTTTGTACAGGACTGAAAACAAAAAGTGGGTAAAATGTACTATTTGCTTTGTATGATTCTACACACTAGGGGCTGTCATAGTTATCATTGAAATCCCAAAACCACGGGAAAATGTAACACTGACCCGGGTCAACTGACCCCCTAACAAACCCCCTTAAAGAATCAATGGGTTATCCCTTGCAATTTTATTAGTGAGAGCTATCCACCACCACCAATATTATTAGTGAGAGCTATCCTGAGTCAGTGCTATTCACTGATATTTTATCTCTTAGGTTTTAGGTTAAATGCCAGACCCCATAAGCGGCAACACTTTAAATACCATCGTGTTGAAATAAAAGTTGTTGTTGTTATTCAGGCTAACTGGAATGATATTTTTGGCTAACCATATAGTGCTTTTAAATTATTCAATTTCAACTGGTAAAATTGACAAGTATTGCAGAGGCCTAATAGCATTCCAGTTAGCTTGAATAACACTCTGATTAGCCTAAATAGCACTGACCTGATGGTGGTTAGCCTCCAAAACCTTTCAGCACCTTTAAAAAAATCAGAAACCCTTCAAGCTATGATGTTCCTTTGAACAAAAATCTTACCCCCTTTAGCAAAAACTCGCCATCTTTAGGTGAGTGGGGGTCCAACAGAAAGTGGAACGTCCCACAGTAAGGGCCTGTTTAGCAATCATGATATTTCATGATAGTTGACGATAGTTTCAACTATCATGCATGATTTAATATGAACTATCATTCACTATCATCAACTATCACTGACTATCATGCAGTTTGGACATGTTCAAATTTGACATGATAGTTTTCGATTGTTAGTTCTTTTTCCGTTTGGCCAAGCGGATTATAGTGCATGATATTTGGAACTATCATCAACTATCATGGCCGTTTGAATGGGCCTTAAAGACCCTCTTACAATGCTTCCTCTGTAATCGGGCAGCATGTGTAAAACACAAAGGTTTGCATAGTAACAACAACTGAAATTCCAAAAGTCTTACTCAAATATTTATTAGTCATATGTTTTTGCCATTCAAATTTGAAATCTAAGATGAACTTAAGAATTGGTTCATGCTTAGCGTGCGTATACCGAGTTATGGATGCACACGGGAAGTTTGGAGAGCACGATGGAAGAAGCGCAAGAGTTGCTCAAGGTGCAGCTGAGAGAAACTCTAGCTTCTTGAGTGCTCTACAAACTTCCCAAGTGCATGAACCAAAAGCATGAACCAATTCTTTTATAACATGGCCATGACAACTTGAGCACAAAAACATGTTTTATTTCGGATTGACCACAATTAGTTCTCACGATGCATGGCAAAGGAAAACAAAGGTCTCTATTATCCTAACACAACACAATCAGTTTAGCAACAGTTGAATGAAAATAAGGTCTCTAAAATTGTCAATAAAAAATTTGCTTCATCAAACTAATCAAAATTATAATGAAAACATAGCCAAACAAAGTACAAATACTCAGTGAAAATGGAGACAAACAAAGTCAAAATACTCACATTGAAGTAAACATCTTTGCCAGGCAAAAGTCAAAGGCTCGAAGTAGGGTTTGGATTGTTCAAAATAATCTTCACATTGCCAAAACTTAAACAAAAAGAACTCGCACTAAACTCGAAGGAAATTTTGCAGCTGAAATGAAACTGCACACATCATTTTATTGCGCACGGCTGTGCGTCCATAAAGATATTGTTCATGATGGCTCAATAGGATTAAGATAGGACTAGCATGCATGCTATGATATAATTACTAGTGTAAAGAAGCAACAAGGTAACTCTTCTAAAGGCTATGGTTTAGAAGTTTATTTCATTGCATCTTCGATGGAGCAAGTTACAAAATTATAAGATATCGAGTGTAGATTTTTTGGCTCTCAATTGCCACACAAACCTTTATATTTTACACAAGAGAGCTAGCACAATTTACCCATGATGCATTTAGTACCTGGATTACTTCGCTCTCAAGATAATTTAAGGCCCTGTTTACAAGCAGGTAGGGTAGCCCAAGTGCTAGGGTTACCCTAGCAAGATAACCCTAGCAAGAGGGTTACCCTGGCACTTGCGCATTTATTATTTTCAATGACGTATTTACAAGACAGCTAGCCTAAAGGTTACCCTAGCACTGGGGTAACCCTAGCTGCTAGAGTTACCCTGGCACTAGCCTAAGAGTAATTCTCAGGGGGTTCATTAAGGGTCAGGCACCGGGCAAATTGACCGGCTGTGAACGAGACTTAGCCATCAATTCTGCGGCTGTTTTCGTCTTCTCTTGTTACTTTCTTTCATAAGAAAAACTAAAAATGCCCGGCTGAAAACCCCCACTAACCTCCTGCACAAAAACTTAATGAAACCCCTGAACTCTAGCTACCTTGTAAATGCTCTGCTTGGGACAACCCAACCAACAGTACCCGAAACAACTCTATTTTGGTTCTCAAAAGCAAAATATAAACACAACACCGACAAAATCAGTGAATTATGACCCAGGAAACATCAGGTTATTTCACAATTTGTCATATTTTTGCTTTGGAATTAAATTATTCTCCAGTTTTGTTATCTGTTCGTGCTTTTACTTTAACACAAGGTAACAGAAGCGCAACAAGCGTAAAGTTGTCTCGGACAGCACCCTACGTGTAAATTTTGCTTGTAAACCCTGGCTATCTTTCAACTCTCTAGCCAGTGTTACCTCCTTGTAAACAGGACCAATTACATTATTTGATTTTTCTGATATATTTTGCTTATGATTAGGCGAACTGAAAGAAAGCATGATAACGAGAAGATGGAAATTTATCTAAGCCTACAGCATTAAAGCTTTAGAAATCGGGCATATAATCGAGAATTGCAGTTTGAATAAAAAATATCTATGGCGTCGACAGCGCGGAACTATTAACCGTCGATAACAAAGTCAAGAGTTTGCAATTCTCAAAACATTAAAGTACTTTCGAAATACTTACCCGACAACTTGGGGGAACTTAGACTTTCTGCTTTTTACGTAGCAGTCGGCTGTGACTGTTTTGTTCTCCGCTATAACTTTCTGATTTGTTTGCAGTGTTCTCTCCAGAAGAGCAGCTTGATCGTCGGTAATCTCCGCCATTTCCAACCGTCAGCTAGCAATAATTTATGCAACATATCGTGGCGCGCAAATACTAATTTACACCCTTGGCACGGGAGGTAAGGGAGAAGTGTTCATGGCAGTCGAGAGTGTTTCGCCTTCATTTTCATCACAACCATGCAATATATTAGCTACGAAGCTGTTTTAGTGTTTGTTAAAGACGAATCTACTCTCCGAAAGCAGTGTAAGACTGGAGTAATTGCATATATTGTAGACTAGCCCAGCCCTGGTTAGTAAATATAAGTCACGCAACGAGTCAAGGACGGCAGTAAGTTGTGTCAGCGGCTTTGTTTAATTTCGCGGGGATCGGGAGCGGGGAGCGCGGGAAGTATCGCTTGCAGAAAATCGGTCTTTGCTTGTAGCTTCGCCACATGTAATTTGCCATATTAGAGACGTATCAGGGACAATACTATAAAGAAAAGAAAGCGACCGCTCAAAGAACGAAAGAAACGAAAGCGACGGCAGCGGCTTTTGGAATAAAAGAACGGAGAAGATGCGAGACTTGTGGCCGAATAGCTTAATGAAGAAACAAAGGTATGGAACGGCAGCGGGAAACGTACGCCTACCTTTCAAGAAAGTACTATGGTGTCGGAAATCAATATACATGCCTGAACAGTGAAAGGTAGGAATCGATCGTCCTGTGTTTATAATAAGGACGTGCTTGTTAAATGTTGATGTTGTTGAGCTGCTGTATAGGCTTATGTTAGAACATTAAGCTTACTTCAATCTATAATAATTCATTCCTCTCTCTCTAATCGCTGATTTTCCTGTGTTTGAAAGAGCAGCGATTCTGTAGGGTTTTATTAACTTTTCAATAAGCGTGGAAAGCCAGGTCAAATAATGTACATGTACCAGTCGAATCGAAGCTTCAACATCCCCCCCCCCCCCGGGCATACCATGGGCATTTGACGCCTTTTCTTGCCCGGGAGGGAGCGAATTTGATCACCACTCATAGGGGGTGGGGAATTTGATCGTTAGCCTCGATGTCATAGTACGAGTCGCGCTGATTCCACGTGGGTTGATAAATCATGGCGGAGACGGCGGAGACGTCAAACTTTGATGAATTCAAAGGAAAAGATTACATCTTTGTTGCGGATTGGTTGAAAACCAAAGCCCTGCACAAGCTGTGTTCCGTATTTGAAGGTGGTTAAGAACGATTTATATTTATAGTATATAAATACATAGTTAATAGAGGGGACTGGTTAGGAAGCCTGGCAAACACCAAAGGAGCAAACAAAGATGCCAAGATTTATGTTGGAAGGTCAGCGACCCTGCACAATCTTTTGTTTTGCCCTCATACACTATGCATGAATTACATAACCAACACGTTCCTATTGGTTAGTTCCTTGATCCGTGGTAAACCAGCTTTTTGAGGATAACAGTATTTCATGACCCATGATTGGCCTTCATTTTTTCCCCTAAATGTGAAATGACCGATTTTTGTTTTGCTAATTGTGATCTGTCCAGTATCTGTGAGTCACAATTCACAAAATAATTATCTGTTACTTAAATGAGAATTAATAATTGTTTTGTTAATTGTGGACCATGATTCTGAATTCTTTTTTGGTATTAAGTGAGATTGGCAATGCCAATTTTTGTGTTGACAGAGAGAGGGGGGGGGGATGGGAAAGGACTGTTTTATTTTAAGTGAAACGTGATCTAGACCCCCTGTTTACCACTCTTGTTTTTATCTTTAGAAACATTTCCAACAGTTCTCATGGATAGAATATGCAGACCTTTTTACACATATCAGACTTGTCTATGTTTCCTACATGTATGTGATCACTATGTGTACATTGCTCATCTGGTCTTAAGCCAGAGTGAAAAATTTGGCTATGAATTGTGAGGGCATTGACTTAGACTAGCAAAAGGGCAACCTCTCACTTGCATGTAGTTGAGTTTCTACATTGTCACCCTTGCTTTGCTTGAGGACTACTGTCATTGCAACTGTGTAATTTGCCCAGATACGTGTGGCTGATTTTACCTTTGTTTTCATCAAATACAGGTGTTTAAAGAGAAGCCCATTCAGGCACACATTGCAGAGATTGACCTTAGCCTATGAGAGGCTCTAAGTGATAAAGATGAGAGCAGCTACCTTGGTTTGTATGTTTGGTTCCAGCCAGAAAATGTTTTAACGATGCACACCTGTAGCTTTTCCTCTGCTACTTCAGAAGATGTTGAAAGAGAAGCCATGATAATGATGTCATTGCAACACCAAAATACTCCCTTACCTTAAGGGATCTCAACAGAACCAAGTCCTAAACTATTAGCCATGAGTGACATTAACGATAAAGCATTTACAATGTACAGTGCCCTGCATAGCAAGTCACTACATCTTTCATAAGCAATTTGGTGCAGCATAACACTGCAGCTGGCTCAAACAATTTCACATCTGCATTCCAGAGGGTTTATTCTCTGAGACATTAAATTGGACAATGTGCTTGTTTCATTTTGGAAGAATAAATACATGTACTGAGCAGTCTTGATTGATTTTGGGAAGTGCATAACAACAGCTGCTGTCAAACGCCTCCCCCATGAAGAGCAACAAGAATACCACAAGAAGCATGCTCACATAGCTCCAGGAATAGTATCTGGACCAAGTAAACCTTCTCCTGCAAGTGATGTTTACTCCTTTGGAAGAATGGCTTCTATTTTTGCCAAAAAATATGAAAGTATTGTCCTTAATTATAAAAGTGTACTAGGGAATAAGTGCACTAGTTTCAATCCAAATGCAAGGGCACATTTAAATGACACCATTAGGCAGCTTGGTGCTGTTACCAAATTGTTGTGGACTGTTGGAAATTGTTGGTAAAAGTTCATTAGCATGACATTCATTTTCTTCGGAAAAAAAAATATCCACAAAAGGAAATATTTCATTGCTTTAAAATATCATTAAGATTATGTTTCATATTTAAGTATCAGATCCCATTGCAACTGCTTTCAATTTACTGATAGTAAGAGTGACTGAGTCCAAATAAGTTTTGGTACCTGCAAGTTTAATTTATTTCTTCAATAATGGAGTAGTAGCTCACCAGAGTACTGAGCCGCTTTCTTGATGGCGCATCATATGTTAGCAAGTGGTGAGATGGCGCATCTTGTCAGTCAGTCCTTTGGTGATGCTAACTTTCACAGAGTTTTCAGAAACCTACTAAAATAGTCACCTTCATACATGTATATGCAGATTTCATGTAGGAGAAAAACCATTTTAATTTAATATTCTGCTGGCATTGCTCCATGCATACCAGTTTCATAGGGATCAAACCAGGCAATATTATTTAAAGAACTTAATAGACAATGAATTATTTATTATTTAAATTTTAATCCATTACATTACAGTTATAATTAAATTTAAGCAAGAAATTCCAATGTTACTCATCAATGCTCAAAAATGCTTGGACATCAACACCACAAGGAGACCAACAACAACAGGACTAATGGCATCGTTGGCGTCTTTAATATGTAGCCTTTAGGGGAAGTTATAATAAGTGATTGCTAAGGGCACCAAAGGCAAGTGAGGAACAAGGGGGATAGGGGGATAAATGAAAAAAATATAATTGAGAATGATCAGTGGGCTAGTAGAACAACAAGGAAAGGTTGTGCTATTTCCCAGTGATTACGTTTGTGAAGAAATTCAAGAGGTGTATTGGTGGAAGGGGATAACAACACCTCGCTTGGCTGGCCTTTTGTTTGAGAACCTTCCTATACACAAACGTTATGATCCGTTTCCCTACTTAAGAGCATGCTGAGGGCCTCACCTTTTAGTTTACGTTACAACAAACTTGCAGAGTCACAATATATTTCCTAGCAATGTTTCTTAGCTTTTTGGCTATGCCAAGTTCAGTGCTTTAGTGCCTAAAGATTGGTTTTAAGTTGTTAGATGAATCGCTTATTAAATGACACAGTATTTTTTACTTAATTAGTTATTTTTTACTTAATTAGTTATTTTTTTCATTGAATTGATAGCTCTGATCAAGTAAAATATATCAAAAAGGTTTTTTCTAAGAGCAATAACAGTAAAAAACAATCAAAACAAAGAGATTTGAGTGAGTAATTAACCGTATAAATGAATAACTAAGGCTGCTAGTGGAAACCCTTTGTATTAGTCTGTCCTCTTCCACAGTTAGCAGTGAGAGTGGGGAAAGTCATGCCACAGTGATGTTAGAAGAAATAAAGAATTTATGACAAACAAAACAGGTCCAGTAACACAGAAAGGCCACATTGTTTGTGAAATCAGTCACAAATCAAAAGGCAAAACTCAAAGATGGCGAGGTACATGTATACAATTGAGAAATATTGCAAAATTAGTTAGCATGTTTGTGTTGATCCTGTACCATAAAGTTTTCATAGGTCGAAAAGGATGCTTAATATATAAATATTACCGGTAAATAGTATGAGCTGTTTTCAGTAACTCAGTGACAAATTTTATGGTATGGTTTTCTTTAATAATAACTAATTATTATTATTTGCTTCAGTTGTTAGTCTCTGACCCTAGCTACACTGTAAAAAGTGTCAAGGCCAATTTCCTGACTAATTGTAGGTACAGTAAAACCAGTTATTATAACTTGCTCACATATCTAAAAGTAAATAAACAAAGCTGAAACTTGGTGGGTTGCCTTGGGAACCCATCTGTTCTGGTGTGCTGTTTTCTGAGTTCCTACAAGTTGCAGGGACAAATCCCATCCTGTGAACTTGTCATTTTTGCTTTAAAATCTAGTGGCAAGGACCAAACTTTGGTCCCTGTGACTAGTCCCACAAATTCAAACCAGTTTGAATTTTTTGGACAAGTTCTTGCAACTTGTTTCTCGAAACGCTTTGATCGGAAGCAATTTTTTGGTTAATCCTTGAACTGTGTTTCCCACTGCATTAGAGTTCGATGTCAGATTTGTACCAATAGTATGTTAACTTCTAGTTTTAATACTTGGACTTGATTCAGAATTGGGACTGGTACTCTGTTCTTAAACAGCTGAGAAGCCTTACAAGACCAGCAGGACGCATCATAACCCATCTTTTTTGATTCACATTTTATTCTCTAAATAAACTTCAAAACCATTTAACTTCAGTATTGAATATAAGCATTCATCATCATCACCATCATCATTTAACCATATCCCTAAGTGGATATAGGGCCAGGAATATAAGCATTGCAATCACAAAAAAAGCTTTTTAAAGCCCTACAACTTACACAACTCGAAGAACCTGGCTACTGTTTCAATATAATTCTAATCTTGTCAGAGTTTCTTGAACCCACCAGAGATGAAAGAGTTCAGGTTTCAAGTGAATTAGCCCTGTGCTGTTTTTTGTTGTTGTTGAATGGTTTGTGGTACCTTTTTCAACAGCATTTGATCAGAATCCATTTCAGTGTGAAGTTTTAAATAGGAACGACTTAAAATCAGGGTTGCAAAAAGGCAGATAATATTTAGTTACTTGGAAATTTTTATCCCTTAGCATTAATACTCAAGTTTTGTAAAATGCAATGTGATTTCCCCATTTGTTGTAGTGTTCACTGCTGGGATTTCAAAATGTGGTCATTTTTAGTAATCTCACCATCAAGATGTGGTCATCTTTAGTTGGGCAGCGAAAACTACAACTAAAAATTGGCAGTAATGACTACTAAAACTTTCTGGAATCTATAGTCGTCAAGAATTCATACAAAATATCACGACCCTGATTTTGGGAAATTCCAAGAAATTAATTTGCATGCCCTCTTATTATTATGAAATGGGGGTGACTGAGGTGGGGTGCCCTGTTTCCACTTGTCAACGTACAATGATCAAAAATGGCATGACCTAAGAGAACTCTCTTTGAAGTTGACTCAATTCTCTTTAAAAGGTTAGATGTTTAATAAATGAAAATGGACAGTTGCTAGGGGAAGAGTGGAATGCCATCAACCCCTTTGCACCATCATCATTTATTCCCGGTTACAAACATCAGACCTAAGAGAACTCTCTTTGAAGTTGACTCAATTCTCTTTAAAAGGTTAGATGTTTAATAAATGAAAATGGACAGTTGCTAGGGGAAGAGTGGAATGCCATCAACCCCTTTGCACCATCATTATCATTTATTCCCGGTTACAAACATCAGGCGTCGTTAAAAAAAATGTTTCTGATGATGAAGCATTCCATCGGAAGTTGTGCAACAACAAGAAAAGGCATATTCCAGGCGTTCAAATTATAAATAGGGGCGAAAGTAGAGCGGCACGAAAAAACCGAGCTTAACTAAAGAGAGGCGGACTCAGGGAGTAGGCTCCTTTGTAGCTATTTTTGGGATACAACCTTCATTTACCCTCCCCTCCTCCCTAATAAATTATTGTTCTGTCAAATTTCCTTCAAAGCGGTTTTATACTTATGCTCATGGACCTTTCCTCATTGGAGTTGTAGAAATTTGAATTTATTTGGTTTTCCCTGTTTATGTCTCCCACTTTCATCGTGGTATAAGTATTGGCGATTGCGATGGGAGCTTTCTGTTTCAAAGGGAATATCTCGCAATGTAAAGTTGATCTGCAGCGGAAGAGAAAGCGCATGCCAAACCGTAAATGTTATTTCAATTGGGACAAGACGATGAGTTTAACAATATAAGTCAAATCAGCGTTTAAATTTGACACTTTTCGTACCGCAGCATGACTTTCCGAAGATTTCCGACTACTTTCTGAAGATTTTTGAATATTCTATAAAATTGTTCCGAAGGCTAGACGAATGTTCCCGAACATTTTCTGAGAATTTCCGAAGATTGCCGAAAACTTTCGAGGAAGACCCGAAGATGATACACCAACGAATTGAAGTACAATTTAAGAGACAAACTCGATAGCAGTAAAATCATCGATATCTTCACGTGTGAGGATATCGTATCGTTTTTATCAATTTGTTACCACTCGGTATACCACTGACTTTTATATAATAAAAGCTCTTTCCCTTTCTACTACTCACCCTCAATACAATCAAACAGTCATTCAGATCTAAACTGATCACCTTAACTTAACCTTGCATCGTTTTCTTTTAACCTTCGGGGGAGAAAATCTTTTACTTTCTTCTTTTCTCCAACAGATTAACAATGATCCACCAGCACGTTTAGTGTGCTTTCCTTTAGACTTGGCCGAGCAAGAATGATTACGAAATAATCACTTTAAATAAATTAGGGAGACCAATAAAATACTCCGCTCTATAAACAAAGAAAAACAAGAAAGCAATATGGCCTTTTTGGAGAATTCAATTGCTTATTCTGTTATTCTCGGGGTCAGTAAGTCCAGAAGATTCTTAAAAAATATATATAATAAAGAATCAAAAAAACACTCGAATATTGGCATCAAAGTATCGGACATGGAAAGGTCTCTGGCCTCCTCCAGCCTCAAAAGAAAATCCAGCTCCTGATCAGTACAATTGTAATGTAACAGCTGGGATTGTAAATTTACCCCAAGCTACACTAGTCAAATGTCTAGCAAACGTCATCATGCACAACAGTTTTGTCCGTAAAGCAAACGTTATGCAAGTCACCATATTTGCCCCATGGTAAATGTGAATAAATATATTGCAAATTTGCAAATTTGGTATGCAATTAAATTTATAGCAATTTATAATTTTTGCTCTGACGGCAAATGCAAGTAAACAACATGCGAATGCACTTTTTTGTATCCAGGGAAATCAAGAGCAAACATTACTGCAAATCATAGTTTTTCCAACATTTTTGGCCTACATTTGCTGATACGGTCAAACTACTATCTTTGCAAAGAGGGTAAATTTGAGTAAATATTTACAAATGTTGATGGTTTGCACATGCGGCAAATTTGAAGCAAATTTTAATCAAACCTTTCCATTTACTACACATTTGCACATAAATTCCCATGAAACAAATATACAAGTTTTACATCGCTTTACCTCCCAGTGCAAATAAAATCCAAATTTACAGCCCCAAATTTACCACACATTTGCTCAACTGGCAAACATGAGTAAATCCGTTTTTTCGTCCAGTGTATCTCTCAGTAGTGCATCCACTGTGAAGGTCTGTGAGCTTGACGCAAAAGGCTTTGCAGTGGATTCCTTCAGCATTGAATGAACTGTGAAAGATTCTGAGCTTGCGGTAGATGACTCAGCGGACTCACTCCTCAGTGAAGGCGTCCTTTCTTCATATAATTCAGGGTTGTTATGGGTGGCAGATAACGTAAACTTGGTGTCCAGGGCACCGCTTAAATGTCCTGGAATAAAGCCATTGTGGGTAGTATTATATTCGTAAACAGAACGAATAGCTGATGGATTCGACGTATTGTTTATGCCGACAGCATTTAGAGAGGAGACTGGAGCTACTGTCCCAGTTGAAGAGTGAAGGCTATTTAGACCTGAAGGGAATAAGCACAGTTTACAAATCAATGAATTCATCAAAATCAGTCAATCTGCCAGTTTTTCTACCTTATCATTTTTAAATTTTCATTTTCTTTTGAATTTTATGCACGGCAGTCTGTCGGTTGGTCGGTCTGTCTGTCGCTCGGTCTGTCGATTGGTCTGGCGGTCTGTCGGTCTGTCTGTCTGGCAGACCATCTCTCCGTTTGTCTGTCTGCCAGTCCGTCTGTCTGTCTGCCAGTCCCTCGGTCCGTCAGTCCGTCGGTCCATCGGTCCGTCAGTCTGTCAGTCGGTGTCTCTTATTAAAATATTATTATTATTATTATCATCTGTAAATCAAGTGTCTTGAGATTTGATTTAGATTTGACCAATAAGGATTCAACAGGCGGGCAAAACGTATTGTCCTGACGCTAAATGTGTGCTGGTAGGAGAGGCATTGAAGTCGGCCACCAGTTCTCACTGGAGACGGCATTACATACATGTATTCCCAAAAAAAGATGTATAAAGCAAGAAACCATCGTCAGATTGTAAAAAGTGAACTATATATATAAAAATCATTTCGCTTTTAATTTGGCGCCAAAATGGGTCGACAGCGTCCAGCAACTCGTCCATTGATCGCTGTCGTAAGGTAGGGTAATAGTTCTGTCATTTTTAATCAAATTTTTTTTCTCTTAAAGAAATGTTCGTGAGACAACGTACATTCAACAGCTTCTACTGGCAAAGATTCTCGGGAAGAAACGATCCCAGCATTCTTGGTCTCATGTTGCATGGATGTAGACGTGGAAACAGATTTCACATTCCCTTCACTATATCCCGAACTCTGAGTCCACATCACAGAGGGGGTCGCAGGACTTTGGGTAAACTGTCCCGCCAATCCAAGCCCCTTAACGCTTGGAAAACCTCCTACTGGCCTTTGCTGATAAGGATTGCAAAACGGTGCATATAGAGTGAAAGGCACTTGAAGCGAGGTTTGCCAGGGGACAAATTGCATAGGTGAATACAAAGTAGTGTTCCATGTGGCACTGTGTGAAGTGGATCTAGGCAGTTGATCAAACTGTTTTTCTGTTGCTTGTGGTGTGCGGTTCTTCTGTCGTCTCTGTTCGGGTTTCTTGGTGGAATACAGTTGTCGCTTTACGTGGACCAACAGATCTGTAGGCGAAATAAAAGATGAAATCACGATTTTATTATCTTAGTGTTTTCGGGAATGACAGAATGAAATAGCGTTGCGCGAATAATTTTTCAGATATTGTCGTGTAGACTGTTGTCAGTTCACGAATTAAAATTAAAACTCCTCTGACAATACGAGAAAAGACTGGCTGCCATCAATCTACAGAATATATTAATTTATTAGAAACTGGATCATTGGATAATGCAATTTGAGAGTTTTCATTGGCTTAGCCATCATGGGCTGTGAGCCATTATACCATGCTCTACGAATATGGTAAGCGTACGCGTGATTTTTTTTGAGACGTTCTTACTTTTTTTAAGTTTAGTTTGCTCTATTTTTGGGGCGTTTTTAATAAAACAATTATTCCACTCGCCCTTGTTGGATATGAGATGATTATAGCCAACTCGGCGCTATGCGCCTCGTTGGCTATCTACCATCTCATATCCAACGCGCGCTTGTGGAATAATTGTTAAATATTCTATAGATTGATTCTAAGATTGTCGTTACAGCAAAAATAGGCAAAAGTTCAAATTAAAAATATAAGTACTGTTTTATCACATTGGATGAGAGCTGACATAAGAGGTAAAATAGAAAACTGAAAAACGCGAAATAGAAAGTATCTCATGTTAAATTAATTAACTGAAAATAGAGAATTTCGGTGCCATCTTTTTATTAGCTAAACATTCTAATGACTTATCTCAGTTCTGTTAATCCCCTAACCTTTCTTCCTTTATAAAAATCTTATGAATGTCGTTGGTAAGATACCACGGGAGCCTTCAGTGAGCCCAAGCTATATTACTTCCAAAACATTTCGGACGTTAAAATTTCGTACATTTTATTTCGGACGTTTAATTTTCGGCCACACGTACCTTTCTTTCTCATTTCGGACAAAAAAACGAATTAGACACAAACAACATCAATGAAAATGATGGTTTTGCAATCAATCCGTTAGGTATGTCAAGCTCTCAACTAGAGTTTGCTTCTTCAACGCCGACATAAAGGAAACATAAACCAAGAGCTTTGGAGCTACTTCCAAATTTTTTTTTAACTGTACTACGTACATGAATCTTTCGGACGTTAGAAATTTCGGACGCATAAAATTTTCGGACACCTTTTTTGTCCGAAATTAAAATCGTCCGAAATTATTCGCAAATATGTGGAACCTTAAGGTATTGCGAAATTGATATAGAAATAACTAATGAGGGTTAGATTTTTCTTAATTAAAGCCTTTTTGCACTTGCTTCAAGATATAAGCGACCACTTAAACCTACTGAAGGGAATAAAAATAGTCTATTTGGTTCTCTAAACCTTACCTCGCCTTCCCTTCCGAAAGTAAGGATGTTTGAATTCACATTTTGAAAAGAAAGACAACGGCGAAGTCGACGTCCTCTTTGCATATTCCGTGACTTTACGAAATCCATACAAGTTCAGTTGTCGGACGAAACTTGAAAAATGCTTCGTCTTGAAAAGCGCGCTCGATGGATTGTTTAGAATCTCGGAAATGAATCTCTGAATGCTTGGAATAACGATGCCCGTTCCTTGCGCGTTCCAGTGAATTTCCTCGCGTTTCGGATTATTGATAATCCACCATAACTTCTCTGGAAAGGCCAACAAAGCATAATCAGATTGGCGATCTGTTGATAAGTAAGGAGAAGCTCTCGCCATGTGGAACGTTATCTGTGAAGAAAACTTCCAGGATTTCTGATCTGTTATTTTCGTGTTTCCATGGAATTTCTCGTAGTTCTTACGTGACGCGTGAATGGTGCGCCGACAAGACTTTTGATTGGCTGAAAAATAAATAAGTGCGCGCGCAAGATTTGTTGCTTCCTCTAGGTCCAGAGGGTGGGCATAGTTTTTCCATAGAGAGTTTTAATGCCAACGTCTCATTGCGTTTGTGAGCATGCCTTCTCCTCTCCCAACCTCCTAAAAGTTTGGAAACACAATTTCCTTTGGCCTTCAGTATAGTCTAGGACACTGGATAATTGCTTACGATTTAGTTATCCTTTTTGTCATGTAAATAAATAAATAAATATGCAATTTGTTTTCCCTCGGAGCCCTAAGGAGCTCACAAGAACTCGTTTAGAACGTGTTGCACAGGACATGTAAAGTAGTTCAGCCTCAATGGCATGTCTTTGTCCTTGGTCGCAACAAGTATGGAATTCGCGGTTAGCTTAACTTTTTTAAAATGCAATTTATGTAAACTTTTTGACGTGATTAAAGATGAAAGGGTCGCTAATCAAATAGTATTTGAGTCCACAAATATATAGTGCAACTGATTGGTTTCTGATTGCATTTACATCATTTGATTATCAATCGGAAAGGCGATTTTATGTGATCTTTGTTTCTTTCCCTGTACCTTGCCGAAACTAAAGGGAAAAGTTGAGATTTTTTTTTTCAAGGGCTGTTCACTGGTTGCTCCCCAACGTTTTAATTTAGCAACTTTTCATATGAGCAAATTTTACCCATTTGGAGACATCGGAGCAGCCTTTAGTATATTCCTTTACCATCTTCGAAAGACGCTCTGATATGTCCCTAAGGCCATACGAACGAGACTTTTTCAAGGCACACACTCGGCAGCTCGGAAGGCAACTGGATAACTTACTTTCACGGGTAATTTTTAAAACCATACGGCGGTGAAAGCTCTGTTTGTAACGGTCCTCTGTTTCACTTTTTATTTTGTTTTAGTTTTTTTTTAAACTATTTGTTGTTTGGGAGAACCGAGCTTTCTGCCTTGTAGCCGACATGATTTTAATACGCAACCGAGAGGTCCTTGAAACAAAACTGCAATTTTCCCGCCATTTTCCCGCATTCATCTTGCAAAGAGTTCTGGGTAATATAAACAAAGCGTGCACAGTTTGCCGGGAAATCAGCGTGTCCGCCATCATGCCTCCGAAGAAGAAAGCTCCGAACGAGCCTGGCAAAAAAACCGAGCAGAAAAAGAAGGAAAAGATAATCGAGGTATTTGACAAACTGGTCGGCTTCTTAAATAATCAAGCTTTCCCTCACTGAGCTTAGATTTGTGATTTCTCCTCGCACAGGATAAAACTTTTGGGTTGAAAAACAAGAAGGGCAAGAAACAGCAGACATTCGTTAAACACGTAACTCAACAGGTAAGCTAATAATAGATGTAGGTTTTGGAGATTTTGACGATTTGAGTAATTTTTGGTTTGCCTTTCGTCCTTGGAAAAAGGTCAAGTTTGGTGGGAATCCTAGTGCGAGAAAGGTACGTATAACATTACAAAACATCAGCTGAAGTAACACATGCAAGTAACTTAATAAAATATGTGCGTAGGAACTGATCAACAGTGATTCGACCCAATATTTCTTACTTACCAAACTGTTCTCTTTAATGAGAGTCTTATATTCTTCATAAATAAAATGATTTACAATAACCGGCTAGCAGGTAAATCCCCTAGGTTATGAAGCTAAAATAAATCAATAAATAGAAATCATATTACACCATCGTGCAAATGACCATAAAAGCTAATACAAGCTTAAGCTTAATTTTTTATTTTTTTTGCCCAGTTTTTTAAGCTACCATAAACCTTGTAAATTGAAGTTGCAACAAAATGAGTGGAAATTTCTTGGTTGTGTATGCATGTATGGTCTGAAACAAAGTAACTAATTAATTTCCTGTCTTGTTATTTCTTGTACATGTACGTGGTCGGGATTTGTATCGATTAGTTCGGTTGTTCATTTAAAGTTTTTGTGTAATTTAAGTTATATACATTTATAATTTTTAAATAAAGTGTAATCCCGCCATACTGTTTACCCTATCAATATATGCCACCAGCTCATTATTATGGTCACTTTTTTAACCCAACAAAAATGCTTAGTCAGTTATTTTCTTGGGTAATGAACCAAATAAAACAACAACATCTTAAGACCCGTTCAAACGGTCATGATAGGTGATGATAGTCGATGATAGTTTCAACTATCACGCGCATTTGAACACGAACTATCATTCACTATCATCGACTATCACCAACTATCATGCAGTTTGGACATGTTGAAATTCAACATGATAGTTCATGATAGTTTTTTTCCGTTAGACCGTGCGGATGATAGTACACGATAGTTTTTTGGCCAGTGGGGGTAACCAAAGCAGGCTCAATGCAGTATAGCTACTGCATTGCCATCGTCCTCTGAAGAACAACAAAGCAATAATTTGGATGAATATTCGGGCGACAGTGACGCTGAAAGCGAGAAAGTGAGAAAAGCGAAAAATCTAAAAAACCAGGCAACGAGAAGTGGATCGACTTCCAAACGCATTCGCTATTTCGGACCACTTTTCTACAGTTGAGGGAACTGACATGTACTTTGGACCGAGAACTTTACAGATGGCTCACAAACCTCACAAATTATGTAAGATATTGTTGCCTTCCCCCTTCTGAACTGATAATGTAGCGATGTAGATTTCTCACCGGTGGTCAGGAAATGGAGGGCTAGGGTCAGCCTCACCACTGGCTTAATTATCTTATGTCTGCCTATTACTTGTTCTTTGGATATCTCGGGCTCAATAGCCATCAGAATTTTGCTAAATGTTTCATAATTCACCATCATCATCTGCTTGTACGCTACCGTATCTTCCGCTCACAACTCCTCAACTAATCAATACATCCCTTTCTCGTCTCTCCTCCGTATCTACTCTTTCGTTCTTCCTCGTTTGTGGCGGCCCAGCAACTCTTCCCAAATGTCATCCTGCATTACAGTCACTAAAATTGGCTGCTCTTCTCGGCTGATACACAACCATTTCATCTCGAAATTCAAAGCCCTGCCATATTTGTTTATAGTCGCACGCGATAGGAGACTAGGTAGCAGTCAGCGACGCTAGCACATTGTGTGATTTCGACAAACTATCATGAACTATCATGGACCGTTTGATCGCAAACATGATAGTCAATGATAGTGAATGATAGTTGAAGCTATCATCGACTATCATCAACTATCGTGACCATTTGAATGGGCCTTTACCTTTCCTGTGTTATAATTCTGGGCTGGAAATAAGGGTCATGATGACTGGCCAAATAAAGTTTAGTTCGGTCATACTTTGTGTACAAGTTAAAAGTATACTGGTCAAATATAGCACATAATTATTAATGATCCATGAATATTTAGGGTTAAGAGACAAAGGAATTTCATTTAAACCTGAATTTTGTTTTGACCTACATGTACAACATATACATTATTGCCTAGAACTATCTGGACCTTTTACTTAGTAAGATATACAGTACCGCTCAGAACTAAGCGAACCTAAAACGCGTGTACTCAACGAACCCCTAACGCGTTAAAATGGCCAACGCGTTTTTGCCAACGCAAAAGCCCCACACGTTTTTGCAACGAGTTAGCTATTGTTATTCATAACCAATGTTCCTTTTGTGATGCTTTATTGTGGCGAACGACGACTTCAGTTCGAAACAAATGCGTGATTTGGAAATCCACGCAAAGCGAAATCCAAATCAAAACACAGCGAATTAACAAGCCCAGTTGAAAATTTGACCGTTCGTAGAACCGCTTTGTAATGCTACTGAAATAAGGCGCCTTGATGTTGCCGCATTACGCCGCACAAGGTTTTGGTTCACGTTCTTGATTATTCCGCTATCCGCAGAAAGAAAAAACCGTCTTCTTGCTTGTTTGGTACTAGGAGACATTTGTCTCTGCCGTTAAAAACTCGGTTGCCTTGTGAAAATGTAACTCTGTTCTCAAACCCATCGTGACATTTATACTCAGCGTGAATTTTGCGGTATCGGATTGAAATAATGACATACTTGTGCCGAGAGAAATTATGCAAATCGCGACAAAATGAACAACAGATTGAAAAAACCGTCTTCTAGCTTGTTTGGTACTAGGAGACATTTGTCTCTGCCGTTAAAAACTCGATTGCCTTGTGAAAATGTAACTCTGTTCTCAAACCCATCGTGACATTTATACTCGGCGGGAATTTCGCAGTATCGGATTGAAATAATGACATACGTGTGCTGAGAGAAATTATGCAAATCGCGACAAAATGAACAACAGATTGAAAGCTAGACGATTTCAATTAACCCGGCGCCAGATACGCGACCTACCTGGAGAACTGTAAATCATGCAAGGAGGAAAAAACCTTGTTATGTCTTCCAAGGTAAATCACCAAAGAATTAAAGTTAAAGCTTATTATATGGTGATCAGTTCCATTCCGCTCAAGCAATAAAAGCAGCTTATTGATTGAAAATTATGACGTCCACTGCGGTGTTTACAGAGCGTCTAAAGCCGATAATTTTACATTTACAAGAACTATTTGATGCCTTGATATTTACTTTTTTCAACCAGAGTCAAACAAAACAAAACTGGAAACTAGCCGTTCTAGAGTAATCAGTTCTCATTTACAATGGAATGAATAAAAACAAATCGTGTACGTAACGATTCTATAGTTTGCGAATATCATGCACTGTGGACGGCGCACTGGAACGATAGAAGTTAAAACATTTGTCTGCGTCTTGTCAGTTGTCTTTTCTACCGTCGGTAAAATTTTTTCTCCAACCGCATAGTTTGAAAGCGCTTTTCAGGCTACTTCCTATAATATTGTTTTATTCGAAACTGCAGGACATATTTTCGCGAATGAATGGCTTAAGAGGCAACATTGTGTGGATTAAAACAAACATCGTGTCAAGCTTTTTGAACAACAGTGACCATGAGTCGAGATTTTTATAGTATACCGAAGCTATAAAACCGAGACATAATTTTGCTTGGCTTTTAAACAAATATCGCGTACTCTTAGAGGGGTTCAACTGTGATTTGTGCAGACTTAAGTCCATGAGAGTTGACTCCGGATTCAAAGAACAAATCATCGAGATTTTATAGTATGCCTCAACTCGAAAATTTCCGCAAAAACTAAGCCAAAATAATACTTGAAATCGCTTGACATTTCTAAGCAAAGATCTACTATTTTCAGAAGACTTGAATTACTTTTTGTGTTCAAATTCGACAATAATATCTAGGGTTTTAAAAACACTTCCCGACGGCCAAGTGTCTAGACATGATAACGATCTTTTCAGAAATAAAAATTTCCCGACGTTGTCTGTTGATTTTTTCTTTCACGGCGCCGTTTGAAAGCCCCTTATCTTTATAATGTTGAATTTGCGAAATGCAAATTCGATGAATCCAAACAGACAGAACAAAATGGTTTGTATGTAACCGCTGCCATATTCAGCCGGTACGGAAGAATTAGAATTTGTCTGCTCCTTTAAGACACATATTCATACCGAATGTTATCTTTAGAAAAGGTTGTTACCTTCCTTTCACACAGTAACAAAAGAAATGAACAATAACCAAGCTCATACATACTAATGCGTTTTCTTCAACGCGTTATAACACGAAGTCCAAACGTAGTCTAACGCAGCAAAACGCGTGTGCGCGTTTAACCCTTCACGTTACGAACGCGCGTTCAATGTTCGCTTAGTTCTGAGCGGTACTGTACAGCTGAACCAAAATATATGCATTTGTCAGCCAAATATACGTGTATACATGTTAAAATAATTTTAACCTAGTTTGATTCTCAATTTCCTTGTCTTCTTACCCTAATAATTATTCATGATCCATGATTAATTAGGGTTAATAGACAAAGGAATTTCATTTTAACCTGAATTTCATTCTGACCTGCAACATATATGTGCAAATACATACGCGCATATATGTCTCTTATGCATAAGTTCTCTATGTAAAGCATTATTGGTCAAACAAAGGACATTCTTGGAATGAAAGAGCGCCAGGCTTCAAAGCTAAATTTACATATTGTTAAAACGTTGATGAAAGCCAGTATATTTTGAGTTTTCAATCACTTTGAAGATGGGATTTTTAAAGCGTCTATCCCGGTTCTACACTGTATTTAACGGAAAACTGTACATTTTTGGTTCAACAACAAAATACCCTCCCCAGTAATAAATATTCAGTTAGTTCTGTTAAGTGCCCAATTGCAAATGTTAGTTTCAGGTAAGTCTAGTCTGAAAGCATACGCGCGTATACTGTTAAAAAAAATCTCGCTCTGTGACAAGCTGTTAAGCCATTGAAAACAACAATGACCTGTTAGAAAAGAAGTTCACAATATTAGCTCATACCACAGGCAGCCCAGACATTGAATATGATTAATCTGTGACATAATGCTGTTGGTGTTTACTAAATACAATAATTAGCCATTTATGAGACGATGTATGAGAATGCTTCGAAAATTGCTCTAAATGCTACGAAATAAATGAAATAAATGTTAGTACAAGTATATACAACTTATATATAAGTGAGATCTAATTTTCTTGTTTTATTTTCATGTAGCTTGTTCAGGATCAAGAAAGCAAAGTAAGGGGTTGAAAGTAAACTAGTGATCATTGTACTTGACTTGGATTGGGTGATTCCAGAAAATATCCATACCCTACCACAGGCGGCATCTTGGAATTCCAAGGGAGAGGGGGATCTCTTGGACTGGAAGGCATGGGGGGGCTATGCCGTTTGGAATTCCAAACACATGGGGCAGTTTCAGCTCTGAATTTTCGAAGGGGGAAGATTGCAAAAAATTTTGCTTGAAATCGCTTATCTGTTAACTTTTCTTGTTTGTAAATCAAGCACGAACAGTTAGCAGAAGCAGGATAAAGATCGATCAGGCAGGTGTTAGCATTCATGTAGACGAGTGAGGGATGGGTTGTGCAGCAAGCTCCACATCAAAGAGGCCTTAAAGTTGATGAATTAAATGTAGTCGATAGATTAACAAAATATAAAACAAGTGTTTGTTTCTTTTGATGTAAAAATTGTCAATCAATGATCTTGTTACATGTGAAAATCTCACACCAGTCTCTCGTTTCCAAATGGAATGCCCGACAGATTTGTAGGCTGCATTACTAGTGGTCAGCAGTTACTCAATGAACGATATTTTCAATATGGCGGGTGACTGCCAGCACATCATGAAGTTTACTTTTGTCTTCCACTGGTATCAATAATTGTAATCTACTCTCCTGAAATTACATGTATGAAGTTAATGAACAGAAAACAAAAAGTTTTATTTGGTGGTAAGCAACTTCGAGATAACACTTAGAAGGTAAAGCTACAGTGTACTGTATAAATGTTGACAAACTCGAGTTGCTTTTTGCTTGACCGAAAATTGTGAACAGAATTTTCTTGCAGAGGTGGGTGGGGGGAGAAAGCTTAAGTTTCCTGTTTGTTACAAGTTTGGAATTCGAAGGACATGGAGGGTAGAGCATTTTGGAATTTCTGAAGACAAGGGGGGGGGGGGGTTAAAATGTTCATGCCGCCTGTGGTAGGGTATGGACAATTTCTGGTTTCATCCATTGCCAAATCAGTTGCAACTAAGCAACTGTTCCTCTTTTCCAATTGTTTCTGTTCTTGTTCCAAATTATTACCTCCACCATTATAGGTGTATAGATTGCGTACAGTACTACTCACAGGGTTTGTATGGGTCATGGGAAACCTGGAAAGGCATGGAATTTTAAAATTTCATTTTCCAGGTCTAAAAAATCATGAAATTGAAGTCTGGGTCATGGAAAGTCATGGAAAAGCAGTAATATACTTTCTGAGAATAAAAAGACAGAAAGATCAAAAGTTGGAAAAATAACAGAAGAGTCAGAAAACCGATTTTAATTCCAGCAAAAAATAAACACTAGCATGTATTCTATTGGTCATAATGTGGGGAAATATATGTAAATAACAGATTGTTTGGGTTAATGAATTTGAAACCTGTTGAAGCCTGAATTTTTTTATTCAGGCATTCCTTTCTATTGTTGAAATGTTACGGCGCATTTCATTTGCATTACATGTATTTGGTTTTCTGTAGTTTAGGTATAATTATAATCTTATTGTCATATTCATCAACTATTAAATAACTCTATTATAATTATAATTGTTATATTGGCAGAAAAAAACAACAGAACAAAAGAAGAAAGAGCAAGATGAAGTGAACCAACTGTTCAAACCTGTTATTGCACAGAAAGTATCAGCAGGTCTGTTGGAATGTTAGAGCTTAGGGTCACTAAGAGTGTTTTCACATGACATCATGGCAGCCATGTTGGTGTCCCAAAACAAAACATTGGCAATGTTGGTGTCTCAGTGTCCCAAGTCAATCCTGTAGGAGCTTAACTCTTTTCCTATGCAAATATTTTGTTTTGATCCATAACATTTGCATGGCTGCTGGCCATACAGTGTATTAGTTAAGACGCTCTATAGGATTTCTGTTTCAGATTACAGATCATGTTAATTGTTAAATAATGAAAATGAGAGCAATACACTCTAAAACATAGGCTCCATTTGGTGAATATTATTAGATTTTGATGGTTAAAGCCATTTTGTACTAGCACAAAGGTCTTCTAAAATGGCCTTACATGTATACTGTATTGGCAAGGTAAAAAGTTCAAAAATGCTACGTACATGTACATGTAAGTCTTAAAAGGTTCATTAAGGAAAAAGCACAAAAAAACGTCTTGATCTTGGTCTTTTGACAAGACATTTCTTTGCATGCTGAAAACACCACCTTGTGTATGGCTGGTGTGCCTGAAATTTGAATTGACTTATAACGGGATTCTGCAGGTGGGAAAAAACAGTACTGTCTGGAAAGGCATTGAAGTGGGGCAACTTTTCTCACTAAAGAAGACATGTAATATTCATGAAAAAAGATTTCTAATTCCAAATACCATATCAGATTGTAGAACGTGAAAGATATGAAACAACTTATCAGGGCTTGAAAAAAAGTGCTGTCTGGGACAAGTAGATTCTCCTTCTGGGCAAGTACCATCAATATGCACTTCAACCTTCTTATTAGGAAATTAAATGTTTGATTATAGGAGTTGATCCCAAGTCAGTAGTTTGCGCATTCTATAAGCAAGGACAATGTTCCAAAGGAGACAAGTGCAAGTTCTCTCACGACATTACTATAGACAGAAAAGGAGAGAAAAGAAGTTTGTATGTTGATGCCAGGGATGTTGATGATGAACTTACAAATGGTAAGTATCACTGAAATTTGTTCTGTGGATTGGAATTTCAGAATTAAATGTATATCAACAAGTGTTAGGTAAGCGTAGCTAGGGGGAGGTATAGCAGTTGGTTGGGGAAGAAATAATTTGCATGCTCAATACATGTAGATAGACACGGTGTAGATAGACAGACAGACAGACTTTGTTTAACCATGGTAAATTCATTAGCTTTAGAAAAGCAATTTATACCAATTCAAATATCATGAGTTGGCTTAAAAAGCTGTTTTGATTTGAGTTTGAGGTAATACCGGTGCAATGAGCAAATTAGAAGCTACTGTACATTGCACTGACATACACTGTAATGTTCATTTTGTTCTCAAGCTATTAACATAATGTCCTATCTTTTCTCAGATACAATGGATAAATGGGATCAGAACAAATTGGAAGAGGTCATTGAGAAAAAGCATGGTGAAAAAGAAAAATCAATGCCCAAAACAGAAATTGTAAGTATAATAAAGTGTCCATACAATGATTTAGCAAGGATGTTGAACTACATTTATGTAGAATAAATTAATAAATATATATGCAAAAGAAAAACGTGTTTGGTATGTCTCCACTTGATATGATACATGTATTCTAGTTTCTTGGTTTTAATCATTATTTCTGTTCTTTTGTATGATATATTAGAGGGCCACTGGTTGCTCAGTTTTTTACTGTTACGTGTCTACCCTTGTTAAATAAAGTTGATTATTATTATTCTTATTATGATATGAACACAGTATTGTTTTAAAAAAATAAAGTGCAGTAAAATAAATAATAAATAAATAGTTTATTTTAGTATTATTAATACTTGTCAAAAATAGATTTCCAGTTGGCGTATTACACATAGGAAGTAATGCCATTCCAATAATTGCTCGCGATATTACAGTGTAGTTGGGCAAAATGTAAAAATATTCCATTCAAGGTCTTTGATTCATGTAAGAGTAATAATTAAAAATACTTGTGAAAACTTTATTTCAGGTTTGTAAATTCTTTCTGGAAGCTGTTGAGAAGGGACTTTATGGCTGGTTCTGGAGCTGCCCTAATGGCCCAAAATGTATCTACAGGCATGCACTTCCGCCAGGCTTTGTGTTGAAAAAGAAACAAGAAAAAGAAGTCAAAGAGGAAATATCGTTTGAAGAATTTATAGAAACAGAGGTATGCTGTGGATAGTACAATGCAGGGCTTAAAAAAAACTTGGATTCCAGATTGCCCTTTGGACAAGCAGCTCCTAAATTTTGCTTGCTTGCCCTGTGCAAGTCTTAGCTTTTTTTTTTTATGTAGTTGGCAAACGACTTGCCTTGACTCTTGCCCATTGAGCAAAGCAGAATGAAAAGTTACTTGCCCAGTGCGAAAATTTACATGTAATTCTCCCAGATGACCAGACAGCACTTTTTTTTAGCTCAGCCTGCAATAAAATTATCGGATTTGTCTGTGTGCTGATTAGTTTAAATTCTTGATCATGGCTTACAGCAATTTTGCTATCATGGTAGTCTTGGGCTGTTTTCACTGAGCACTTACTCTCAAGCAGTTGTTGCTGTGTCTAGACAAAAAATACCTGATGAGGTTTTTGGATATTTTCCATTTTTACTTGTAGCTGTACTGGACATGTCAGGGGCATTGCATACCAGTCAACAGCATGTAACTAGCATCTTTCAAAATAATTACTATCATATCATTTCTTGGATAACACTAAAACTAAAAAAATAGTGGAAGATTATTTCTTTAAGTTTTCACATGACTGTGTACATATGTACAGTATATATTGTGCAGGTCAAAATGAATTTCAGGTTAAAATGAAATTCCTTTGTTTATCCTAATTATTCATGGACCATGAATAATTAGGGTTAGAAGACAAAGGAAATTGAGAATCAAACTAGGTTAAATCATTTTAACCTGAATTTCATTTTGACCTGCAACATATGCATACACGTACTCTGTTGTCCTTGCAATATTTTTTATGTAAAGGGTTGCATGTACAATGTAAAAAGACTTGAAGTTTCATCTGATAGCTTGTGAAGTTCTCTTGGCAAATTGCATTATGCTTCCTTCTATGAAAAAAGGGGAATTTGGCATGAGATCAAGAGTCACTTTTTTATTGTTGGCCATTTTCATTTATAATGTGAATTTTTGTCTTCAAGAGAGCAAAGCTTGGTGGAAACTTGACAAAGTTAACATTAGAAACGTTCTTGGAGTGGAAAAAGAGGAAGGCAAGTTACAATATTAACGTCTAATTAAATATAATCAGTAATCTTTATGAGAATTAAGTTTAAGCTCTTTGATATCATGCCCACCAACTTTGACATATGCTTGATCTGTTTCTAGTATTTGTTGACTGGTATTTCTTCATTTAACACAGGTTTTCTGTAGAATTTTGTCTGAAGAATTTTGTTGCGTTTTTGGAACTTGGAACGGCCGTAACTTAGTACCCAGCCTTTATATCTGGCGATGAAAAACTAGTGTCCAGGTTCTTCGCGTAAAGTAGATCAGAACACATGGCAGTTAGAAACTCATCATGAACGAAACGCTGCTTTAGGAGAAAAACTACTTCAAAAAAATTCTCTTTGGGATTTTTACTTGTGGGTATGATAAGCAGCTGCTTCATCACTTGTATGAAACAATTTTTCTGCTTTATACGGGAAAAAAGCTCTGGCTCAGGGTTGTAGCTAAGAAAATAGTCTCCCGGTGGCTAGGATTTTCATTAGGCCAGTCACCATTTTGCGCGATAGACCTGGAACTAAATTTTCGTCCCCAATATTTCACAATGGCTAGAATGCAGGGCTACCAAGCTCGTGTACATGACGGTGGACACAGTACAAGGAAAGAGAACATGCTAAACAAGTGCTTAAAAAATATTTTTTCAATTACTTTACTTGTTGTACTGGTGCTGATACTCAAGGTAGTCAGGAATGAATTCCAAACTTTCCACTGAGTTGATTTAGATGGTTCGATAATGGATACGGTTCAGATATCAAATGATTGTATGTGCGTAACCGTATAATTTGTATAATCTTAGATAAGTCTATATACATGTAAGAGTTGTCTAAACCTAAAATGGTGAATAAAATTTGCTTGAGTTTTCTTTTAAATGCATTTTGGGAAAGATTTCTTAATGCTTGAGGTATTTCATGTGTATTACAGGTAACTCATTTTATTTCAACTGCCTATGCTGGTGTAAAACCTTCTTCACTAATTATTTACCCTTTTCCTCAACAGTTAAAAGAAAAGAAAGACAAATTTGAAAAAGAGCAGGCAAAGAAAAAGGATGAATTTAAGTCTGGAAGAATTGTTGGCAAGGTGAGGAGTGCTGTTAGTGTCTGGCTGTTGTTTTTACATACTAGACTGTGTACAGTCTGTTGTTTCTCTTAAAAATCAGGAAGAGGGAGGGGGCAGGTTTTACAATTTTATTTGCATCCTGACACGGATATAAACACTTGTCAGAGAAAAGATGCGCTGCAAGTGGTTCATGATTTACATGTACATCATACATGCACGTGTATCGAATACTTCCCTAAGCTTGCAGAGCAAGGATGGTGCAGTAGTGAGAGTGCTCGCCTCCCACCAATGTTGCCCGGGTTCTACTCCAGCCCGATGCCATATGTGGGTTGAGTTTGTTGTTGGTTCTCGCCTTGCTCTGAGGGTTTTTTCTTCTGTGTTTTCCAGTTTTTCTCCCTCTACAAAAACCAACGCTCCAAATCCAATCTGACCAGGATTGAGGACCCACATGAAAACCAGCTAAGGCTGATATGGCTTCCACTCTAAACATTGTAATTTATTTATTTATTTTTTATTTAAATTGGACAATTAAAGCAGGCATATCTGACAAATAGTGCTCCTTCTGTTTCTGTGGGTTAGCCATACTTAGTCACTTAGGGACCAAAATTTGAAAATGCATGTATATTGAAGCTTTATACTTACTATGTAAAGTTCCACATCCATTGTCCGTTTATTATACTAGCATTTCAGTACGAGTTCTGACATTTAAATCAAATGGTAAGCCCTTTAGTTGGCTACAATGGGAGGTGCATTAGCCTCATGGTTAAAGTGCGCTCACCTCCGGATCGATCGGTACAGGTTCAAGCCCTGGCTGGAGATGTGTTGTGTTCTTGGGCAAGACACTTTACTCTCACGGTGCCTCTCTCCACCCAAGTGTATAAATGTGTACCACCAAATTTAATGGGTAACCTTGCAATGGACTAGCGTCCCATCCAGGGGGGAGTAGAAATACTTGTAGTTGCCTCATGCTACTGAAACTGGAGAGTGAGTGCCGGCCTGATTGGCCACTTGGCTAGTAGGCAGCCTTCGCAGTAACAATTCAATGGGTTTGTTTGATGATTATAGGTCAGTGGTCGTGAAGTGTTTATGTTCAGACCAGAGCTGGTCGAAGCTGATGCTGATGATGACGAAGCTACAGAAGATATGAGTGTTTACAGAAGAAAGGATGATGATGTAAGTAACATATATCTACATGTAGATTAAGTTCCCAGATAGGAGAACAGGTTATCTCTCTGTATGCATTGCTGGCCTGTAATGCTTCATTATGTAACCCTGTACACCCTCGCATCTCAGGGCTTGAAAAATTGCAATGTACCATGTTTACTAATGGTTCATGTATGAATGAGAAAATAATGGAAGCGTGTGCATTTGGATCATTACCTGTTACCTAAGTATCTTATTTTGTGATAAAAGGCCTCTCGACTTGACGCGACGCGTTTCTTTTCTGTCTACTAATGCTCTTCATACCCCCGTCCAAGATGTCCAAACCCTCAGTTTTTCTTTTTCTTTTTCTTTTCAACCCTTCTCTCTCCACTGTACACAGGACAAACAGCTCTCAAATTTTGCTTGCCCTGGGCAAGTTTTAGTTTACTTATTTTTATTCAATTGGCAAACAACTTGCCTAAGCCCTTGTCCATCGGGCAGTGCGAATGAAAAGCTGCTTGCCGGCCAGAAAATCTACTTGCTCTGAACAACCAGACGACACTTTTTCAAGTCCTGTATATGCCGTATTGATTGCAAATTAAACCCTTAAGATCAGTCCTAATGAAGAAATTTTCACGGTGTGTAATGAGTCCTATACCTGGAAGAATGACATTTTTCACTCGGTCCTATTTGCTTCCTTCAAAGGATGACGAAGATGCAAACACTTCAATGAAAGAAGTCACATTAGAAGACATGTCCAGTGCGGCAAAAGAAGTTGATGGAACTGGTACAGTGGATACAACAAGCAATGCTGCAGAGAGGTTAAAACTTAATCAGGCCACAAGTGCAACTGCTGGCCAAAGTTCCAACCAACAGGTAACTGTACAGAGAAAAAGGCATGGTATCCTGGCAGCTTCACTCCTTTCTTCTCTAAACCACCTACACTTTTAGATCGTGTCGTTTCGTCTCATCTCGCCTCGTATTGTCCCGTCCTTCCCCTTATCGTATCCTTACCTTTCCCTATCCTTCTCTTTTCTACATTTTGTTTTGTTTGATTCCTTAGATCCCAGACACAACGAATGCCGATGAAAATGGTCTCGACGAAGCTTGCGGCGGAACAGATTTACCTGATGAAGACATGGACGCCGCACTAGTTAATGGAATACCTATCGAAGAAAGTTTATTCGAAGAAGATGACATTGACGATTTAGAACTTGAAGATCTCGAAATTGTCGATTAACGAATGCTGAAGGTTCTTTAGACTTCGACATGACCATACATTGGAACATTCAACATGAAACTTAATAATGAGAGCTCTTACTTTCATGACAGTCTATTGAATCTTACATGAAGTCACTGCTAGGCAGTGTTCAACATGGGCAAGAGTTTCAATGAGGTGGAAATGGCCCAAATTAATTACTTCAATACCCCTTGAAAATAGATGTAATGTAAAACGAAATTTGTAACATTACTATTCTTCTCAGAGCTTTTCTGCTTTAAGAAAAAAGCCCTTGGACACAAGAGCTGTATCTTGAAGCCATTGTCTCCAAGATATTTCCGTTCGAAAGAAAAGCTCTTGGAACGGTTCTCGCAGTGGAAAAACATTTCCCACAAAGTTATGGCAAGCAGATGCATCACAGCGGGCAGTTGGGCCAACTCGGTCAATAAATGTTTTCACATATGGCGCAGTCTTGAAATATGGCCGGTAAAAATCTAGAAACAAGTTGATTCGCGTGTGTTTAATGAGTCCATGTCATGCGCTGGGTCGCACGGCTTTTATTAGACTAGTTCAGGCAGCTTGGGATCATTTGATATGGAATAACGTGTAATGAAAACTGTTATTTTTGTAGTCGTCAAACTGGATTATCAATCACCAGCTATTTTATCTCCTTTACAAAAAGTGAAGCGAAAACTGATTACAAACAGCATCTTGTCTGGCTCTTCCGGACGAATTTCTAACAATAAATTAACTCCAAATAACGTTGAGTGGTGGTTGTTCCGGGTTTCGCCAAACGCTATTCATCACTGTCCTGTACTCCATCAGAGTTCACGATTTTGTTTTTACCAACCATATTTCAAACTTAGCCGGAACATGACTTGCTCACGTGTTACTGTCTTTTTGGCCTTTGCTCTAGTCACATATGGTTTTGTGGTTCATTGGGATTTTGTGGGGACAGCGCACTACAGTCTGAAGAGCTGTGAAAGTCATTTAAAAACTGTTCTTAAGATCTATACACGTGAAATTCTTTGGGTCGTGACAAAAAAGAGATGGACGTGTTGGATGGCGGGAAAGATAAACGAGATGCCTTGGTAATTTTGACGCAGCCTTCCCTGGCGCTAATGATCACAACCAGGTACTTCTATGTTACCCAGGAGACACTAACAACTCATCTTTTCTTCAGTAGCTACAGTTTAACCTCCCTGATCACCTCTAGTAATATAAAGTGAATCCAGTTTGACCCTAGTATCCAACTCGCCACTGTGTGTAAGTAACTTGAGTGGTCACACATGAATGGCTCAAAAGGTGAACTTCATCTAATGGGCGGCCTTAAACGAACTTTGCCGCGATTCGCCGCATCTTGAAAAGTTTAGCCTGTATTTTCAAGTTCGTCGTTTTCAATCCGTGTTAATCTTAATCTTGGTGTTTTTCAGTCCTAGTAAACTAATATTTTGAGATTTCGTTCAATTTAAAGGTAATTTTGTTCGTGGCCAAACTTTACTCAAAATGCTGTGACTGAGGTCTTTTAAGTGTCTGTTTATATTTGGAAAGAATGCCACTGGCAAGAAGGCCACTCTCTCCGCCGATCCATTTTTTACGTAGCGTTTATGCATGCATGCATGAAAAACGGTCTCCTTCAACCTCCGTCCCAGGTCTTTCATCTTCCCGCCATACTCACGGTTCTGCAGGGCGGGAAGATGACAGAACCTGGCAAGGAGGCTGGGTCTCCCTAACGAACGAGTGAAAAATTGCCAGGCCCGTCCAGCGTTGTTTCACTCGACGAGTCAAATCTGCCAAAGTGTTGACATGAAGCCGTCTCGCCCTTAGGGTCACTATCCCCCTCTCCCAGTTCAAAGCGCGTAAAGCGGACAAGTTAGCCCCATCTTGCCCTCTCGGGAAGCCAATCAGAACGCAGGATTTGGTCGACCCAGCTTATATAATAGAGTATTTTTATTGCTGTTCTTTTAATTCTAATATTCTATTGTTTTAATTGCTTTAATAAAAACGTTCGCTACCTCTAGATAGCGTCAAATGTAAATAACACAGCCGATAATCTTACAAAGTTTAAATAAATTAATCCTGACCGGTGCCATTGAGGCAATTAGCACTAGAAATTCATCATCGCGCGACATAGATTTCATAAAAAAATCTCATTCTTTAAACTGAACATTCGCTCTTGTATTTTTGTAAGTGAATGTTCAACGTTTGTCTTTCTCGATTTAACGATCTAACTGAGGCACAGACATCTAGTAAAATGATTTATTACATAAACACCAGTGAAATACCAAGTGAGCTTTCCGGCGAAAACTTCATATCTTCACACGTGAAGATATATATGTTATTTGCCGGCTGGGAGGTCCGTATAGTGAAAAACTGTGACCGAGGTCTTGAAAATGCTGCCCGAGGCCGCAGGCCGAGGGCAGCATTGTCAAGCCCGAGGTCACAGTTTTTCACTATACGGACCGACCCTAAGCCGGCAAATAACTTATTTATTTTTTTCCTCTTTTTTTCCTGCGCTAATTTGGCTTACAATTGGGTTTACACAACTTTGTTATTGAATTGGTTTACGTACCGTCTACAAACCATCGTAAACAATCTAACGAACGAACGAGCGAGTAAACTCAGACACTACCCAAAGAAAGATGTATTAACAGATTTATTTTGAATTGCTTTTATGTTAGTTGCATCTAATTCACCAGTTAAGTGTTTTTCCGATGGTGAAATTTCGCGCAGTTTGACTGAAGTTGCACTACAAGCACAATCTCTATCAGTCGTTGCGAATCACCCGAAATCAGATCTTTTTACCGTAAATTGAGTAGCAGAAAGCGAGGAAATTCGTTAAGTATATTCTACAGAATTTCTCTTAAATACAGCAACTATCAGAGAGGCTAAACTCGACTGCATTTGACTTCTGTTAGCTTAAAATTGTGCGGTGAAAAACACAGAATTACGCGCCATTACAACGCCGAGCTACAACCAAGCACACAAACTCTCAGAGCTACAAAATACTCAATTAAATCTACTTACAGTGACCTTCCTTGCTATTTAAAAGTGGCCAGAGGTAAACTTCCGTTGATTAATCGTCCATGGAAGTGTAAAAAGGGAAAAGATCGACGATTACCGCTAGTTCATTCACGAAACCTAGCTGAACATGACAATTTCACCCGCGCTGTTTCCCGCCGTTACCGTGACCGTGGTCAGAGATAGGAAAATCCGGACCGCGCTAAGAACCAATCAGATTGCAGGATTCGTTACCGTGCCCTCTTGGAAAAAAATAAAACATGTTATCTTCACACGTGAAGAGATCACCGTCGTTATGGTTACCATAGCTACTAAAATGATCGCTATTGCTATGGTTCCTTAATCCCTTAAAAAGTACTTAGATATGTTACTGTATGATCGGTGCATCCTCGGAAATCTTCGGAAATCTTCGGAAATCTTCGGTAATCTTCGGACAATCTCCGAAAATGTTCGGAAACATTCGCCTTACCTTCGGAACAATTTTGGCGAATCTTCGGAAATCTTCGGAAAGTGGTCGGAAATCTTCGGAAAATCGTCAAAAACGTCTTCATTAGTATGTTTATGTAATAAACAGAATATTACATGCTCGCTTGTGGATATGAATTTTATCTTCTCGTGTTCAACTCGACATCTCACTCGTTCGCTGCGCTCACTCGTGAGATATCGAGTTGAACACTCGAAGATAAAATTCATATCCACGCGCGGTCATGTAATATCCTCTATGTTTTCACTTTTGCAAGAACAAGTAGCCGTGTGCAAGCGGTCTCGCCCCAACATGTGAAAAACCAGTAATGGACAAGTGCTCCCGTGTTATTAGGAAGCAGCAAGAGAATATGATCTCGGAAACAATCGTCATTATTTTTTTCTATGAGGATTCTATTCTAAGATATGTAAAATCTATAGAACATTTTGTGATCTTTTCTTGAAATAAACTGTTATAAATGTGTTTTGTTTCCAGGGCGCTTGAGCGATTTCCTGATTGAACTTGTAGCGTTATAATTCACGACACATACATGGAGTAGATATGTTGGAGTCCTTATCAGTCGTGTTGGAGAAGTATTCAACAAATCGTCACCTTGACAACAGGAACTTGCAAAATAGGATTGTTGGCTCTCTCTGTTTCTTTGACTTCTTCTCTCCCGTCGCCTTTATTGACATGGTTTGCTGTCACTGTCTCGAGAGGCACCAGTTCCTCTCGATTATTACTACTTGTGCTTTTACGAGCAGCTTTGTTCCAGCTCGAAAGATTCTGTCCTTCGAGAACAACTTCCCTGGTGGATGCGAGGCGCGCGAGAATCGTGTCAAGATCCACGTCAGCGTTTTCTGGCGTGCAATGACGCGTTTCGGTTCTGTTGTTCTCCAAGCTCATTTCGCGTTCTTTGTCTAAGTCGTAGTTTTTTCTATGAATCAAAGGAATAGTCAGAAAATTACAGGGAGAACAAGAGCGACTGTCTTTTGAAGAACCCTTGTATCTGAAATTGTTGTTACTTTTCAAGCTGCCATTTCGACTTTTATGCGAGCTCCCTCGATGTGACATGTTGCTGCTGCTCCGCGGTGACACGCCCGGGGACTGGTGCGGAGAACGCACCGAGCTCAAGCTGATTTTACTTCCGGTAACTCCTCGGGACGAGTTCGGGAGTGTCTCCAGTTGTTCCCGCAATCTGTTGCGCAACTTCTCTATAGCAGAGTTACAAATGCCTAAACGGCTTAGAATTTCCAGAGCGTCTATCTGAAAATGCTTGGTCCCTATGGCGTACAGATAAGGATTCGTAAAAGAGTTGATCGGATATACAAAGACAAGAAAGAACTGAGCGGCCGGTACACTAATCAGGGCTTTCCCATATATGGCTATTAGGCTGACGAGCGCAATCGGGAACCAACAAGCGAAGTTAGTGATAACCAGCATCGCCATTCGCTTAGCAACCCGGCTTTCCATGCGATTTGAACTCGTCCCAGGTCCTGCGCCTCCAAGGCTGCAATACATTCTTCCGTAACAGTATAGAACGAAGAAAAACGCCAAGCCGTTGGTGGCCAGAAGGAAAGTCACGTAAACTTTAGACACAGCGCTTTGCGCTTCAAACGGAAGACAGATCGCCACTTTCTGATAACTGCTGATTTCGAAAAATGGAAGAGCGGCCACTGTTAGAGCAAAGCCCCAGCCTACCCCAATTAGTACAACAACCTGCTTTGCATTCAAATGCTTTTCGAGCTGAAGAGGATGAACGATGGTGAAATATCTCTCCACTGTGATTATCGTCAACACGAAGACAGCAAGCTCTGTGGAGAAAATCGACACAAAGCCGGCGATTTTGCAACCATTCCGATATTGCCAAGTGAAAGCGAAGTTTTGATACTCGCCCAGTGAGTAGAGGTCAGCGCTGGCAATCATTAATAGAAACATTCCCATGCAGAGATTCGCGAACGCCAAGTTGCACATCAGAATCTTAGCTATCGAGATCTTGCGTTTGCTCAGTAGCAGAACGAATAGCTTGAGCGAGTTCCCGAAAATCGCGAAAACCAGGACGAACCAAGAGCAGACGCGTAACGCGTTCGAGTCCAGCAAGTCGCCGCACGGATTAAACGCGTCGTTCAGAGGCGTGCAAGTCAGGTTTTCAAGTGAGTCTTTAGGCGGCGTAGTGACAACTTTGTCAGGATTTAAGCAAGCGTCGGGAGGCAAAGTAATCACTTTTTTTGGCTTCCTGTCCTGTTTCGTACCACCCAGGTCCCATGCGCTGGTAGATTTGGTTGTCTGGCCGACAGTTGTTGGTGGCACGGAAGTCGAAGTCACGCCATTAACGCAAATTTTCGCCGTGGGTCCCGTAGGTTGACCGCTCGGTACCGTAGAAACTTCCGCGAAGGCGTCTTTTTCAGCTTTGATAAGACAGCAGTGAAATGGGTACTCCACACTTGCTCTGGTTAGACGCTTGAAAGAGACGATCGGTATTTCCCATAATGCTTTCGCTCCCTTGATCACGAGGTTTTTCAAGCCCTCAAGGTCGTCTCCGGGAAGATAGGTTATTTCCGTTCCTTGGAGATCCCTGAATGAAACAAACAAACGAACAAAAAAACAAACACAATTTAAGTGGCTAACTTCTCATGAAAATGGAATGGTAAAAGGAAATTATGAATCGTCATTTAGGGCAAATTAGTTTGAAATGACAACCTCAGTACAGCGAGTGCAATTTGAAAGAATTTTAAAATATCACAAGCAGTATAAACCCTTCATTGCTCGAGCTTTTCTTACGATGACTTATTAATTAAATGACTCCAATCCACGAAGTAAACCGTCCGAATAAATACTGAAACATTTCTAAGCCCAGAAATGACAAAAAAGACCTTCTATGCTATATTACTGCCATAGACCGCGAGGAAAAAATGGCCGGCCGCGCGAAATCCTGGGTGCGAGAAGAGTGCGCGCTTTTCGCCCCCAGGACTTCGCGCAGCCTTTTTTCCTCGCGGTCTTCTTTCGCGTCACGCATGACGGAAAAAGCGAAAA
>OZ026607.1:13280731-13298231 GCA_964020085.1 Micromussa lordhowensis
TCGGTTAACTTTTAAGGTCGGCACACACGAGGGAACTAGTCCTTGCGACATGTTGCATGGACTAGTCGCATATGGACTAGTCCCCTCGTGTGTGCCGACCTTTATGATCCTGGGTTAATTACTGTACTTACAATTCTTCCAGAACGCTAAGATTGGAAAAGGCGTCTTGGTGAATAGTTTCGATGAGGTTGTTGTCAAGATTCCTATAATTAAGAAATTTATTACTTTCTTAATGATACTGGCAATTAGACAGTAGACAGTGAACTGTAAAAACAAGGTCATGACAGCTGTCCGAATCCAATTGTTAATTACACCTAGCGCTATCTGACTAGAAAAGAAAAATACTTTTTATAGGTTGAAAGAAACTGAAGTTGCTTATCAGAAACTATAAAAGGAGAACTCCATCGCGAAGAGAAACTGCTTCTAAATTATCGGTCGACCTTTTGCTTTCGGAAATGTGTTAATAAATTTGAAATGTTAATATGAAGAAATAAACGAATTTCTCTTATTATCCCATATGACGTCTAGAAGATGACACAGCGGAACTATATCACGCTGTATTAATTTTCGTTTACAATTAATAAATTAACATTGCAAGATTCAACTACTGATGTTAATTAAGGGTACTCACAATTTCTTTAGTTTCTTGAAACAAGTGAACATTGTACGCCTTATTTCTACAATTTTATTGCGGGATAAATCCCTGTGAAATAAAAATTGAACAAATCTAATGCACTTTGCTCGTAACAAGATAACAATTAAATAGGGTGAAACCTTTTAGCCTCATCAGTTCCATCTCAAGCAATATTCGAAGTCTTCCTGTTTTATTTTTAGAATATTTGTAAAAATAACGGAACAGGTTCTTATCAAAGCAGGGCTGTAAAATACATTCGAAACACTAAATATATTAAATACATTAAAATACACCTTGTTAGCTTAGGCGGTTTGTTGTCCCATTTCAGAATATATGATTATACTCTCTAGAATTCCTGCACTGTCACGTTTCTTAAATAGTCGGGTGTGTATGAATGAATAATTTTTAGTTGGATAAAACGAAACAAAGAATATCACGTGATTTGTAATGGGGAAAACAAACCCCGTAAGCTAAAAAGGTCTGTCACAGGATTCACGGAGAGAGAAAACTTGCTTTAGTTTTAATTTAAGTAAAAGATATAAGCATCCGAGAGACTGATATGAAAATACAGCCGGTCGTTTTACTTAATTATACTCACAATTCTTCTATAGTTTCTGATGTCTCGCATGACTCAGAGTTCAATATTTCGCAGTCTTTATCAGTCATTCTATTGTAAAAACAGTAAATAAAAAGAGTAATATCAAAGTAAATAAAGAAATAAACGCGAATAAATGAACATCGATGTCTAAAGCAAAAAGGAAATCCGCGTAGAATCTTCTTTTTTTCCCTGAGGGGACTGAATAATTTTTCTTTATATGACGCTTAAGCCGAATATATATATATAAAGCACCAAATTTATTATCTCTAACAACAACCCAACAAATATCCTCACAGTTCGAATTCTTCTTAAGCCTAGACCACAGAATACTAAAATTCATACAACTTTAATGAACGAGTTTTTTTTATGCCACGCTCGCTTTCCTTTGCGCTGCGAGATAATCAATTGCCGCCTTTGTCATTCAGCACCACAAATCACAATTAAGACGTCTATGAATACAGAACAACTGTATTGTAATATCCTCGGTTTAGCCTTTGATAGTGGTTCATCCGGTTTTTTATATATATAACTCTGTTGTTTTTAGCTGATCTCATTTAAGGTTAACTCAAAGCATTACTTTAGCAGGGCTGATTTGAGAAGTAAACTAAGTTAACTTGAAAGTGTTTTATGATGAATAAAAGTAAAGCTTATTAATTTTTTTCTACCTACTCAGTTTGTATAGTTTTCTTTCTACTATAAGCGGTTTTTTTGCCTAATTAAGTTAATTGTTTTTATGCCATTTTTTTTTATTTTCTTGTAATTCTATTCCGCGAGCGTGTACAATTCACCTGTGCAAGTCTGTCGGAGAAGTCTCAAAAACTCTAAATATATTTTTAGGTTCCAAACTAGATTATCAGTCAATATCCCTATGGCAGGATGTGTATACTCTACGCATCTCTCTAAAGAGTTTCGAGAATGAATAGGGAAAGATTAATATCACTCTATGGATATCAAGAGTTCAAACATTTATTAAACTAAATAATATATGCCTATTCAAGTAACAACGCGAAGAAAACGGCTTCTTAACAAAGATTCTGATAGAAGTTAGAAACGGAACTGGTTATGGCGGTATGATTTAGCCCTTGCCATGCAAATGGCGTTTATGAAGATTTCACAGTCTACGGGCTGACAAAATTCGACAATCTGTTCTACAACAAAGAACACTTTCAATAAATAATATATGTGCTGCTAGGAAACACACGAAAATAGACACTAAATATTTACGTTTGTAAACACGCTTGTAAAATAGCAAAGACGGATTAACAAATGAACAGTAAATAGGTTATCTACTTACACAACTGTACGGTTTAAGATACTTTTTGCTTGGACGGTGCAATTCCTCGCTTTCGTTAAAGGGATGATACAGAATAACGGAACCAAGATGAAAAGTAGAGTTTTCATCGTTGAAGTCTGCAGTTCCCCAATTTGTTTGAAGATCGGTTGTGACAGCTGGAAAAAAACCCAAAATGTTAAGCGGCAATGTAATTCAAAATGTATAGAGGTACTTATTACTTACAAAAAGCGATTTTCACTTGCGGTGATAATTAGATTTCAAATAATCCATTTGGCTAGAAAGCGAGCTTTGACAGGTCCTTAACTGAACGCCAAAAAGCGAGTTGTCGAAACTCGTGGGCAGTCCGGCGTCAATACGCTTCAGAACGGCAAAGTGTTTTCAATTTCGGTCTTTAGTCCTTTGTAATAAATGCATGTCCAGAATGCCTTTTAGCAAAACAAAGGAAACTTCATTAGCGCACAAGAGTCTGTAATACAAGAATGGTTGCGAGATAATAGAGTCCGCTTCGCCTAAGCCGTTATCAAAACCAGGGTACCTTATCAGTTAATTATCACGCGCCAAAGCAAGTAAATGCTTATGTGATACGAAATTTATTTACTGCGTATAAACTCGATTTAGTTATTTTGTGGTTTCTTTGTTCGTTGAATTAAAATGCAAATCTGTTGCTATTGTATTTGCGTTCGATTTTGGCTCAAAAGCAAATGAATAGGCCGGGTGCTATTATTTTTATTTTTCATTCCTCTTTTTCTCTTCACGAAATGTCGGCAGGCCAGCGACACGGGATCAAATCTAACAGAACCCCATATCTGAAACACCAGAATTATTCTAATTATTAATAATTCCACTCTGTATAAGCATTTGATAGCCGTCAGAAAATGTAACAAGCGAACTTCTCATGTATACAACATATCGTTATGTCAAAAGATATTTTCTCCTTACTAATCTCGACATTTTTGGTAGAAGTATTTGGGAGAATTAGATGATGTATCAACCCTTTCAACTCCATTATCAGCATGTATTTTTTTATTCCAGTCTCTATGCATTACTTATATTCCACTGTAAGAGAGAATTTGAATATCTTTACCCCCTTTAAATTAAAATTTCTCTATTCTGGTCGCCTTGTATTTCTTACAAACACAGTTGAGAAGATTTCTTTTAATTAAAAAAAAATAGGCAAACTTCAGTTATCATGTCTTGTTTCTTCATAAAATTAACTTTCAACGTTTCAAAGAGAAAGTAAAGACTGCGACGAGGGTTCGACATATTTAAAGAAATATAGTAAAAATGCCCACGAGATTCTTCGAACGCAACTCAGCGGACTTTGTTTGAAATCACTGTTAGAAATAAATAAACTAAAGCACGGCGTACTGCGTACGAATTTCGGGTTTATTAGAGATTTCTCTGACCAGATATTCGTAGCAATATTTAGCTTGGGCGGTTTGTTTTCCCATAATAGACCACGTGATATTCTCAAGAGAATCGCATAATTGAATAAAATCTTGCATTCTGATTGGTTTACGAAGCGAGGTATTTAGCGCGGAATTGCGAGTTGAAAACGAGGCTCGGTGATATTGTTTCGCATCTACGTCATCTATCTCATCTATCTCAGGATAAAACCAAACTGCTGTTTTCTTTTTTTCTCATTTTATTCAATTATGCGATTCAAGGAAAATTCATTACCTGACTCGTGAATTCCGCGTTAAATTGCACTTGAAAACCGATATCGCACTCATCGCTTCGCGATTCGTGCGATATCGGTTTTCGCGTGCAATTTAACGCGGAATTTCCTCGTCAGGTAATGAATTTTCCTATAGAATTGCTCTTTTATCCGTGGAAAAATTATTTATTCATATACACGCGCGCCACTAATTGAAAATCTGAAGGAAAAAATTTCTCGAGTGTATCATCGCATGGTCTAAAATGGAAAAACAAACCGCGCAAGCTTAAAAGGGCTATTAAGTAAAACTGAAAACTGTTGGAAGTTGTACATCACTTGTATCCAAACAACCGATAAAACGACTCCAGGAAAGAGTGCTAAGAACTTGACACTTCGATTCCGATCAAACGGATTAAAGATCTAAGTCGAATAGAGTTAAGCAACGAAATTCTGCCTAATTGAGGCACCTAATATATTGCCTGTCTAAATGAGCTGGATTTCTTCACGGATAGAGTAATATTCGTTATTAAAATCAGTATATCACATTTCACAAGTCAATATAGCAGCTTGAAAATCAATTTACGTAATGCGAAATTGCTGTTTTGTATACAATATTACACCTTTCTTAACGCCTCGCTTTTGAAATAGATGAATCTTAAACGCAATTTCACACCAAATTCATGGCTGGAAAAAATATTTTCATCCTTAAACAATTCGAGTGTACAGCATGCTTGCTAAAAATGAAACAAAAATAATAATTTTTTCTTTTGTTTTGTGCAAACAAGAAAGAACTGTAACATTTGGTCAGCTTTCTTTACCGCAGACATGTTCTAGGTTGTATTTATTTAACAATATTCAACAGACAGACATAAAAATAGAAAACAAATTGAAATATTGGACCGCAGACTTCTACAAATGTCCGCTAGTAATGTGACCATGAGTAATAATGCCATTTATAGGTATCATAAAATTGCACCAGTAATTATAGGATTATGTATGCCCGAATTATTGAAACAAAAAGTATTTTTTATTGTAGATGCTCGAGTTGGATGGCAAAACGGAGACCCAATTTTGGCAGGCACAGTTTATTTCACCAAAGGTGGCCAACAAAATAGAATATGCAAAGCTAAATCAACACTTTGGTCTTTTCCTTTGATGCTTAGAGTTGGTGAGTTACATATTACAACAGAAAAACGAAAAGAGTTGTTACCTGCAGTAGTTTGATGTGGCACACGTTTAGAGTGCTTATGAACTTGGATATGGATGAAAGAAAGACCACAAACAGTGCACTAAGTCGACCGCCAGCCTCTTAGCAAACTCCAATTCAATCTAAAGCCTGCAGATTAAAGCAGTTTGGTTAAAAGATAAAATTGTTATCCTTAAAGGCGATTGGTCGCTTGACTTGCGTAAAACCTGACGCATTTGTCACTGCTCAAATTGTAAGTTAAACAAACGGCAGCTGAACAAACGCGTTTCCCTCATGTAAAACAACCAATTCCATAGAACCAAATGAAAAATAACGCAAATTTGACAAGTGATTCACAAACTTCATTTTGCCCGTGTAGGACGTGACTAATTTCGGCGCTCTCTTGAAAAATGATCCAATATGACAGCTTGAGTTGAAAACTTTGATCATCCCTATTAGATTGGGGTTCCATTTCACCGAAGCATTACCGTTATGGTGACACAGTCAAACAACATGTAATGATAATTCACACATTTTTACTGAGCTAAGTCGAACTTGATTGGTACGGTTCGGCTAATAAATTAAGTCAAAGAACACGAGACCTCGAAGAAATTGGGTAGAAAGCTACTTGTATATTCAAGGTGTTCACTCCTTTTAATATATATATATATCGCCAACATTTTCTTGATACATGCACTATCGCTGAAGGACAACACGACAATTCCATCTCATAAGAAGACAGATGTTGAATAATGAATACCAACTGAATTTTTTCCAGCTGACTGCATAGAAACTTCTCGAATATTTCTTTCCTTTGTTTACTATATCTTCGTTTTTAGATGAAATTTTTCCCATTTTACCACTTCTAAGTTGCACAACAGATTTTTGCCATCAACCAGGTCGATATCTTATGAGCGCATAAAATAACTGCTAGCTACATTTTGTAGTTGCAGGCTCAGCACGTTTTCCATTTCGTTTTGACTCGGCGAACTTCTATTAATTAAGTCGCGGGAAGGCTTAAAAGATAGTAAAATAAAAGAGAGTATTTTCTTAAACAAAGACTTTATCGCTAAACATTCAATAAAAGAGTGGCGAAATTAATGAAAACAAACAGGACCAGTCATTTTATTCTGTGTTCTGTGGTCGGTATAGTAGACTTCTATTCACGACTTTTATAATTATTCACAAAAATATAGTTTTTCAAGTTGGCCATGGATCAGACTGGGAAAACGTCTAACGAAATAAATAAGGATGTAAGAAATACAAATCCAACGAACGCAAACTGTGCATGCTTTCCTTTTTTGATTATGATCTAGATATTACTTATCAGAGAGATAACGATTTCATAGTAGCTTTTGCAAATCGCAAAATGATTGAATAGGAAAGTTTGCTCTGTTTCGTTCGATAAATGTAAACTTTTCTTTGACTAATGTCATGGCAAAGAATAGAAAAGGGTGGCAAATACTACCCGTTCTGATTTTAAACTTCTATAAAGTAATTCAATGATCAAAACTTCATCACTTTTATCATGGTGAACATTTTAGTGCGTGGTAAACTCTTGTTTTGTTAACGCAAGGTTACCATGGCAACCACAGGCTTGTTTTTTTTTTAATTTTCAATATTGTAAGTTCTCATTCTTAAACCATTGCAGCTTGATTAAAAATATAACACCGATGTTTGTGTTTTATTTTTAATCTTAAGCTAGTTTCAGCATTTTAATATCATTTTCAGTTATGGGTTATTTTGGTGAGTTCCTGGTACTTTTTGAAATTCTAGAAATCCTTGATGGCTTAATAAATATGACGGTGCTTAATATCTATACGTCATGTGGCGTGATAAAACGTCGCCATGATCACGTGACGCTTACTAAATGAAAGACTTTAGACACCTTGGATACTTAAGCAATAGACCACAAATTTCTATGGGTTATAGGCTGATAAACCACGCGGGATGTTGGTAGAACACGAGAAGAATTTGTAAATCACGAGCCGCAGCTATATATAATAATTCAGGAGACGCGCGATTTTTCCATGGGTTTACCGGCACAATAACCCATAGCTGATTGACCAATCAGAGCACGCGCATTGACTTGGTTATTATATAACACGTCTTATCAACCAAAAACTCACAATTCGTATCTCAGTTTTGATAGCAAACACAATTTCACAAATATTAAGAAAGATCAATAAAAAACGTTTGCCATGATGGACTCGTTATCATTGTTGAGTTGCTTGAGCAGGGAAATTCGTTACGGCAAGTACGTTAAGTTTTATGTTTTCTTCAAAATGTTTTTCAATAGTCTTTTGTCGATATTATCGGCATATAAAATATCATCTGGTATTGTTTGTCACGCATATGCATGTCAAAGCAAAAGATCTCAACGGTCAAAAGGTATTATGTTCTGCATTTCGTTAACTTTACCAATATCATGCAAGAAGTTCAGTAAAGCCCTCCTCAGAATCAGTTTGTATTTCCTAAAAAAAAAACAGAACAAGAAGATACAGATAAAGTAGAAACTCAATATTTTGTCAATCGGTGGCAATGACCGAAGCCTTCTTGTGCGAGTTATTTGAAGTACGTAATACACTTTGCGCTTTTCTACAACTAATGTTTTTCTACAACTAACTGTCATAAAATAAGATTTTGGAATTATAACTGGGCCAGGTGAATGCGTCTTTGAAAACTACAGAAAGATAATTGATAAATAATCGCACGCGAGGGCAATATGGTTTGCATTTCACTGTGAATAACAACAGAAGGAAATATCGAGATGTGGTATTGTATGAAAATTATGAAACAGTATGCATGTAAAACTTTATGTGAAACATGAAAGTGAAAAACGCTGTTGTGGTACAAAGGCGAAGAAATGTATGAAGGAATATTATAAAAACGTATGCCTAATGGCTGCCGTTCAATTAACTCTATCCGTCATATTTCATTGTTTGAATTCATAAAATGCAAATACTAGAGGCAATTTCGGTAATTTGGTATGCTTAGAATTCCCTTTAGACTCTGTAATGAATTTATTTAACAAGATCTTATCTTAACTTTTTTGAAGTTTAGTTATTATATCACCAAAACATACAAGTCGCATATAACCCCTTAATGGTTCGGTGAACAGCGGATACTCTCAAGGCAAGAAGCTTATAGAAGTCTAATTTTAAATAAAAAAAAAACATTCAATAGAGTCAAACATAGTGTTCCTCATATTGTTGTGTGAGCTGAATGGAACAGATGCGTCTAATCATCGCCTGAAATAACAACACTCGAGGAGGTTCTTCAAGACATATTCGACGAAATGGACCATAGAACTTTAACTGCAGAAGGCAATCCTCAATTTCTGAAAAACAGGTTGCTTTTCCAAAAAATAGGTACGAACTAATACATCGTTTTCCCAGTCAGCTTATAGTCAACTAGTATCTATACGCACTCTATTGTACCACCTGCTGCTATGAAAAAGTCCTTCATTGATTTATACGAAATGGAGGAAGACTAGCTTCTAGAAATATGAGCATAATGGCATTAGATTTTCACGAAGGCACGAGGACTTATCAAAAATACTATCGGCTGAGGTATGTTGCCAAATGATTTTTCTTCAGTTTTAGATTGGCCAGTAGCAAAATAAGAGTAAGAAAGGAACTCAAATTTTTTAAAACAAAGTCTCTAAATTAAGTTGAAATTGGCTTACATGGTTATGTTTTAAGATATTTGTAAGCTTCCCGAACTACTGAACGCTTAATGCAATGAAGATTTATCATATTTTTCAAGCTTTTGGAGTTGTAATCTTCAAATTGCTTACTGGCTATGGTATGATTTGAATACAGTTCCCAAACTCAGCGTGACTGACTGATTGACTGAAACAAACGAATGATCCGAGACCTTCGAGGCCTAAAGCTAAAAACCGTACTGTTCTAAAATACATTGCCTAAGATCTTGGATCAGCGAAACCTGACTTTCTCATTTCTCCATTTAAATGTTCTAGCAATATCTTTACAGGTTTTAGATACACAAAAAGTGATGTCGTGAAATATGAGCAGATATCTACCTGTTGTATTACCTGTGGTATGGATATTGAGAAAAATGGCCCTCACGTGTTTTTGTTGTTGAACGTCCAAGAGATGTTTTCTTAATGACTCAGCTGAGCTTATCTGTCAGAGACAAAACAGAAATAGGCTGAATATTCAGTGAATTAATTCAGTACTGAGTAATTAAAAGCATGCATATCATCTTATTTTTACCGGCCTCACTTTTGTCGATAGCGCGACTCATTTTGTTTTCATGGATCATTTGCGGTTTGGCAATTCTCCCTATGTAAAATAAAGTGCGTTCAAGCTAGTCTAAACTTAGCATCTTCTACCATTACAAAGTGGAATAAATGTTGTGACGCCAGTATGACTAAAACAGTACTCGTATTAACCAGCTGGCAATTCAACCATTTTAATTTATGAGCTATACGTTATGAAACCGAACTCTCGATAATGGAGAAGACTCTGAGAACGCATATCTCACACATTTAAGTTCTTTTGTATCACTGTTTACCTGCTTGCCATATACATAGTTTAAGTACGGAAAAATGATAGCAGACCCACTAAAAATTAAACACTTCAAACGCGAGGCGCATAAAAGTATTCTACAAGGTAAACTTAAGTATATTCTCTTCGCCCTTGAGCTCAGTCTTAATGGGAAAGGTGTTCAAGGTTCAAGATAGCTTTGTCTTGTTCTTAAGCCAAATACAATTTAGTTATTCATTAATTTATCGTGGTCACGATTCCTGTATTTTTTCTCCTTGCGCACACGCGTGAGTTTTTGTTTCTTTTTTTACAAATTTCGCCTACAAACTGTATAATATCGAATCGACTCGAACGTACTCACCGAGCCATTAAAGCTCTTCTTAGCTTTAATTGCATCTTAAATTCTGAAAATTAATAGTTATGAGGTATATTTTTAACTTTCTTATTTGAATTGTTAATCGCCATTATCCAAGGGCCTGCGCCAGGCACCGGCGGAGCGTCTAGCATCGAGTGTTTTTTATAATAATCTCTGGCATATGTTAAGTTCGATGTTTGAATCGGGTCTAAAATCCCGCAAAACCGTAACACAAGAGGGAGCATCCAAAAAGTATACGATGTTAGAATTTTAGTTTTTGAGCAAGTCAAATAAAGCAAGGATTTACTTTACTAGAAATGTTATTTTGCCGACACGAACCACATCAGATCACTGAAGTAAAGGACGAGACCCCAGTTTAAGGAAGCAAACTTTACTGATGCCAAACCTAATGTTGGACCGAAAATCTGTTTTTTAATTTCTGAACAAAATTGTATCGCATAAACTCTTTTTCCTTAGGCCATCGATCGTTGCTTGATTAACAATATAACAACGTTTTTGGATCCTATTTAGGTTTTAGACTTATCAGCTATAAAACCATCTAAGAACTCGCAATTTTGCAAAGTTTTAGCTCTACATGTTTCTTCGTTTTCTAACCAGGCCCGTTTGAATTATTTCCAAGCTTTGTCAGGTTGCGTGACATGAATTAAAATGGTGACCCCGGAGGACTGTCACGTGAGTCAAAAGATGACCTATTTTTTATTCATGTTTTTGCTAACTGAACAGCCCTTACATTAGGCGAAGTATTAATGCCAATGTGTTGGAGCTCTACAGTATCAACGGTTTGTTTTAACAGCAGAACTCAATAGTGAATTATTCTGATAATTTGCGGCCGCCATATTAGTGTTTAGAGCTAAAAACTTGCTGAAATTGTCTCTTTTATCCTGTTTAGTGTATATTAATAATTTTATTATTGAAAATGTTATAAGCTCTTTTAAATTGATCTCCATTCATCATTTTCATTATTTTTAATTCATTGTAAATTAAAATCAATAAAACAATGTCGAACTAGTGGAAAAAGTGTTAGAGGAGGTCAATCACGGTATTGTGTGTTATTTTGGCTACTTCCAAAATTACTTTTAAATTCAGGGAACCTGGAAATAACAGTTTACTAAGATAGAAAAACACAAAAGAGGTAATAAAAACCATAAAGAAAAACAAGGTTGATTAAAGATGGAGAAGAATGACACGGATTACAAACGACGAAATTTGAAACTTTTCAGGATGCCCAAACCATGGTAGATACAATTCCCTGCTAAAGTACAAGAGCACAAAACTCGCTGGAATGGAAAATTGGTAGCTACATGTCCATATTCAGTAGAAGACATCGAATTCACTGCTAAGAACTATTGGTCCCCTTCCATTAAACAAACAATGTTGGAAACGCGAAGTGTCCGTCTACTTTCGACAAGAACTTCCCCTTGATACCCTGGTCTTTTCCTGCGAAGAACTAGTTTAAAGACTAACTTAAGCCTACCGTTATAAAAAGACAAAATACAAAAACAAACACTAAAAACAACAACAACAACAAAAACAAGCATGACCATAAGAGTTTCGGGAAAGGGCATGATAGACGAAAAATCATTAAAATCTCAAACAATGAGACGCCATATTGGATTTGCCAAAAGGCGTGGTTGCAGAGCTCCTTAGAGCCATTTTCCTTTTTTTGCGGTTTTGTTTCAATTGAGAGTTTATCAATCACGTTATATTAATTAACGAAACATTTGCGTTCAAGCTGAAGGATAGAAGTTTCATCTAGGAATTTGTTAAAACTTCATACGCAGCTTTACTAACAAAATTGTCTCATAAATAAACAAAACTAAATTAGCATGAAATTATGGAAGGGCTCTTTTACTTGACAACTGAAAGCGTAGCATACAAATGTCCAAAAAACAATAACATTTTCATATTTCGATTTGCAATGAAAGATGATATTTTCGCGGAGTTGGTAGGGCGTTTCAAAGTTGGCAAAACAAGTTATTTTCAATAGTCGAGTTTAACATTTCACGCGATACATATAAAGTATCCCATATCTCATTTCACGCTACCAGACAGCACGTATAATTACGCTTGGTGGAGGTTGATATGGCGCCAATTTTGGCCACTTAGCATATTGCAACCCATCACACGAACATATTTGTCTCGCGTTAGATGTGGTTTGGGTGTTCTACCGCAAGATAAGAAAGCTGGCGTTCGACAACTCACACCCTTTTATTTATGGCTAAACATCGTGGAACCCTTATCGTGATATCGCTGAAACTACACACTTTGAGATTGTTCCTCTGGCTAGCAATTAGAGCGCAGTTACATGCGCTACCATCGAGTTTCGTTGAGTTGTAACAGATAGGAGTTAGTGTCGAAAGATAATATTGCAATAAAGCTTTCGGTTAATAAAAACGTCCACTTTTCGAATTCTCTGCGACATTTTCAGAGCTTCTTAGCAGTCTATTTATCATATTCCACTATTACATAGTGTGTTTCAGTTAGTAATTCTGATATCAGTATGGGGAATAAAATAACTTCTTTCAATTAATAATATTGCGGTCGGTAAGTAAATTATATCAAAGTACGGTGAAACCATGACTTGTCAAAGTAACTCTCACATTATCTTTACCTGATCGAATGGCAAACAGAAAGAAATAAACAACAGCTGAAATGTGGACTCTTCTCTCAGGTCAAAAAAGTGCATATTCCCCTGCTGTGAATTACATTCGCTTTGTGGCAAAAATATATGTTTCGTTTAATAGTAGATGAAATAAAACTTTAAATTTGATAGGATTTTCCGGATAACGTGACTTTTGTCAATAACGATATTTTCAAAAGCCATCGCACAATAAACCACAGAAATCATAATATCTGCGTGTTTTTTAAGACGAAATGTGTTGTTTTGCTGACTCTCGGGGCATTAACTTGCTGTTTTATATATTGTTATTATGCAACCTAGATAAATGAATTTAGTTTAGAAAAACATTGGGAACTTACCTAGTTTGGACAGGCTGTATGCCTTTTAGAAATAAGCCATGCCGACTCTGTCCTTTCAAAAGAACTTCCGAGGCCCACTCGTTAGTATATTGGCTACAGTGTTTTATGAAGGTTCTTTCGATAACGACGCCTGCTATCTAAAAATTAAAACGAATCCTGGTTTCGCAAGCAAGATTTAAATTAGCGCTATTTGAAAGACGGATCTGAGTACGAAATGTATGCCTGTCCATAAGTACTAATAACAAGCTGGATAAATAGAGCAATACCCAGTTATATCTTGCCCTGCCGCGCATATAACCGCAGGATACAGGTGTTTCGAGGTCTGACACGCAAATATATCTACCCGATCATTGATATCGGTTCGAAATACCCTGCTATTGGAATAAATTCAATTTCGTGTCAATTTCAAGAAAGCAAAAATGATTAGAAACAGAAATTAGTATCGGATACACAGTTTTTTCTTCACGCCAAATAAGCATATTATCTGATTGATTATGGGTATCTAATTTCAGAAATTATAGATACTCAACAGACAACCGTGAATTAACTAGATATGAAGTTTAAAAGACAGAAGTAAAAGGTTTTTCGGAATGTTGTGGTTTTCTTTGATAGATTTTGTCTTAAAAATTGTCAAAGCCGCGGCTTATTTCACGATAAGTTTAATTAATTATCATCTTTCAGGGCGTTATGTTTGTTTCATGTATAATTAGTTTCTTTTCTATACATCAGGAAGCACGACAGCTTTCAAACCAGCAACATATTGTTTTGTTAATTTGTTTAACTGGCGTTGCCAAATGGAGGACAGTTTAAAAACAAAATGTTTCATAACGTGTGTTTCATTCAAAGAAACTGCCAAGTTCAAACTAGACGTGTTTATCTACAGAACCAAACATACCTTTAATTAAAATGTCAGATCAAAATCTTGATAAATGAGCCTATATTTGTTGTCCATAGCAACACCACTGCGCGCTCTCTGATTGGCCCAAAACGCTGTTGTTTTACAATAGTACAAGCCCCATGCTAGCTCATGCATTTTGTTTTGATTCAAAACAAAGACTGGCTTTCCTCAAAAATTGTCATAATGTAAAATAATATAAAGAGAAAAATACATCGGAAGCATTGAGAAAATTAAACAAAAATCTGCTGACATCTTAGTGACTCTGGAAATAACATTTCCGCTACATTTTTGAATTGGAATCTCTCTCAACGTGTTATTTACTTAAACGGAGGTGAATTAATTTTTAAGAAACTAAAATAGAGAATAACTGACTTATTTACATAATTTCCAAGGTTTGTATTTCAGTGCAGTATTTCGGCGGCCTGCAAGATTCCCCAAGGCTATGAATAATTCACACTTAAAGGCCCATTAGGTCCATCTACTACAAAATTACGACTTAACCTATACGAGGACAAAATTAAAACACCCAGCCACAGTATTGAGTGACACCTCCAGCAATTAACATTGATACATGGCATCATGAAAGTAATGCAACAATAATCAAGAAGAGAAACTTGAGTTAACCTGATCTAACACGTACGAGGCAAATTGCTGTGTCTGGAAATCGTTTAGGTACGGTTCTAAAACTAGGAGTATGTCACTACCTTGCCTTGCTGAAATGATGTAAGTGACTTGAATTTCGATTCCTTCTCTCTTCCCTCTCAGATTCGAATGGAAATTGAAAAATGTAGTAAACCAGCCTCGTGGTCGAATTTCTGTCTCGCAGATCAATACCCAACAGCTCTTTGTTTGGAAAGCACTAAGGATGTGATATCTGTCTTCGTGTCAGCTCGCAGGAAAGAGAAGAAATTTAACCTGTTTTTTCGTCCTCAGTGGAGACTACTTGAAGAGTCGACAATTCCTATTGTCAAATAAAAAACTAGATCGAGCAGCCAGCGTATTCAGTTCCAAAATTAAAACTGTCACGTTGCTCATTTTGTATGCGTGTGTCACGTTGCTTAGCAACTTTGTACACGGAATTTCGCCTTATTAAGTAGTATTAGTTTCCTTCACAGGGCTGGTGGGATTGATCGATAGTCTCCTCTATATATAATGAACCCCTCTTCATCAAAATTTTTTTCTGACCCTTCGCCCCCTTGTACCCCTAAATGTTCGGGATGAATCCCCCCACTCCCCACGGGACTGGCAAAATATGCTCACTTTATCGAGGCTTCGTTATATCGGGGCTCTTTCCCATATATTTCACTAGCTACTGGGGCGTTCGACTGTAAATAGAAAAAGAGCACCAAGATCAGAGCTGACATTGTCTTCACTGTTTTATCAAAGGGAGCTGCATGATTGTCAGTGAATGTTTGAGTTTAAAATAAGCGGGTCAGGGGGCATGCTCTCCCGAGAAAAATTGAATTTTCGGAACTTCAGGAACGTTATTTTAGGCACCCTCTCATCACAACGTCCATATACTAATATAAATAGACAAACCTGAAAAAAGCTGACACTGCCTCACTCGTGTAGGTTCAGCTATATTAAGCAACCAAACCCTTAAAAGTACTAGGAGTTTAGTTCCTAGCACAGTAGGGATGCATTTTCCCCGAAGCCCCAGAAGCGATAGTTTTAGGTTGTCAAACAGATGCTGTCATTACAATACCTATATGCAAGTAAAAATAGACAAAGGCATGACAAAAAGCTGACCTTGCCTCTTTCTTATGAAAAGGAAGTTATTTTTAGTTAGAGATATATGCTTAGTAGGGGCTTGGTTTCCAGCTGCAGGTTACCTAACAAAGTAGCGGGTCTGTGTGAATGCTCTCCCTTAAAAATTTTATATTTTCAGGACTTTTAGAACACTATTTTAGGCATTCTGGCAGAACGTTTGCACTACTTGGAAGCCGTCAATTACGCTCAACGATTAGATTTTAATATACTGTAATTAATGTAAAGTTAATGCCACCCTAATTGTAACTCACGATAGTAGCCGTTTAATAGCTTCAGAGTAATTGTAAAGTATTTTTTTAACCAAAATTGGACCATTAATTCTGGGATTCTGTCGATAGTGCAAAAGTTTTCTATTGAGTTTTCACTTTTCGAAGGTACGCTAAACACGGTGCCCCTTCATTACCATCATCAAAGTTATGTTTATAAAAAAGCTCTTAGCTGTGATCAAACTCCCTGTGTTTTAATTTCATGTAATATATAATATTTGACTTTACTATCGGGAACAGCATCTCTTTAAGTCTGACGGCCACAGCAGAAGTTCGCAATAGGAGATCAATGAAATATTTAGTAGTTGTAGTGCCCCTCGATTACTCAAAAGATAATAAAGTACAGCTTCATTATTTGCATCAGCTATTCCCTTCATCACCTTTCGCTATCAATTATTTTAGGGCTTCTATAATTTTTAAGGTGCTTTCATTTGCAGTCGAGTGATTTTATCTGTTCCTTTACTCTGAAAATCAAATTGAATGCCAATACGGTCTCGAATTCTTTATAACTTACTTGTTATTCAAGGCATTCGTTCGCTGGTTGATGCTCGTGTTTACTGTCATCAGCTGTTTGCTTGCGAGTGAATGATATACTGGCAGAGAACTAAATCAACGCATGCGCTGTGCTTACCTCCGAGAGCTCTTTTCCTTTGCGAGAGGAAGGAAACATCTGAATAAGAGCAAAGTCGCACGGATAAAGAGTTCCTTAAACCGGCAAATTGACCGGAACGAACGGCGCAAAAATCAGGTATGGAACCTGAAACATTTAATTCAGGAGCTATTTTTAATTAAGCCTAAGAAGGCACAGTCCTAGCAGCGAGTGGAAGGCTTGTTAACCAACAAAATATCGTTTCAAATAAAATTTCTTCATCCAATTGAATGGCTCTCACTAATGAATAAGGCGTTTGTTGGCGTAATTTGCTTCCCTGCATTGAGCCTGTCAAGCTGTTTGAGGGATATATTTTCCCATGAAAAACACTGAACTCCACGACAGGCTTTGCAAAGTTGTGAACTAGCTTCCGCTCAGTCCAATTTCTTATTTACTTTAACATTTTCAAAAGCTGGTTGTTGACTGGCAGAGCCCTAATGGTTTTCAAGGCTTTAAACGGTCTGGTTCCCGAATATCTCACTTCTAAATTTGTAACACGAAATGAATCAAATTATGCTCTGAGGGAGTCGGTTAACAAACTTGTTGTTCCCTTTCCGAGAACTAACTTCATGAAAAATAGTTTTAGCTACAGTGGCGCAACTCTTTGGAACAGCTTACCCTGTAACATTAGAGAGTCTGCTTCATTGAATAAATTCAAACGCCTTCTCTATCATACTTTTTA
>OZ026607.1:13303231-13315731 GCA_964020085.1 Micromussa lordhowensis
CAAGTATCATGGAATGGTTTGCAATGAGATGAAATGCCCGCGTTGCTTATCAACATTAGCGTTCAAAAATACTTACGAGAAAAAAAAAAACAATTAAAAGTTTGACACTTAGAAAAATCAGATTAAAATTGACATATTAAAAACGATACACTGAAAACAACATAATCTAAAACTTATAAAAATAGTTATAACAAAGGTTGTTTACTAATTTTGTTTGCTAATAGGTATCAATGGAGAAAACAGGATCTTATTTCGAGTTGTGATTTTAGTACTGACATTGTTAAGCACATTCATCATCATCATCATCATCATCATCATCATCATCATCTTTATTTAAAAACACGGTAAAATACATCAGGCAAGTAACAATATAATATAAATAGCTACAAGTTATTAGGAAAAACTAGATTAATCTTATTTAAAATACAACTAACTATTAAAGGAAATCAACAAATTAAAGCCTGTTTTACATGAATGCCGTGTCGGAATTAATTAACAATCGTCGGAAATTATTTAGAGATGTTGCTTGCCTAGCAGCTGAGGGCAGGCTGTTCCAGAGGACTGCACCACTATAGCCAAAGCTATTTTTATAATAGTTAGTACGCGGCAAGGGAATAGCAAGCTTATTTTGAGAATCGCGCAAATTGTAAGAAGTAATCACATCACTTCTCTGAATGAATTTCGAGGACAAATAATTGGGTGTGAGGCCATTTAAGGACTTATAGACCATCTCAGCCTTTAGTTTTTGGCGTCGAATTTCTAAATTGTCCTAGCCTAATTCTGTAATTAGTTGGTTGGCGTCAGCATCATAACTAGAATGTGTAAGGACGCGAGCTGCACGATTTTGAAGTTTCTGTAATTTGTCAGATAATGTTTTGGCACAGTTACCCCAGACAACACTACAATAGTCGAAGTGCGATTGGACTAACCCATGATAGATATTTTGTAGAGTTGCAGGAGGAACACAGTGACTTATTCGTTTAATAGATCCAATACCAGAAGAGATTTTTTTGGATATAGCGTTGATATGATTACTCCATGTTAAATTTTCATCAATTGTTCCTGAAAATACAGAAAAGCACCAACTACATGATACTGTCAGTGGGGCATAGCTCTAGTTAATAGACAGCTGAAAAAAGCCATTTAGTCAGTAATCTGTTAAATAAATGGATTAAGTCAGTGCACGGTAAAAAGGATCGAGATTAGTCAGTTAATTTGCATGGTTTTACGACTTTTGTAAGCTGTAGATGCCCGGGGGGTACTTAACAAAGTTTAATACGGGGAGGCTCCGCCCCGAGGTCCAACCCCTTACCCTTTTATATACCATTTTGGCAGAAAAGGTACCCCTTTTATATACCTTTTATTGAGAAAAGGTACCCCTTTTACATACCTACTTTAGAACACTGCACCCATTTCTAAGCCCTTCTTGTTGTCATTTTCATGTAGTGCTTAATAAATAAACTGATACAGCCATAAGTGCGTCTATTCGAAATACTTTAATTAAAGGCCCTTGCAAATACCTAAATGACCGATTTCCCTACCCTTTTATATACTTCAACTTGTGAAATCCCTACCCTTTTGTATACCTGAAGCCTGAAAAAGGTACCCCTTTCGTGCGAGGCCTCCCCGTGTAGGCCATTATAGGGAGTACCCCCCCCCCCGGGTGTAGATGACCTCCGTTTGCAAAACAAGTCGTCACTGAAACAGAACCAGTGAGAACCAGTTTGAGTTATTGAAAATGACGTTACAAATCTTCTATCTGTATACAAGGGGGTGTAAAGGAACTTTCCTATTTAACTAAAAAACCAAAAACCCAAGATTACTTACCATGTTGTTATATTAGCCGTCCTTGAATTGCACCTCTTAATACTCCTCTTAATTATAAAAATATCTTCGATATCAACTGATGAGATTACAGTGAAACAACCACCCTAATTTCGTTTTACCGGCTCAATATCCGCTGTGAAAAGAAATGTTTTACCAGACTTATAGCTGAAGCAATGGGGAAATACCCAGCAAAAGGTCATTCCAATACTGATGGCACATATTTCATTTCCCTTTCTAATAAGCAAGTGAATAACACATTTCACTTGCAATCCATGAAGTTATGTAATAGTGTAGCAAAAGACTAATGGATACAAAACCCCTTACGTAAAACGTATAAAAATAGTCATAACAAAGGTCTTTTTATACTAATCTTATTTTCAACAGAGAAAACAGCATCTTATTGCATGCGGGTCCTCTATACTAGTCGAACTTGAATTTGGAGACTTGATATTACAGGATCTCAGGACAGTATCTGACAATAAACAATTCTTTTGATTCGTTAATTGATTGGCTAATTGTTAATTTGGGTACTTTCAAGCTTAATGGTCGCAAACAAACACACTTTAATGTCTTTAATCAGTGTCAGATAAACGTATATTAACTCTTCCTTTAGCTAAGGTCTCAATAGACTAATAATAAGTTGCGTTCTCGAGGATTCTTAATGTATCAGGACATAAACTGTGCTATTAGTAACACTTAACCAAGTATATGTAACAATAAATAATCAAAAATTAGTTATCGACAACAAAACAGTTTCTCTTTAAAATGGAACACAGTTTTTTTTTGTCGATAACGGACAATTCAGTTTTGTTATCTTTATAAGCCTTTTGTGCCCGTCTGTGAGAAAGTAATCTCGATAACTAAGCTATACCAGTATCCTTTTCTACAGCGGTATCCTTTTCTGACAAACGGACACATTGGTATATTGAACACCGGTTACCATATCTCAGTTATCGACAAGCTGACCTCCATTGTTCAAAAAAAATGTGCTGTCGACTCATTCGAATAAAAGTACTGTAAACAATCATATTTTAAGCCTGAACGGCACGACCTGAGTGACTGATGACGTAACTGATGGTTAATATTTCAAGCATAACACACCGAAAAATAATTATGCTTCTACCGACCTTTGCTGCTTATCAATTATCTAAACACAGCAGAAAGCACGACAGCATACTTTCGTAAAAGACACAGAATCACTTGGTGACCGACCACATTACGTATCAGTCAGCTTCCAGTTAATAACAAACTTATATCTCATTTGTATTTTCTTTTCAAACACAGGCCAGAAATTTATGTTAAAATAGAGTATGCTTTGGTCATTTTGCGCCAGAGTGCAGGTTAAAATAGCAAACAATTTTTCGCCGAAGGCGAATTGAACATTGGTGAATATATATCGAGACAAAGGCGAGGTAATTATCCACTAATGTTCTGTTTGCTTTCGGCGAAATATATTCTTTTGTATTCTGGTTCGACAAAATGGTCCAAAATTATTTTATTTATTTTGGTTCAATTTGCGGTTCAGGTGTGAACAATCCCTTATCACGTCCTAGTAAATGGAAATAAAAACTTGAGAGGATAAGAAAATTATCAATTGCATTTTGATTTTTGACCATTTGTATTTAAACAACTTTGAGAACCTAATGTTGCATGTTAGTCGAAAAGAGAAAATTCCTATGAGCTGAGAACGTCCAAAAAATCATAGATTCGATTCAACCTCAGATCTGATAACTGAAGAATCGAAGTATATAAGGTTCCGTCGTCTTGTTTTCGTAGGTTACGCCGGAAAAAAAATAGTGGACAGGAAACAGAAGCATGAAATATCTACGATCAACTGAGCAAGCATAACTGAATTATTCGAATGTATTTTTAGTTCGTCTGAAATAGAGATATCTTTTGTGTTTCTATGACTCGCTAACGTCTCCTAAGTCCTTCCTTCAGCTACTAGATATGTGGTAAAAGACTTGCAACTAGAGTAAGTTTATCTCGTTCTTGTTGGCACAGGAAACGGAACTAAGCAGGAAAAATCTTTATCTGAGCATGCACAAATTATTCAAATGTATTTTCAAATCCTTCTGAAATAGAGATAATTTTGTCTCTAAATCACTTGCAACTAAGACTGAAATAAGTTACTTCGGTTCCAAAGTAACTTGGTCAATATTCATCTCAAAACATGCATCTTATATCTTAAAACAAACCGTATATTTTGTCACCCTCTGTTGATAAAACCTTAAATAACCTTAATATGTGCAAACTAATTTGGTCCGATCATAAACATTTAAAACAAAGAGAATTATTCCGTACGCACATATTGAAAACAAGTTCAGTAAACAAGCTCAGCAGAACGTAAAAGAGACATTTAATCATTGGAGAATCTGGCGAAAACTTTTTGCACTTTGAAAAAAAAAGAGGTGTGTGGTATATTTCTGATCTCCCGCTTTCAAAAGAGAAAACCGATTAAGTGTTGTCATAAATTATCATACAAATCATGCACTTTGTCGTTCAGGCGTGAATTATACCGTTAAAAATTCGCGCTTTCTTGAGTTCGATTATTCAGTCGAAAAAGGGCATAAGACAGGGCTAAAAGATGAATGTTTGCCGAGGATATCGATAGCGTATCGTTTGCAAACGATCAGATTGTATTCATTTCTATAAAAACAGTCCACAAGTTTTAGTGTCACGCTGCAAGTAAGAAAATTATCAATCATTGAAAATCAGCCATGCATCCAGTTTAACAAAGATTGTCACTCAGTGAAGTCACTTATGCAAATATAAGCCAAGACCCTTTGATCTATTGAATTACTTAGCGCTCAATCATTAGTAATACAGTGAAAATTGCGCCTTCTGGTTTTGTGAACTGTTTTAGGCGGTAATGAAACTCTAAACATTGTGATATCAGGTGGAAAACACAGCGAACATGGCGTGCTTAAACTGACATCTGCAGCTGAAGAAAAGAGCGAAGGAAAAGCTTACGTGGAGGGGTATATGTTTAACTTCCCGCCAATACTGTTGATAATGAGAGCGGTGCAAGTTATTACACTTCTTGTGGTAGTTCAAACTTCCTTTTGCTATGAACACAAATGGCGGAAACAGGGCTACGTCCAAAACTATTTTGACGCTCAAGAATGTGCGCAACTTGAGGCAAACTGTGAGGAATGTTTGTCCAGAGGAGAGAGCTGTGAGTGGTGTAGCGATGGCTCACAGAGAAGCGAGTGCATCAAGCAAGGAAGCGAGAACTGCCCGCGTCAACACCGAACGACAGCTTGTAATTCTCAAAAGGCTGACGACGAGAGAAAAGAGACGGTGTTGGCGTATTACGATAAATCTTTGGATGAGCTACAGGCCATGGACGCACCCGCAGCGAACATCACCGCAGAAAATAGCAGCGTGGTGACCGTGAACGCGAGCGTATTTTGTGGACGGCAGGGCGGCTGCGAGAACTGCACGTCACACGAGTTTTGTTTTTGGTGCGAGTCGAAAAAAACATGCGAAGTCCTTTACAACGCTTCAACGACACACCACGTTTGCCACAAAAAGGGAAAAGCATACCAGGGTCAATGCATATACCCAAGTGAGTAGACATTTTACTTGTCGCACAGCTAGTCAGTTGATAACTTTCCCGTTACATGGCTGGGTGACTTCTAAAGGAATTCCTCGCCTTGTATTTACTCAGAGTTTTGGGCTGTGTTTAAGTAAGCAATTCCGAGTCTGTGTTTAGTGTACCAAGAGAATATAACTCAGTTAAAAGAGTTTTCAGCTAGTAGAAGGTAAGAGATTTTTATAATCAGGTGTGCAGAGAGTCGATAGATCTGCACTTCACTACTTAACGCATCGCAGGTTTCAAAAGCAAAATAATGAACCAAAATATGCAAAAACGGGAGGGCTTCTTGTTTTCGGCAAGCTATGGTATAAGTCTTGCTCACGTGAAACAATGTCACCGATTTCGCAAAGTTCTGCAATTCTGGACAACTTTTGCGAGAGAGCTGATAGAGAATTTCCGAAAAGGAAACCTAACAAGCTTGTTGACACGAGGCAGCTTAATACGCATATTTTAACAAGTTAAGTAGCTGTAGTATTGCCCGCCTGAGGGGAAAGCGAATGCTTTTAACGCCAAAATTACAAGTTATTTGTTTCAAACCTTCTCCGCTGCCAATTGGTATTTTGAACTTCGAGTAAAAACGTGGGAAGAACCGTACAACAGTCCCTAGCAAAAGTACCAAAAACCGTGGCCTTTTTGTAGCTATGAATTTTTTATAAACGTGGTATGCAATTAGTCTCCAAGAGAATTTAAGCGTAGGTGTAAGAAATTTTGAGAATACATTAAAACAAGGGTCACTACTTTTAAACCACGTAAAGAAATCATTATATTCCTCTATAAAACACCAAAACATTTCTCAATAATTTTTGAACAATCGTTTTAATAATCGAGGGTTTTATTCACATGCAAATATTCAGATCTTGTCAGAATTGTCTAAAAGAACAAAGGTCACTCATGTGCAATATGTTCTTTCAACAGTCAGTTACTATAATTCGAAAGAAACTCTCCGCGGAAGTTTGATTAATTCAGCCTATTTACAGTCTTCAGGCACCCTCTTCGGAGAGCAACAGTCAAAATAAACGAACTTCAATAGCGGATAAATCAATTTTGCCCTTTAAACTAACCGTGAACTTCAATTGCCTTTTAATCTCCCCCATGGGGACACTACAGGAGGGAGGCTTTTAATCCGACATGACCATAATCGAAAAGAAATAAAAATCAATGATTTATACTGCAAACTCTTTTACTCTGCTAAATATACCAAGCTTTAATTTTACAAATGTTGCTCAGGCAACGAGTTGAATCTTTCCAAAACTTGTGGGCAGAATTTGACAAAGATATTATTAATTGAAGACAAGTCTTAGCAACTGTGAACGGAACTTGCATGACAATAAGTAAACAAATCCCACGTTTTGTTTTCACTCTTTTCCATCCTAAAAGACTAGGTATACCTATCGATAGAGTGCCAACGAGCGAATAATTTGTGCTATAATAAGGGGTTTATTAATACAGCATAACGGATTTTTGGTTCTCTTCTGTTGCAAACATTACCGACATTACCGAGAGAAAATTATAACGCGTTTACCGGCAGGTAACGTTCGTCACGCAATCCCTTAATATCAAGAGTATTGGAATGTATCGCTGCTCGGTCTAACTTTCAGTTCAATATGATGGGCAAAGTCAAACTGAAAGTGAACACGCTAGTTTGATTGATGAACACGACTCGTTTAATTCTGTCGCAAAACAGATCCGATTTGTGTTTTGAACACTGGATTCGACTGTATGATAAACACGCTCGTTCAGTTCTGTTCGGAAACACTGCCGACTCAACCTTCAGTTCGATATGCTAGATTTCAACACTGGATTTGCTCTAGTGGTTTGACTGGTGAACACAATCTTTCCAAAAAAGCTGCCCGATGGAACTTTCAGTTCGATATAGGTAAACAGAGAAGGAATACACTGTTTCGATTCATGAACACGCTCGTTCAATTCCGTGGTGAACACGCTGGTTCGTTTTCATGTCAATTTTGTGTCTTGGATTTGCTCTTGTCTAACAGTTTTCCTCAATATTCGAATTAGAAGAAGAGTTTTGTAAAGGGTACGCTCCCCAATTGAACTTTCATTTCGATAAAGTGAGAGAGGAAACACGCTGGTTCGATATATTCTGAGACTATGAAATTGTTCACAGTTGGATAAACACATCAGCAAAGAAAACAATGATATTCCACGAGACAAGTCTAGATGTAACGCGCCTCCTGATTGGCTAAAAACTACAATAGCTCGAATAGTTCCGTCCTTGCAATTGGCTCAAACTGAGCCATTGTTACATCTTACACCTTACAGTTACACTTTTCAGAGCTCGATCGAGAATTTTTTCGCATACGCCATTCTTCGCGCGGCACTATTCTCTGCCGCCTCGCCAGCCGAGCGTCTTCGCTCGGCTGGCTCGTTGGCAATTAATGATCCTGTTTTGATAGTGACAAATATTCAATATTGGTTCGTCTATTTCAAATATTTGCCAGTGTATTCACAACGAAAGTTAAATTTTTTCCATTAATTAAGGTTGAGAGCCAACGTTTAGGATATTTTTTTTTGGTATAGTTTTCGTGTTTGAGGAATGGTTTCATTTCTTCTTGCTTTCTTGTTTTTTTTTTTGTTCTGATATTTGGGTTTTAATCTAAAAAAACGTACTTTATCGTATAAATTTAGCAAAAGTATTAATCACACGGATTATTCCCTTCAGCTAGCCTATTGCAATTTGACAACAGAAGCACCAAAACTCTGCAGTGACGAAGTTTGAAGCTTGAAGTGGATGACTGATATAAGCGAAGGATAAAATAAATGCAGTGAAAAAAAACAAAACAAAAAACATGTGAAATATGTGATGCAAAACTGGTAAAAGTAGTTTGCCTATCGTTAAGTTCCATGAGAAGTTTGCTCAAAACCTTTCTATCTAGACTGGCTATCTATAACATTGAGGGTAAAGTAGCAGATAAAATGATGCAGACGGAAGCCAAGCGCGCTTTCGGTTCTTGGTAATTGCGCTAAAGAATTGTCGCCCTTGGGGGCGGCTTGAAAGGAACTAGCAAACATTATCGTCCCCAGAGACGAGAATCCTCTTGCATGATGAAAATTAAAAGGATTGTTGGGCAAGACAACGAGAAGACGAGAAGTCCCTCTTTCGCTCATTTCGCCGTGCGTGACCGTTAATAAAAGTGCGAGAAAAACTGGTCGCGTGAAATCTCTCTTTCGCTTAGTCCGTCGTGCGTGATGTGAAGAAAAAAGCGGGAAAAAAATGGCCGCACGAAACTTTTTGACCGAAAGAGAGACTACTCGTACATCATGTAGTTTATCGTAGGGCTAGAGACGACAAACCAAAAATAAAACGTTGTTCTGAGCAGAAGTCGAAAACTTCGCGCATTGCAGGCTTTGGGAGAAAAGCATTTAAGCTTTGGGAGAAAAGCATTTAAAAAAACTATGGAATGGTGTTTTGGAGGCACCAACGAACTGATTTTCCTGAATTTGTTTTGCAGTTGGTGTAACGCCTTGCCCCGGGAGAAAACGATCCTGCAAGAAATGTCTACATGGAGATAATATGTGTTACTGGTGTTCTTCAACCGCGCGATGTGCGTTGTACCCGTCGGAAAATTTCGAACCAGAAGATTGCCCCAAGGGTAGTTGGTACCACGAGGACTGCCCGGTAGTGAAAGATCTTTTGTGGGTGCTCTTGCCAATTTTAGCCATCATTCTCATACCCATCATTGTGTATTTAATAATCTGGTTGATATGTTGCTGTATGCGAGCAGCTGGCTACGAGCCCCTGGAACCAACGGAACCGTCCAAGAAGAAACACCCCAAGGGTATCAGATTAAGACCCGGGTCCCCATCAAACAAGACCGACGAGTTGAGACAGAAATACGAGCTCAATGATCCATAAGGCAGTTTCTAGTAATTCAGGTAATTTTAGGGCACCCTGGGGATTTGCAAGGGAATGGACTTGAAACAAAACTTGTTGATTGTAACAAGAAAGAGACTCGTTTTGTGGCGATAAAATTTAAAATTCTTATGATACTTGTAACTTGTAGCAAATGAAGCAAAGGCGTTTGAGCCACGCGCGATTCAAGCAGTTTCCCACAGTTCTCGCGCGCCACGCGAAGTTCTCGCGAATTCTAATTAATCTGCAAAGTTGTAATTTGACAGTGTAATCGAACAGTTGGCTGTAATCGGACACCTATAATCGAACAGTCAAATGAGCCAATCATAACCTCTTCATTAAATCCACCAATGACAACATTGAATACAATCACTATAGTAACCAATTCAAGGGATTGTAAAATGTCTCCGGTGACTGTTTTGAAAGAAACTAAACAGCCATTTTACAAGCTTTTCCGGCTCCACATTTTTAATTACGATATAAAACATAAATTATAAAATCTCTTTTTACTTTTGTGGGAAATTGTAATGGTGTCGTCCAATTCAGTGTGTAATCGTACTCGTGATTTACAAATCGAACTCCCGTTTCGCGGTGGTCCGATTTGGTTAATTAATCACTCAATGATTACAAGATCGAATTGGACTCCACTCAGTCCTATTACCATTGTTAAAAAACACCTTATAATACCTTAATTCATAATTTACCTAGGGATAATAATTATGCACTGCAGGTTTTGGATAGTATTTTTCACATTATTTTTGTATGGTAGAGCATTTGTAAAACTGAGTAAGGGATTTGTAAGACTCCACAAGACAAGGGATGTTTTAACATCTGAGCAAGCAGCAAGAAGCCTGGTTCAATATTTCTCTAATAGCCCGCGACCTTGTTTCAAAAGGAAAGAACTGGGGACCAACTCCTGTCGTTCGAGAAACCGCTAGAGACTGATGTCTTTGCAGGCGCGCATTTGTGACAATTTTCGGGCTAAAATTTTAGGAAGGGGAGGGATGGTAGGAGTTTGGGAAGGGAAATCGGGGTTGCGCAAGACTAACTCCGAAATATAACTTAACACGCATGCACGTTAACGTTGTGATCGTGTTTTTGAAATTTTTCATATTTAATAAGTGAAGGAACATAATTGTGCGAGGACAGAAGTGAGGAGAATTGAACTGTCGTTCGCCAATCAAATAAAGTTACTCTTAAATTTAACTGAATTGGGTATCTCAACATAAAGACCTGGTTTCCATGTTATGTCTGATCGTGAGGTGAATAAGTACATTGTAGACTGGGTAGTGAATATTCTCGGCGCATTCGTGACCTAGTTGAATTCACTGTCAAGAAAATGATATACAACAAACACCGAGGCAGACTTGGTGTGCAGATTCGGCGAGTTAGATGATAAGTCAAGTTAATTCCTGCTAGCGTATGGAAAATAGCCGTCTTAATTAAATTCTGTATATGGTTAATGGAGCTCTATCCTCGTGTATCGGTACACAAGGGAATAACTTTTGCATTTCCCTAGCTTAGGGGGCATTGTTAAGTCGAAATGAATCGTGTTGTCTTTCATGTAGATTGTTGTGTACTCGTACACGAGAACAGACCAATTAAAGTTCAGTTTCCTTTCTTTATGACCATAATGATTTATGACTGAATTGATGTAAGATGTATGATTACTGTATTGTTTTTCTCATTACAATAAACAACGGTTTGAATGGTAGTTATTATCGATCCAGGGACCACTTCTGTGTAATAATAAAAAAAATAATAATTAACATTGAGGAAAAAAGGCGTCTCTTGTATTGTTTGCTTGCATCCTAATTTTCACTTCCGTTAGTGAATCAACTCCAAGTCAGCTTGTCCCACTGAAACGACCATCAAAAACAACTTTCTGGTTGTGTAGAACTAAGGCCCAGTTTACAATTAACGATTAGATTGTCATTTCGAGATTTCTATCATACATAGAAATCGAGAGCGAATAATTTAACTGTTTCAGTGTAAAACTACTTATCGTTCAAAACTTTATCTAAACCCTCTTCGCAGACACCTTGAAAACGCAAAGCGGCCTCCAGTTTTTTTTAACAACCGCAGTGTGGCTACACGAATGCTGTTCTCTGATTGGCTACGCTACTCTCTATTCTGTTTTAGTAAATTCTCAGCTCCGACTATTGCATTTCTAGCTTTTTGATTGGCTAAAAATCTCCGACTATGAGCCAATAGTCGGAGTTTTACGTCTTATGGAAAATAGTGCGCCAAGTTTAAAAAATTTCCGCACGAAGTTTTTCAACTTCAGCCCTCTATAATGGCCGAAATAAAAATCGGCGGCAAAACCCGGTTTGAGAATTTACTAAAACAATTATTCCATTCGCCCTTGTTGGATATGAAATGATTATAACCAACTCGCGCTACGCGCTCGTTGGTTATTTTATCACTTCATATCCAACTCAGGCTCATGGAATAATTGTTATATAGATATTGGCGTAGCTGTGTGCGCTTGTTAACAAAATGACGGCCGCTTCTTGGCGTTTTCAAGGTGTCTGCGAGGAGGATTTAGACAAAGTTTTGAACGACTAGCAGATTTCTAGTAGATTTCCTCGATTTCTATGATAGTTGACTCTGGCTGCGCCCCCGTCAACTACCACGCGACAGAAATCTCGAGCTCATAATCTATATAGAAAGCGAGTAGCACAGCCAATAAGAAAACGGTATTCGTGATAGAACGCTTGTAGGTTTATGTGTATGACCATATAATTATGAAGTATGACACAAGGTCTAATTAAACAAGTACCCTTTTGATAATTTATTCACTTTTACAAAACCTTTTCAATCACTCACGGCCGAGCCGCCATCTTGCCTGAACTACATTTCTACAATTCTCTTAGTTTATATTAAAGATAATCATGCTCATGTTGAAAGTCCTTTTCAATGTTCATAGTTATTCTTGTTAAAAGCGTTCAGCACTGCATACCCCTTCTCGGTTTTCCTCCTATTCAGTGGTATCTAATGAAAACTGAATGAACAAAATATATCTTAAAATTACACTAAAGCCTAATTGCGACTCCGTTTGGCCAGGCCTTGCGTGCACTTGCGTTGACTTGATTTGACTTGTGCTCACTTTGGGCGAGATCAAATTTGCACGCGAGTCGACGCAAGTTTTTCACCGTTTGGTCACCCAACCCAAGTCAACGCAAGTTTAGTGACGTCCAT
>OZ026607.1:13320731-13333440 GCA_964020085.1 Micromussa lordhowensis
CAAGCAAGACGGCAGCAACTCACATTTTACAATCAGGCGTGAGAAATTGGCCCGCAGGCGTGAGCAGGCGTGAGATCGAAGTTTTCAACTCGCAGGCGTGAGACTCACGCCTAAGGCGTGAGAGTTGGCAGGTATACTAATACTGGTACTGCTGAATTTGCTACCAGTATACATACATGTGTGTGTGTGTGTATACAATGTACATATGCAAAAACTACAGTTACTTTGGCAATTAATCTACACTTAGTATAGATGGTTTTCATGTGACGTCAAAAAGTTCTGAGATCAAAAACTTAAGGGCTGGCCACCAGAGTTTCTATCCTCATCAGGCATAAAAGGTACAAAATGTATATATGTTGAATATATTTTGAACTGCAGGCTTAAGGTGGTGTATGACAGATAGCTACAATCGAGTTTGTCAAAAAGCTTATATACTCACATTGTGATTTTTAGTCATTTGTGACGTAAAAGTAAAAGGAAAGTGTTTCTGTTAAATAAAGATTGTTGTTGTTTAAATAAAGATTGTTGTTGTTTAAGGTGGCTCCCTAGACTTTTTCTTAGACTCATTAGCGCGCGCTACCATTGCCTGCCAAACGTCAGTGATAATCGTGCATTCAAAAATGATGCAAGTAACCCTAAGAAGAAACGAAATCACTTCAGCACTTGAAAAGCGTTAAATCACTTCGGTATAAGAAGCAATAGTTTCAAACTCCGTTCAAACATGTGTTTATGACAAAATATGACAAAAAAGCTCTATAAATAACAGGTAAAAGAGCTCTAATTTACTCTTGCTTTCTCGCATGCGATACATGGCGTCACCTGAACGCGCGCCTAAATGAATACCCACGCGCGATACCACACATGTTTTTCTGATTTTTGTGATGTCACGTGCGGAAATAAATGCTAATTTTCTCACGTTTCCTTTGGTGAATTTTTTTGAAATTTGGCTCAGTTGTAACCACATACAATTCCTATAAAAAATTAATATCCTATTTTTGTTTTTTGAAATTTGGCTCAGTTGTAACCACATATAATTCCTATAAAATATCCTATTTTTGTTAAAATCTGTCAGAGCTAATCTCATATATTTAGAATAATGACAAATTACAGAATATTGGAAAAACCGTCTGAACAACCTTGACTTTTTACCAGTTCAAAATGTGAGGTAACATCATTTCCATGATATGGCGAAGTATGAAAAAATTTCACCGAAGGAAAGTATAAATATTAAGGAGTTTAGGTCAAATAAGGAATATATCTGCCTGTCATTAGACGAGATGTTACCATGGTAACGGCTTTAATCCGAAAATTGACAACCAAAACATAAGCCTTGTTTTAACAGCATCCATACTGGTAAATCTCCAAGGGGAAAACTTTAAGAGAAATTAACTATGTTTCCTTTTCCAACTCGCGCTTTTTAAGGAGGGTGTTTCGTAATAACTCTAGGGAGCCACCTTAAATGAATGTTTGTTAAGTGAATGCGGTACAGATAATCCGTGGCCTAGGTAACCAAAGTAAGTTTCAGATGGTTACACTATTTTCTGGCTGAAGACTTCACCAACATGGCTGCTCCATACTGAGCTGTAAATTTTGTGCAAAACATTCCGATAAATATCTGAAGTTTGTGATAACACACAGACCTGAAACTTGAAGAAGTACATGTGTATTTTCCTGTATATATCTCTTATAGGATCATATCTTCTTGACTTCATCCACCAAATGGTGTTTGGTTTATTTTTTTCATTGCACGACAGTGAAAACGAGGTATATAGCAACCTCATTCCCACGTTCTCACCAAGTTCATGGCAAGTTTTGCTTATTCTAGACTACATTTAGTTCACGGAAACAAATCTGTTTTTCCTTGTTTTGTTTTTTGGAAGAGTACTGTATAATGTAGTCAATTCATGGAATCAATGTTCACCAGAATGAAGCTGCATTGAGTGTATATATTAAGCTTTGGAGATTTGAATTACATCAATTGGCTTTTCATCCTTCTTTGACCATACTAGACCTCTTTATTCTCCACTTACTCGATTAACTTTATTGGAATCCCCACTTCGACCCAGATTAAATGGGATGGGTTGTTTTCTAAGTAACAGTACCAAAAGACACTGCAACCCCCCCCCCCCCCCCCCTCTAAAATGAGCTGCAATTAACATTTAGTAATGTAGCATGTGATGATCAAAGAAAAGTAGAAAGCCAGCAAAGAGCTTATAAATTCCTTACTTTCTGGGAAAACATGGATGAGAAGTGTGACCTTTGGCATTTTTCATTGTATTGGACTTCCTTGAACTTTCACTTCACTGCCCATCATGCCTGTGTGGCACATAGGGCGGCTTCCTTGAACTTAACACCTGGCTATTAACCAATCATTGCCATGCAATATGACACGTGTATGCATACTAATGATTGACAACAACTTCAGTGTATGTTCACACTCGCTTTTGAATAAAAAAACAACAACAAAATAATTCGCCCAGTCACCATCAAGGTTACTGCTCATTTTCGGACTTTAACTTGTGCCTTTCTCGCGATAGCACATTCTAAACATACAGATCCTCAAAGATAATATAAATCGAGCGGCAAAAATCTGCTTAGTCATACATGTATCATCAACCGAGTGACTTGTTTTTATTGCATATGAAGATACATGTAAGCTTATCTTGCTACATGTAAATCAAGGGCTTTATCCCAGTAAAACTATATTAGCTAGGCGCTTGAAAAAGTTACAGTAAAAAGACTTTGATGCGAAATGATACATGTAGGAGGCTACTGGTCTGCAGTCCGAGTGTATAAAGAAAAAGAAAACCAGAGAGCAGACATTCGGAAAATGAATATCCGTCATGGGCTTACGGTTTTTAGCTCATACAGCGTATTCCTCGTGAGCGCGCCTTGTGCAACGAAGAAAGGAACAAATCACGACTTGGCCCTGAAATATATTAGGCCACAAATGGAAAAACAAGTCAATCTTACCTTGATCGGCATTGCTACGGACGCAGTAGAACGAAATCCACGAGAAAATACCGACGCTATTCCACTCAACCGAACGATCGATCGATTCATAGCTTTTAGTCGCGTGACTTCCTCTCGTGCTGTAGCCTTTCCCAGTTCCCACTCTTACACAGGAAGAGGAGAAAAAGTCTTCGGACAATCTTCGGTATAATCCGTATGATCTTCGGGGAGCGTTCGATGCAATGTTCGGAGGAGAGCCCGCGGTCCCTTTCGTTTCAGAAAATCAAAGATGGCGGACTTTGCGGACAAGACGAATTTTGACGAACTGTGCACAAAATGTGAACAAATGGAGCTAGATGTGAGTAAAATAGATTTAACGTGACAAACTAATGTATGTGCTCCTTTTTTTGGATGCACATGCTATGCTATTTTGCTCTGGAACTGAAATTACCCACCATAAACAATACAAATTAACTAACTTTCAAATTAAAAAAAAAAACTTGCTATTTTTAAGCTTAATTTTAGTGAATTTTTATCTCCATATTAACTCAGGGTATTGCATCAGGAGAGGTTTATACACAGCTGTTAGCGGTTTATCTCTTTCAAAATGATATGTAAGTTGTTGGTTTATTATTCACCAGAAATCTGCAGTGTATATAATTATCTTGAATTGCCAGACATTCACGATAGTAGCGGTTGGCATGTGTTAACTCTTTTCCTCCCTTTTTCTTATTCTATTTTAACTTTATAATTTTATATTATTTTACACGTCTTTTTTTCGTGTTTTTCAGATGTAACGCTAAGTTTTTATGGAAAAGGACGCCGGAAGAAATAAAAGTTGTAAGTATTTTACAGTTTTATTTTAGTTAAAGTACATCAAGGATTGTTGTAAATCATGGACAGAGATTATGGGAAGATATTTGCTTACAAACATTGTTTTTGTTATTTAAATGTTGAAAACGTCAAACAAAAGAATTCTTTGTTCACCAGCCAATAGTTCTCTGGTTGGCATATTAATAACAATAGGTGACGTCACTGATATCTTTGCTATTGTTGATGCATTTTGTACATCTTAATTTTCTTATCTTTACTTTATAGGGTCCTATTTATGCTCTAGGCTGACAAAACTTGTTTGGCTCTACCAAAAATCTTGACAAAAATTGTCTCCTTTCAATTTTCAATTTGGTAATCATGGACGCACTCAAAAGCAGCAATTAAAATGGTATATGTCGACTGCAAAGTTCCAATCATATGGCAAGATCAAAGAGAGACAAAATTTTCGTGATTGACAGTTTCCTTCAGATCATGGCAAACAAATTGAAAAAAATATTACCAGTTTTCACATGTGACAAAAATTTGTGTTGCTCTAAAGCGGGATGCTGGTATCAGTATTAAAATTTGTAAGGGTGTGCAACAATTTGGTAGGAAAAGACACCAGGCAAAGTTAAATCACAGAAATGGTGACAGACTGTTTTGCAAAATAAATAAATGAAAAAAAAAATTGCCTAGTGCGTACAGGCTGTTATTTGTCTCGGTTGTGGAGGTTAAGTTCTATATTAGATAAATAACATAACCTAGTAACATTAAATTGAAAAATAAACAAACTTTATTTGTTTTTTAAGTCAACTCCAGAGTTAGCTAAACTGTGGAATATTGGATGCCACATGTGGAAAAGAGACTTTGTTGGAATTTATGATTCCTTGAAACAAGACTGGTCACCAACTATCAAACCAATCATCGCAGCTTTACAAGGTGAGTTATAATGAACATTTTTAGTCCCAAGCTTAAATATAAGTTCTCTGTACTACATTATACAGGGCTGAAAATTAAAAAATCCTTAAGTCGCCATTTGGTGGCTAAGTGGTAAAATATGGTCGCCGAATGAAATTTTTTAGTCGCAAGATCATAAAATCAAATAGAAGAGACACAATCCGTAGGCATACACGACATACTCGATGCTAAAGTGTTTAAAATGCATTATAGGGCAATTTTGTTGTTTTCCGATGTGAGAGAGAATTGTTTACTTTAGACAGTGTGCCTTGCAATAATCAAACACAGCAATCCAGTTGATGATCAAAGAATCATGGGTTTGTTTTATTACATCTAATATCTATTTGAATAAAAATCGTATCTTTCATTCACATGTAATTTTGTTTTCTTTTGAGGTTACTGCTAGCACTTCTATTTTGTATCAGTCAAGGAAAAACCTAGTTGCAAATTTACGACCACGATCGTTTTTCTAGTCGCAAGTAAGAAAACTCAAGTTGCAAATGCGACTTTTGAGCCATGTTAAATTCAATTGCTAGTTGGAAGGGTTAAAAGAGGTTTCCACTTGAGTGGTGAAAGCGTAGTTCACATTTGCTTTGGTTTTAAATTACATACATGTACAATATTAATTGTTTGGATGAAAAAAAAACCACAACAACCACAATAACAACCACAACAAAAAACACACACCACTGCATGCATGTCAGCTAATCAGGACTGAGGAGTATATCCACAGACAACTTTTTGTAATTCTGATGTTAAGAGGGGGTTCTTTGAACTGGAAATTTGAAGGAATATGGGTACTTCTGACTGGAATTCTGAAGGCATGGGGGTTTTTCCAGAGTGGACAGACAAGGGTGTAAAAATATGAATGAATGGATGATACTGTTGAGGACTGCAGGTAGCAGGATAAATGACAATCATCAACCAATTAGGTGTGTGTTCATGTTCATTTACACACGAAAACCATGGGTTGTACAGTGGGCTCCAGAGGCCTGGAGTCCAATGGTTGTCACAGGCTGGCACTGGTTTTCATATTAGGTGTTCACAACTTTTTAAACTGAACTTCTTTATAAGAGTAACTTCCCTTTAGATGGTCTAACCAAGCAGGCAAAAAATCATCCTCACAGCCGGTCAGTTTGCCTGGTGCCTGGTCCTTAATATTAATGGAGCTCCTGTGTATGTAACAGATAATGTTACATGGCGTGGCCAATCAGAAGACAGCATGATGATCATTTTATATTGGTTGATATATAAGTAAAATCAACACAGTTAGGCAGTGACTTAAAAGAAAATTAATGTTTTCTGTTAAGAGTTTGCACTATGTCAGAGAAGCAACAACAACAACTTTATTAAACCAAATATAATAGTTAGTGGATGGCCTACCCTGCAAATAGCTAGAAAAAGCTAATCGAGGCGGGGTAAGCCAAATACAAGAACACACCTATTGAAAGACAAATTTACACAACAGCAATTAGTTTAATAAATTTAAGGTACAAATTACAAAAGGACTGATTATTGACAAATATCTATTGACTAATAATTAAAAACCAGCAAGTCTACTCGCAACTATATTTTGCATACTAATTAGAAAGAAACACAGTTTGCAAGGAACTTGGTTATTTACAAAAAAAAAGAGAAAAAAATATATATTATTAGTCAACTTCTCCAACTTTCTTAATTATCACAGGGATCTGAATATAGTCATCTTCGTTTTGCAAAATATGTAATAGCGACGTTCGAAGAACCCTTTTAAATGCTTTTTTTGTCAAAACCCTCATTTGGCATGGTATCTCATTCCATAGTCTTACCCCAAATCGAGAGAAAGAACGCCTTTGCATTTCCAGTCTAGAGTTTTGAACATAAAGGTTCCCAGAGGTGGATGATTGTGTATTATACGAATGAATGCTGGATGTTTCCTTAAATAAATGCAACATGTTGATTGGTGCATTGTTACTATTGATGTCGTACATTAAACTGGCTGCACATTCATGATAAAAAACTAGCAACTAGGAGTGGTTCGATCGCTTAACCTTTGGCAGCCTTGCTCAACCAGCCTGAGATTACATTCCATACAACTAACACCACCTAGTCTCTTTGGCATTTTTTTATATTGTTTCATGTACACCCAGAAAAACTGCAGAAGAGAGCATTTGATCTAGTTTCCAATGCATACACTTCAATCAGAGCAGAAGATCTGGCTAGACTTATGGGTGTGAAAACGGAGGTCGCTGTTAGTGGTGAGTAGAGTATACTGTAGGAATGTGATTTGCTCTAGTTACTGCATTCAATGAGGACTCTAGTAAAACTACCTACTATGTACAGGACTTGAATAAAGTGTTGTTTGGTCATCCAGAACAAGTAAATGTCCCTGCTGGGCTAGTAGCTTTTCATTTCACTTGCTCAATGGACAAGGCCCTAGGCAACTGATCTGTAAACTAAAACTTGTCCAGGGCAAACAAAATTTGAGAGCTGCTTGATTGAAGGGCAAGCTGTTATTCAAGCCCTGTTCTTACTACATGTACTTTATACAAACCTTAGTCCTCTAGACATGTGTATAAAAATGCAAGACAAAATAACGTTTCAGTCTATTAAGTTTCATTAACTGCAGTGGTTACAATGATGGTGAAGAAAATGTTAAGGGCAAACTTTATGATCTTATGAAAAATCATACCGACATAAAGATAATTAATAGTAAACAAATATCAGCAATGTGTTTTAAACTTGTTGTTCATACTCTACAACCAATTAATTCTCCTGCCTTTCTCCCAGAAAATGATCGGTTGAATGAGCAAGCACTACCAAAATCAAAACATAAATCATGCATGTAAATCCGCCTTTGTTTTCCAGTTATCATAAAAATTAATGCAATACTGGTACTTGGAAAATATTGGACCAGCAACAAAGCAATCTTATTGGTCAATTATAGTTATTGTGAACCAACTTAAGCTATGTGATAATTAGAGGATATTACATGGCTGCGCAGAGATAGGAAATTTCTCTTTGAGTCATCGCCCAGTCTGTGTGCGCCAGTAGACAGAGGCACTCTCTTTGAGTGTTGAAGAATGTTTCATGGGTGAGTGCAGCTAATGAGAGAAATATCATTTTTTCGACATGAGAAGAGAAATTTTTATAGCGAAAACAAACCTAAAAAAACACAAATTACAAAAATATACTACTGCAAACTAAATCAAATACACTACAAATAAAATTAAAACAGCACGGCCAGTGAAAAATCGAATGTACTCCTACACAATAAAGTGAAACGCTACACACTGAAAAAAAATGTTAACCGCACACTGCAAATCAAAGCAAAATGCACACCCCAACTCAAGTGAAAAAACTCACTGCAAACAAAAAGCTAACACATGCCACAAATGAAAGGGAAATAATCTATGCATGCGCATTTGAGTGTGAAGGCCTGAGACAGAGTAGTAAGAAAACAAAATAAAACAAAATGGCGTGCGTGGAAGAAGGAAGCAGCTCAAGCGAAGACAAGGCCGAAACAACTTTAAATGACAACTTACCTCGTGGGTCTGAGCGAGATGTAATTGATTATTACTTTTACAGAGGTCTTGCGTATAGGCATATTACTCTGATGTTGGAAAAGCAACATAATATTATCATGAATCAGCGAACTCTCAAGCGAAGGGAATGGGCCACCGTAGAAGTAGCCATGTAATAAACTCTATTTATTATATAAACACCAATTAAATCCCAAACCATTTCATTTTCCCTGTGAAAAGTGCCATTTATCATGTAACCATAGCAATGGTGATCTTTTCACTTGTGAAGATAGTTAACATGTTATTTTCATGAGTGAAGATATCATGTTTTCACGCAAAAGCTCACCTGGTGTTTCATTAGTTTTTATATAGTAAAAAAGTGTTATTGTTTGTCAATATTCAGCTGCTGTCTCTAGTGGATGGATAAGTGACCCAGCAACAGGAATGATTACTCCCAAAAAGACAGGTACAAACATGTTTGCAGGGTGTTAAAGGAGCTGTGTCACAGTTAAACAGTTTGAAAAATTTAGCCTAAATTTTTCAATATTGTTGTTTGTAATCCGTGTCAATCTTCTCCATCCTTAACCATCCTTGTTCCTTCATGGTTTATTATTATCTCTTTAGTGTTTTCCTATCTTTCTAAAGCATTATTTTCAGGTTTCCTTGAATTTAGAGGTAATTTTGTCGATGGTAGAAGTAACCCAAAATACTGTGACGTAGCCCCTTTAAGGAGATCATGCTGGTTTCCGCCGGTTTAGGGAAGTCGGTCAGATTTTCAGAATGACTCAGAAACACAGGAAAGGGGACTGTGAGGGAGTTAAAATCAAAAACATTTCCTGGGGGATTATCCTGGTGGGGGAGGGGAGAGGCGAGGACTTCCTTCCAAAAAGGGTGAAGGTGCTTGTCGTAATGCTTAGGTACCTCTTAGGTTGTTCAGCCTCAACAACTCCACAGTGGCAGCTTTTTGCTGTACCTTTTAGGGCTTATAGCCAAAAAAGAAATAACACGAGGTAATCAGTTGCTTTAGAATTGGTACCTCTGTGGGGTTCTTTCCAAAATCTGTGACAAGCAACTCTATCTGTTTTTACATAGGAGTCCCCCCCCCCCCTCTCCCTTGGGGGGAGCATGTACCCACCTCTTCTTAAAGTTAGTGTCTTTGGCACTCATTGTTTTGGAAAGTGGTTACCACTTGTCCTTGACCCGTGCCGGTTAAGCAGGAATTTGTAGCAAACAAAATCTTGTCTTCTACAACCGGATTTTATTTGTACTTGGACATGTACAGTGCATTGTGTATCACTTGAATTCGCAATGCAATGCGTGTATACTGTCATTTTTGTAAATCCAAAACCTTTAGCTTGGCAGACTTTTTAGTTAAATATTCTGATTAACGCAAACAAAACATATGTTTTTCGGGATGTCTGTATTAAATGCAGCCCTGTAAAGTTTATATTTCACATAGCTAAACCAGCTAGTTTACAGACTGAAACGCAGTACATACGAGTATGAACACATGAAAGCGAATAATGTATGTATACACGTCTAAAGTGTGGGTGAAAGAAATGAAAGAGAGAGATCTTTATACATGTAGTTACCGGTATATGACAGCTTGAACAATAGGCTGCAAAGACTACAATGCAGCGAGTATTTATGTTTGAGTTCATCGGTGAAAATGTGCCGTCCCAAAAAGGATCTGGAATGAGCAGGGATTGGGAAGGGACTGTCGTGCTATTTCAGGATTCAATGTAATTCGGACCAAGCATCATGTGCAAAACCACATTGGCACATTTAGGTTAGGGACGGACCATGAAATTATGCCCGCCCCTAACATTAATTGATGTTATAAGTAGCAATTACAACATCTTACATTGAGTTGTTATCATAAATGGTGTACTTTAAACAAAGCGACCCTTTTTTATGTGTGTTTGTCTTGCAGAACTTCCAACAAAAGAGATTCCTCTCACAAGTGAACAAGAACTTGCATTGCTGACAGATTACGTCTCTTTCCTAGAAAATTAACCACCAAAAGAAGTTGAACATTTTCCAACACTTTGTATGTATTGGCAAAGCGCTCTTATATTGCTAGTTTAACGACCCCAAGGTAACATCCTGGCACAATCAATGGAGTTTTCACGACCAGTGCATACACGTTTGAGTACTCTTTATATCACTGATCAGCTCGTGTGCATAAAAGTAGACACACAAGCTGGTTACTGTTTATACAATAAAAATTTGTCATACGCTTGTGAAAAAAATAGTTCGTGACAAGTCTGTGGCGGCGTTTCGTCGGCTTCTTCTTGGTGTAGAAGACACAGGACACATCACAGTAGAACAGCGTCTCACAAACCTATTGTCTTAATTGCATTCCTCGTTCTTTTGTCGTTTTTTCTCCATTGTGGTTTACGTCAACTGTGTCTTCTACACCAAAAGTAAGAGCGGAAGCCGGAAGGGCTAACGCTCGAAACGTCAGCTTTCGAGTCTCTTTACGGTGGCCAATTCACATTGTCAACTCAGTTGATAAAACCAAATATTCTTCAGAGACGTTTGTTTCACGTAAGCATTTTCACTATAAAGTAAAAGTAAACTGGCAAAGCAGAGCACAGACAATGAATAATTTAATGTTGTATAGACGAGGCTAAAAATGAATGATAAGCCGGACATTTTTGGTTACAGTGTACTGGACTACCCTGCTATCACGAGGTGACTTATTACTTAGGCAGCGTCCACACTAAGCCGGATAAATTTGAAAACGCAGCTTTATTTCTACGGTTAGGCCTACCGTCCACACTAATCCGTCACGAAAACGGAGCTTTTCCAAAATGCTCTGCAAAGCGGAGGAATTTAAAAACGCCGGCTTTTCGTTTTAGTGTGGATGGAAAACTTGTTGAAAACGGAGCACGTTGAAAACGATGGCACGTGATGAATCACGTGATTCCCCTGACCGAGTTTTCCTCAAACACAAATCTGAAATGTTCGGTGATTGTTTTGTTTGTAAATTCCTCTGGCGCAGTGTGGACGGAAAACATCTGGTCTTTGTATTGATTTACAGTTATGCTACATTTCTCTTATTTAAGTTGAGCGTCCAACTGACAATCATTAACATTGACGTTTTTCTCCTCAAATAGAGCGGAAGATATTCAATTGATAAATTGTTTGTGATTAAATTTCTCTCGGTTTAATACAACCAGAAACGTTTAAAGAAACACACAAAGGGGTAGTGCATTTCGTTCAGAAACGAAACATCAACACATTACAACATATCTTGGGTCCGGAGGGCGGTTCTCCCAGAAAAACTGGGTAGGCGCGTGCGTCCCGCTTCCCAAATCCCTTACGCTATTTGTCACCAAAACGGCTAAAAAACCATACCCTTTGGGGCTGCGCATACCTATATAGCCCATTTAAGGGAGTATATTGACTTTTTTGAGTTCATTATTCAAAGTAATTTTTTACTTTCAAACAAGGTTAGTTGGGGTAATTTTAATGCATACAAAAGCATTTTAAATTGGCAGCCATTTGTGAATAGGGTCTATGTAAAGAATCCTTTACGTAGAACTGCAAGTATCAACGAAATTCAATATTCATGAGTTATAAGTGCTCCGTGAATTCAAATAATGCCAGTTCGACATTCTTACAGTAGAACATCATCTTGTTTGTTCACAGTCAAAGAAAGTAGGCATGCCCATGCAAACAGCAAAAGGCTCAATAAAAATCCAACGATAGGAGAAAACCAACCTAGAAAAAAACGAAAAGAAAAAACAACGATCAGACTTATTAGGGGGTCCTTCCTAACTACAGATTCAGAGCAGTTTCTAAGGTATTGCTGAAGGCGATATTTAGAGGAAAGCTTTTTTGGAGCGTTTCGCGGTGCTATATGATGAATTTCGTTCGCTTTGAAAAAATAGGGAGCTTAAGCATCGACGACGAATGGGACGACGACGACGACCGGAAGTCAGTTCGTGACACTTTCAAGGAACTGCGCATGCCCGATTTTCACAAGCCGTCGTCATGCAGTCGTCGACGACGGAATTTGCAGTGTGAAGGCGTTCACCCGAAAACGTAAGTAATTTCATCCGTTTAAAGTCGCAAAAACCTCGGTGTTTGCCAGATTCTAGGTTTATGTTTATGAATTTTATTCCTTGCAGATATTCAAAACTAGTTTTTATCAGAACTTGTGGTCTCTAACCTAAGTTTATGAATGCGTAATTGACCTTACATCTCTTCTAGGAAATTCAACATGGCTGCTGGAGAGACTGCAATTAAAGCGTGAGTATCATGGCTTTGAAGGTGCCATTAATCGGTATTTTTCGATAAATTTTCATCTCAAGCATTGTATTACGGTTTGCGTTTGCCTCAAGTTCAGCTCTAACATTCCGTTTTTCTGTCATTATACAGGAACAAATATTTTCAGTGGACTTTGGACCATGATGTGATTATGTGCCGTGAAGTTCTTGTTTCAGAGCCGTTCAATTTCAAACCACGAAGTCCAG
>OZ026607.1:13333640-13336140 GCA_964020085.1 Micromussa lordhowensis
AAGAGAATTAGAGCTTGCTGCAGATAGACAAGCTCAAGCTGCAGAACAACAACAGGCCATGATGAAAGCTTTCATGAGTCAAATGCAGGAGCAGACACAGCAACAACAGAGTTTGCAAGCAATGTTTGTGGCACAGCAGCAACAGCAAAACAAAATCTTGATGGCTTTAATCGAAAATAAGAAGGCATGAATTTTTTGTGAGAGCCTCAGACTAAAAATTCTTTCTATTTTAAATATTCTCAAGCCACTAACAAGAGATCATAACCATGTGAACTTGGGGAATAGCTTTTGAACAGTATTGCAATGCAATTGTTTTTTCACTAAGAACTTTGTTTGTGTTTTTATACATTTTGGTAGCTAATTTAATGTATTATTTAACATACAGCTGAAGTTTGTTATGGTTGATTGTTTACCTTGCATTTCTATTGTCATAGTAAGAGTAATGAAATTAGGTTCAACAAACAAAATTTAAAATGTTTGCTACATTGTATGCTTTATTGACATTAAACCACTTCAAAGAATGCAATAGAAAACACTCAGATTGACTACTCAGTTTCTCAGTTTTTGATACCCTCTCTTTTCAACTAGCTCTAACTACTATCTCCCAAAAATTTGAGTAAACTATGGCAAATTAAGGACTCGTATAATAGACCTCACATGTTATTTATTTATTTCTACTGATTAATTAGATTAACTGATATATTTTGCTATTTGAGTGTTCCCACACTGTTTGTTATATATTTATTTATTGATGGATTTATTTCATTGCTTATATGCATGTAAGTTATCTATGTATTTTTTTCTGTAATCTCTACTTTTAATTTAGGTGTAAACTTTTAATAATTTAGTGAATTAATCCTCGTTCTGACAAGTTTCTTTATCTTTAAGTAAATCGTGGTCAGCCAACTCATTTAGCTTCATAGTTATTTTGAGCGACCAGCTACTGGATGTATTTTTAATTAATATTGTACAATTAATGGCTCTAGTTTTACAGTACAAATAAATGTTGTTGTTGCTCTTGACTCTGATCTGATATCTATCAAAGTTATGCTTGAAGTGGAGGGGGGGACCCCTTGCATATGCAGGGCACTCAACTTGTAATACCTTTGTCAATGCTTGGGAATTCAAATACCTTACATGTACATATGCCAAGGGTCCCCCCCCCCCACCTCAGGCTTACATTAATAGATGCAGAATTCATTACTGTTCCACAAAGGCGAACAAGGACATTGTATCTATATGGCATTTACAAACTATAAAACACTGCCATTGTATTGTTCCTTACTTTAATTCCTTGATTTGATTCCCATGATAGCAACAAAGAAAGCTTGATTCCGGTTTTGATATTAAGGGGGTACCTCATGGTGCAGGCTTTGTTTTCATAGCTTCTATTCAACCATATCCTGAGGATTGCACGCAAGTTTGTCTTGAAAGGTTCAAAATTAAACTACCAGCAAGTGTATTTTTTTTTAACTCCCATTCTGTATAGCACTTTACAATGGGTATCAATACTCTACATGTCAGTGTTCTATCCTGATTGCTTTGAAGTGAGAGCAGTTGCTTTTTCTTTAAGGAATAGTTTAAAAGTGTTTATTTCAAAACAGAACAGTTCAATGTTTCCTTATGATCCTGGGAGGTAACAAAGAATATCAGTCAGACTCACTCAGGACCAGAATTATTTTGATCCTGACAACTAAACAATTCTTGATCATAGTATTGAGCAAATGAGTAGATCAAATGTCAATGTTTACCTATCAATAAATATACTGATGCAAGTACATCCTTAATCTTAAACTCTGCCTGAAGTATCTAATATTAATTAAGAAAAGTACTCTTGAAGGCTTGGTGGGCTGAGATCAAAATAATTAGATGTTTCATTTCCATATAGGCAGGTAAGGGCATTCCTGAGTAGAACTGAAACAACATACATTTTCCCAATACTGCTCAACAGTAGTTTTAAATTTTTTTTGAAGTCCAGGAACTTGAAGGAGTTCACCACATCTCCAAAAAGCCACTCCACTGAACTTCTTACAGCACTCATTGCTTTATTATATTGCTCCATCTGGGGGGTAAGTACACCAAACTTGAAAGGACCTTGGAGGTGGATTCTCAGTGGATATGCAGGATCTCCATAGACACAGAGGGGCTGTCCTGCAGGGTTAAATGCGAAGTGCTCAAGATTGTGAAGCAACCTGGAATCAGCCAACATACCGGCATCATGTCTCCTCCCCTCTAAAGACAGAAAGAATTGGGAGAGAGCATAAGTAAATTAGAGTAAATAAGCAGTGTCACCTTTTTTCACTTATTTTTACAGTTGAAAATTAAGATTAATCAACTCATGGTGTTTGTTTGCCTGTTGATGTGCTTTTTTTATTGGTTTTCGTTGGGCACCATTCATATGGTAAATAGTTTCACTAGTCTCGTGTTGAAAACACTCTCGTACTTTAAAAAGATCAATCTAATTTTTTTACAATAATAATAATTGTTATTACTACTGCAA
>OZ026607.1:13338640-13341140 GCA_964020085.1 Micromussa lordhowensis
TGTCCGGAGATTTATACCGCGTGACGCAAAATAGCCAATAAAATCAATCAAAAATTAATGGGTGGGTTATAATACCTCATAACTTTTATGACAATGCGAGTTTCATAAAACCACACGACAAATCTTTGCAAAATCCTTCCCTGCTCCCAGGTTTTATCGCGGAATCTCGCTAAAATGCTTCAGGTGGTCGCTCGCGACATTTTATTTCAGTTCGGAGATCGGGCGACTTCGTACGCGCAAGAAAAACGGCGAACCGGGGGAGGGATTTGTAAAGATTTGTGGTGTCAAAAAATATGTGTGGGAGATGGAGGGGAGCTCGAGCGCGCGCTGGATGACGTGTCTGGTACCGGGGTAATAGTACGATCATGTTACGAAAAGCCATTCGAGAAAAAAACTGTTTGTTCTAAAAATAGCAAAATTGTTTCATATCATAGGGACAGCCCCAATACTAGAAATGGCGCGCTTACGGTCTCCTTCCCCGATTATGGCTCCTGGGTTTAGGGTTTTTTCTATTCTGGTCACGTGACTGGTCAAACGTGGCAGTGATTTGAAACTGCAATGGAACAAACCTGTGTAAAAAGCTTATCTTAGGAGGTCTGGTTTTTAAAATATGACGGTTAGAAACCTTCCCTAGCAACAAATTCATCACAACATGAGCAAACATGAGCATAATAACATACGCAATCGCAGAATAAACAAGAATTTCGATACCAGCTCACTCTCGTAAAAACAAGGGGTGGTACTGGGGACGAGAATGGTTACTAGCCCTCCTTGATTGCTAAATGGTGGAGCCCACCTTACAGTTTGTTATATTTTGGCACACGCCTGGATCAGCGAGTTATGACTGGTTGATGGCCTTGTGTTTATGCTTGTGTTTTTCACGGACAAACTTGTTTCATTCTTCTTCCCAATTGATGGTCTTTTTGCGGATTCGCGGCGGTCTAATGGTTCATTCGCTGGACTCTGGTTTAGGTGGTCTGGGCTCTAGCCCTTGTCGGGAACATTGTGCAGTGCCCCTCTCCACCCAGGTGTATAACTAAATACAAGCTGGAGAAATTCTTGCGCGTTCATTGGCTAATTTTCATTGTCAATAAGCGGACAGACACACATGAATTTATAATTTATGAGATACGTCAACGAGTGAGAGCGGACAATTTGACAATTTGTTATCGTAAGAAACAAATTGACGTCAGTTTTTCATGCGTCTGTCCTGTTATTGATCATGAATTTCGTCATAACATTGTCAAAGTAGTCTGCGGATGCACTCGGCTATCCACAGCAGTGGATCAACAGCTACTTTGACAGTGTTATGACGAAATTCATGATCAATAACAGGACAGACGCTTGAACAACTGACGTCAATTTGTTAAATAGAGATCTGACAGAATTTTGTTGTGGGAGTGGGGGTTGGGAGTGGTAGTCTCCCACCCCAACAAGGGGTAGTAACAGAGTAACAGTATGGTGTTTATTTACCAGTACCTTATTGAATACAACTTACCGATTTCATCACAATTTCCACTCAAACACGGTTGTTGCTCGTTGGAACATTGATCGTAAACTGTTCGAAGACATTCGGAAGTTTCCGCAATAGCTGGTGGAATCATCGGTTTCTCTCGTGCCGGAAGACTGAGAGTTCTTCTGGAGCGATGAGATGCAACAGTTGGAGGGGGGTTGAAGGAATGACTCCGGAAGGCGCGTGTTTGTACATTGGTTGTCGGTAAAGAGAGCGTGACACGATCAGACATTGCGTGACTTAAGTGCACTAGTAGCCTATAAATGTACAAAAAAGAACATATATTCTCTTGTTTATAATACAGTTAGTGTTACAAGTGTTACTGGGACCCAATACAGGGGGAATATTTACAAATTAATAGCTTTTGTATCGAGAGGGTTGAAAAATTTTACAAAGAGTGATTTGACTGATTTATTACATTTACTCCATGTTACTTACAAAAATTGTGATTGAAAGTTACAAGACAGGAGATGCTATTTTTACTGTATTTTTAAATTATCGACGATCACTAACAACTTTAATGATTTCGAGTTAAAGATGAAGTCAAAAGCTTAGTTTCAAGTACCGAAGTAAATGCGTTTAGTCGCGCTATGAACAACCAGCTCTTGAGCTAAGCTGGGCTTATCTGGGCTTTGTTTATCCTTCAGTCTCCAGCACAATAAAAGGGATACTATAATACCAGTCGGCAAAATAAGAATAAGAATCGAGTACGTTTTTTTCAGTTTCAATTTTGAATTGTGTTAGTTAAGTCAAGGCAATAAAAATAATTTTTTCACAGAAACGGATGCTCGACTTCAGAAGTGCTTTGTCAGTCAGGTGTTATTTTAAAATGTAAACACATTAGCCAACTGCACACACCATCTTCAGCATATTTCATGTTAAAATAAAATTAGCTTTCTATAAAATAGAATCTTATATATATAAAAAAATCTCTTACCTTTTTAGCTACGTTTCTTGAGGTTATTTACCCGCACAGTGTGCAATAAA
>OZ026607.1:13343640-13421140 GCA_964020085.1 Micromussa lordhowensis
AACGCGACAGTTTTTACGAGAATTGCGTGGTGGATTTCACGGCCGGCTGCATTAATGACAACCGAAAACTGTATAGAAATAGACACACGCACAGACAACAGGAGCCGGGAATTTATTTTGTAAAAAGTGTCAAAATCTACGATATTAAATTATGATTTTAAACAACAACCGTGAAGATGATGTTTATGTGGCCGTACGTTCACAGTGGAAAATGGTCAATCTAATGAATTTATCACGGTTGTAAATGTAAAATCTAAAGTAGCACGGTAATTTCTATCGCGAAAGTACTAACGGCTAGAGATTGAGACACCGCAGTCGCGAGCAACACAACGAACAAGTTGAGAGTTTTGTACCGGAGATTTGATTGGCTTGATTTGAAAATGTTGGAATCTATTGTTTCAGCTCTGCCATCTGATTGGTTTTCATTGTCTGGATGGTGCTGGTTTCACTATACGCACTGTAAAAGAGGTCCTTCTTGTTCTTCTGTGCCTTATTCTACCTTTTGTCTTCTTGTAGAATGTAACGATTGTGTAGCTCAAGGAGCTAAAAAACTCAGTTATACTGAGGACAAATTATAGGAAAAATTAAAGGAAAATGAACAATTAAGTCAAAATTCAGTTGCAGTCTGCCAGTTTTACAACCGGAAGGGGCTAAATGGAAACAACTCAAAAGCACTTAATTGCTGCCTCGTGATGTTTTTTAAACTGCCACTTTATATATAAGTTCGACGACGTGTTTTGTAAATAACAGAATAGGCTTTTCATACAAGTATAATCTCTTAGATCTTCTTCGACAAGAGAAAAAGCGCGCTACAATTTCATTTCCAACCGCATCAGGGCATTCAGGGGGCGTTTAGGAGATAGAAGGCATATTACGTTATTAGGCGATAATATCTTTCCGTTTATTGCTTTATGACTTATGTAAGACGCAAGTATAACTTCAATGAACATTTGAGATTTTTTTTCCTAAGGCGATGAGCAGAAGAAAACAGGAACTTAATAAGACGAAACGACATATGCAAATCCCAGAATAGGAGTGAAATCATCATTGAAACATGGCTTACAGCCTGGAGTAAAATTTAATATAAATAACCAAAGCTATTGCTGTGATTCTTTGTGCAGAAAAAACATTGTTATTCTCTAAGTAAGTCATTGACTATGGCTGTGTGCTGTTAGCAGTTTATCATTTGGATCACAATCCACGCATAGCTGTACCTAACGAAACTTGTACCTTTAAAACAGGTTGTATACGGGAGCAAATGATTATCAAATGTTTATTTTTCAGCGTAGGAGTTTGCTTGGTCTCCGACTATTGCAGCTGTTACATTAACATGCATGGAGGGTTTGCTCAACAAAGAGAAAAATATCTGTAAATGTCGTTACTCTTTCTCGTTACGAAGAAACCATTAACGTAAAAAGCGTTCCCCGCAAGAGGCTAAAACATTATTTTTATTTATTATTCGACAACACACAACAACGTACTTACCTATAATCAAAAAAAATTCGACCACTGACTGAGTTTTCCAATTGACATCCAACTGAACTCGCTTGTTTAGTGCAATTCCCCACATGAAAGGCCTGCTTTCGAGGTGAAGCACTTCAAAATATTGTGAATCGTACTTTGAGTGCTCAGAGAAGTTCAACTGCGGGAAAGAAATCACCCAACATTCTCAAAACTGTGATAAGCAACTGAATCGTTCCTTCCCTAAAGTGTGAAACTTAAATATATCCATCATCACATTAAGATTTTTCGTTTGTTCACTTTTACGTCATTTCCTGTGTGCTACAGAGGATTTTCAAATTAAAATCACGATGCGTCGTATTTGCGCGTTTAGTCGGCACCTTAAGGTGGAATTGAATTGAAATAAGCGACTTAAGCCACAGGAAAAATATAAAATTCACAATATTGACTGAATACATTATAACGAGCATCGACCGGAGGAAGAAATTTTGCCGCTATCCCCTCCCTGTTTCATTGCAGTGTTTTAACTGGAAGTTGGTTGAACCAATAAGAAATAAAAGGAAAGACGAGAGAAAAATTCGACTCCTGACTTGGCAAATTGGCAATCGAAACAGAAAATAGGCTTCAAGGCCCCGAGAATTTGATTTAAGGAATGTTTCAGATTTCTATACAAGTCAGTATTTTTTAAGATTATAGTGGCTGTGCTAGTAGAGTTGCACAAGCTGGGCATTAGACCGATGTAGGTGAGTTGACTCCCAAGATGTCCTCACCTTTTCAGTTTACACCTCTGAAAACCCTTTTCATTTCTTTTTTTATTTTAGTTCCATGTTTAGATGCCCCTCTTTTCCTTTAGCAAACACGTGGGTTATATTATTTCGAGTCGGTCGAAGGTTACAGGAATAGGAAGTTAACTTGACAATAGGAACTAATGGATAAGCGGTTTAGTGAACAATTTCATGAAATGTCAGGCAGTAAAAATTAGCGTAAATAAAATAAATTAACTACTTCAGTCTTACTATTTAATTTATTCTACATATGATTAAAGATTTTTAATTTTCTGTACATAGATATTTTCCCAAAAATATATATGAGAAAAACAAAACATCATACGAAACACGTCAGTGAAAAGAACGTTGTATTAGACATTGGATTAGCCCAGTGAGAGTTTTATTTGACATCTTTTCAAAGTTGTACATTTAGTCGCCAATTTTCTCAAAAAGCAAATTAAATTGGCGTGAAAGGTAATTTCCTTCGATTTTATCGCAGAACCATTACCGCCATAAAAGATGTCAACAGAAAAGAAACCGATTTTAATTGAAACAATATTCATGTTTCATAATATGTTATGTCTAAAAACGAAACTTGAAATGCATTAGCTCAAAACGGAGACATCTCTTCGAAATTAGAACTTGGAGTCGAAAATAGTGGGCATTTGAAAGCTAAAAAAGCGAGATCAAATTTCAGTTGTCATCAGCGTTCAAAGGGTAAAAGGTTTTTTCATCCAAAATGGGATATGGTGTGCAATAAATAGGTGTACTTTTGACGGAGTAATCGACGACCACAAAGACCATTTTTAGAAAAAAAAATGTGTTTTCTGTTGCCGATACATTCTAATCGGGATGCAACATAATTAACCACAACATAAACAATGTTGTTCTTAATTTTGCAATTCATACAGTCAGAAATAGTGTTCAACCAAGCAACAATGTTTTGAATTTTTTTTGTCTTATCTCCTTTCATTTGCGTCCAATCTTAAACTTAATCTATAATGCCTTTATTTTTTTTTCGTTTTGACGGTATGACAAGTAACATTGTCTCAGCTGTCCCAGAGGCACACTTAGTCTTGTTGCACGCCTTGTAGTTTTGACTGGGATGTAATAGTCTTATTCGCAGCCGTTATTAGAATCGTCACGCAACTCTTCTCTCACCACTTGGGGAGAAGCGTTGCGTGACGACCCTAATAACGGCTGCAGAGGAGACTAGGGATTTTAAGAATGGTATCCCAGCGAAAAATGTCTTTTAAACTAACCAGATATCCATCATGTCGACTCTTGGTTTTGTAAGTACTGAAGAAGCGTTTGCGTTGGTTGTTTGAACTACGTTAAACGAATGGTGTTCCGCTTGAATTTGCATTCAGTGGCCTGTATCCGTGGGGAGGGGGGAGGAGATATAAATGACGGGGGTGCTGGTCGGACATTTTTTCACCCCTAAGAGGTACCAATTCAAAAACAACACATTAACTGACACTTTCATAATTTTTAATAGCAATAAAGGCGATTGTTTCGAATACTTTCTACTTGTCGGTTGATTCTCAAATATCGTCTGTCATATCTTTTTTCGGCTGAGTACCCTAATAGGTTAATTTCGTTTTATCAACTGGGTTGATAATGTGATTTGTCCACCGTAAAGAGATTCGGAAGCTGGCGTTTCGAGCGTTAGCCCTTCGTCGGAGCGAATCGTCAGCTTACGAATCTCTTTACGGTGGACAATTCACATTATCAACCCAGTTGATGAAACCAAATTATCTTGTAATACTCCCACCGACGCAGCACCACAGTTTCTTTAGAAACTTGCCCCCTTTACCCTAATAGGTACCGCGAAAGATCGCACTGTGGATCTTTTGAGGCTGAACACCCTTAGAGGTACAAAAGCGCATTTTTGTAACCCCTAAAAGGTACGAGGACCATCCCTGTCCTTTTTTATACGGGAGTCCCCCTACCGGGGAGTGTATATTCCCCGTGAACTCGTCAATTCGGATATTCAAAATTTAAAGGGGCTCACTCATGGTATCTTATGTATTTTGGCCATTAATAGAATTACCTTTAAATTGGAGGCAACCTAAAAATAATAGTTTACTGAGATAGAAAAACGCTGAAGAAATAACAATAAGTATAGGAAATCGTATGAACGCGAGTGCATTTCGTGATTTATGGGCACGAGTGATGTTCTGAAAGTTCTCAAAATTGCACGAGCCGTAAAACATCACGAGTGAACATAAATCACGAAATGCACGAGCAGGTTCACACGACTTTTTATTTATTATATTCTCAACAAAATTACTTAAACGCGCTACTTTGTACTCGTTACGCACTACTTAAAACGCTTCAATGGTTTCTAATATGCTCCCATGTTTTATTTGAACCAATCAAAAATATAATGTTTTTCGCATTTTTTTTAACTTGCTCAACGATGTTTTGGTACCGACTGTCAGCCATTTTTTTTTTCACTTTGGTGTTCAAATTTTGCGCTTCACCGGTATTTCCATAGCAACTTCCATATTGCACTCTATAACCTATTTATGCATTCGCCATTGGCTAATCAGTTTGTTGAGTGTATAATAAACCATAAAAAAAAACATGGATGGATAAGAATGGAGAAGACCGTGACTGAGTTCCTTTCATCAGTATACCAATGACGTCAGTTGTATGGTTTAGGGTAATCACGCTGGATGTCAGAGGTATCAAAGACTAGCGATCTGTTTTTATTATGATGATAATGATGACGATGACAATGACGATGACGATGACGATGATAATGATGATGACGATGATAATAGTGATGATAATGATGATGATGATTAATTTTTTTACTTTGCTGGAAAATTTACAAATCTGCATAAGGCATTCCTCTATTTCTTGCTTTCGATACTCAAAACAGTCGGGACACAAATATGAAACGTCTTCGGGAGTGCCGAATTATACAGAAAGACAATATCCAGTTAATTACAGGCTAGCTTTATTCTCCGTTCTGTTTTCTAGACTCGATACCAATTATTTAAGGAGAACGTCAATTTCAATCAGATCGGGACTACTGAAACATGATGCCCCACCGTCTGATTCCAGAGCGTGAGGAATATATAGATTTAGCCAAGCGTAAAAGCGGAGCACCTGGGCTGCGTTATTCAAAGCCAAAGGTAACCTAAAATAAGCGAGAATTTTTATTTGAGTTTTGTAACTCGGTGAAGTCTTCTGTTTATATTATTTGGCCTTCTCTTTTAGTTGAATAACCTTAAACTAATTAAACAAAACATAGGCAGTGAAAAATATTTTTCGTACCAGAGAAATTTATACTTCGGTTAACTTTTGATCCTGGTTAGCGTCAACAGGCTTCCAAAGTAAAGCCCGCGATCCAATCGAAACTCAGTCCTTTGTCAGCGGTTAACTTTAAAACACGTGACCTCGATACTCTGAACCTGAGCCTTCGATACGTCACGTGATACTGTTCAGCGGATACCTTGCTTTGACAGGTGTCAGTAAACTCATAGTTAGTAGAGGGCACTATACTAACTATGGTTAAGTATAACACGGGTGTCCAATATCAAAGATGTACGCTTTAAACCACAGCTGTATGACTTGGTATTAGCTGAAGTGTGGCCACCATGTTTTGCGACGTCGTTTTTGTCATCGTAGGGCGCACGCGCCCGCAATCCATGCCGCTAGGCATGTTGACCACGAAAAAAGAGTTGCATGGCTTTCTACTTCTAAATACATGCATATGGTTCTATTCCTATAGTTAAGTGGCACATTAGATTTGCTACTCGTGTATAAAGTTGAAATGTTAATTACTTTTGCAGCCTTTTGGTCGTTAAACGCATTTGCTGATTGTATTTTTATTGAATTTCGTCATTCTTGTGTTCATATTTATGTTCCTTCAGCAGCAGATGTGTTTCAGCGCGGATAAAAGTTCTAATTCATTTACAGTCTTCTTCCCTTTGTTACTGTTCAATTTCTGTCCATCACTTTACAAGCTGTCATCTAATGCTGTTTTTAAGTTGACAAGCCGTTATGTCATAATCTTAGTTTGCCATTGTGTTCCTTGGGTTTACCTAGCGACTGATTAAATAAGATCCATGTTTTGAGCTTGGATGACAAGTACGTCTAATTGGCATTTCGCCACAATTTCAATCGATTCCTTCAACTCCTTTCCTTTCGAATTTTATCATTTTTTTTTAAGTACAACGAAGGTTTTTTATTTCCCGTGGTTTCTATCGACAGCTGGCAATCGATATTGACCGGCTTCAATCGAAAGGCAATACGCTATTTATCTTCCGAAACATACTGAAAAGAAAAAGATAATTTGCGACAAACAAATTCAAATTTTCGTGCGACAAAAGCTGTGGAAATCGTGAATATCCAGTTCATGCCAGATTCCCAAATTTATCAGGTAAGATTAGAAATTACGCAGTATCGTTAGAAATTAGTTGTTTTGCAAGTTGCGTTTTGCAATATACATCAAACTGAATGTTATCTATAATTTTACGTTTTATTTTTTTCTCCCATTTCTAACTTACGGTTTGAAAATCAAATGATACCGTTACTTGATTCAGACGAAAATATCGCCTTTTGACTTAATATTTGCGATAATCAACAGCATTGTGGATTAATCGCGACACAAACAAGGAGCCTGTATAGAATTATTTTTGCGTGATTTCATTTGAACGTAAACATTGTAAATTGCGTGCAATTGCACCACGGCGATGAATTTTAATCACAAAAATCTTTATTTACTGATGTCTTTTGTTATTATTTGCTAAGACTACAATAGAGTACCAAGCAGTCTTTATAGTGGTTCATATAGATGATTAAATTTCAAGGCATACACTTTTGCAACGTTAAACTGGGCAATTGATATCACAAAAGTCTAGACTCATTGTAAATGTTCCATATATTTTTACAGTCTAAATCCTTAAACCGTCTAACATGTCTACGGACGGTGACATGTTGCGCCCAGTCTCCGCTCGTTCGCGCAGCACTCGCTCCCATTCCCTTAAACCACAAAGTCAACCCATGGTCCTATTCAAGCAACGTTCCAAACGCACCATGAGCCTGCCATCCAAGCCTGTCCTACTGCCGCTGATCAATATTCAACGTTGCCATGACAACTGGGATGACGAGAGCGACGAAGATGAAAATGAGCTCGTTACAAACGAGGAAGAAATGGGTACGGAAATTTGTGCTGCGAAAATGCATGAGTCTGTCCTAGAATGAGCGTCAGTAGTCAAACATACAAAATATTTATGTTATAAAATGCTCTATTATCGGGGTTTGGGAGTGGTTTATGTGTCACAGACAACGCATGCGGAATTCAATTTTAACTCTCACAAACATTAATTTTACAGAAAGAAAATAGAATACATATACACATGTCTACTCACTTCAGTTTGGTTTTAGACAAAAATGTTCAACTAATCATGCACTTATAAGTATTGCCGAATCAATTCCAATTCACTTTTCTATTGACAACAAGGAGTTTGGCTGTGGCATCTTTGTTGACTTAAAAAAAGCTTTTGATAAGTTAATCATTCTATACTTTTGTTGAAATTGCATCATTATGAAGTGAAAGGCAATGCCTATGATTGGTTCCAATCTTATCTTTCCAACTGAGAACAGTTTGTGTGTGTTAATAGTCATGATTCTGACCCGTTATCTTTAACTTGGGGTGTTCCTCAATTATCTGTGTTTGGACCTTTGCTATTCCTGTTATGTGTTAACGACTTGCCCAACACCTCAAGTTTGCTTACTTTTCACTTGTTTGCTGATGACACCATCATCGACTACTCGCATAGATTAGTTATGTCATATTTAGACTTCCTTTCGCCCTAATGCTATCTACATCCCTTTTGTTTGTTGATCAGATTAACCTCCTGTAAAAAAAAATAAATAAAAAATAAACATCTCATTTTATTTCAGCATGGTACACGCCAGTTTTGGGATTATCCTGCAGTGTCGTGATATATGTCTGCTCTTGTGTTCTGGCCTACTACTCCAAGAAATAACGGCTACCTAAAGTTAAACCTCTGTCGCAGGCTTCTGTTTAATGCCTATGTTAAAGCATCTTGAAGGTCATCAAGAAAAGTCAAAGGAAAACAGACAACGCATTGTGCTGAAGCCGCTGGAGTTAACATTGACTATGGACAAAAAGGACCGATGTAGCTATACGTTATTTTTATTCAACTTTCATACACTGTACGAATTCCGATTTTCTGATTGGCTGATTTGTACCACGTGATACTGAGTTGTGACGAAACAACCTCCTTGACGTCATTATCGTGGTGTAATAGCCGTGGTGTAAATTCAACACACCACTGTCATTACACCATGGCTTCGGCTGACTCAAAGTTTGACCGTTTTTTGTGCAGTGTATTCAATTTGAGTAATAAAAATGTTAACGCACTCATTGCTCGTGAATTATCGGGATTTATCTGTACTCGTTCCTTGACAATGAACTCGAAATTTTCAATACCGCACTCGGCAAAGCCTCGTGCGGTATTGAAATTTCTCGTTCATTGTTAGTGAACTCGTGCAGGTAAATCCCGATAGCCAGTACAGAGGATGCGTACGGCCCTATTCTCCCAGAGGAGATATAGGAAATAAGTCAGTAAGTCGCAGAGGATGCGTACAGGCCTAACTAACAAGTCAATCCATCTGAAGTTTCGAGAACCCCAAGGGGCGAGGGGGTGTCTAGAAATAGCCAATTCTGTTACGCGGGATTTGCTGACCTGGACACCCTAAGCACGCATTTTCAACCAAACAACTGATACATAGACCTTTGCATAAATGGCGCCTAAATTTAAATAACAATACTTATACATCCTTAGCCTCACATTCATGTGAAAAATCCTTTGTCTGAAAACGTGAGCCCGAGGCTAAGGATGTATCAAGTATTGTTATTCAAATTTAGGCGCCATTTATGCAAAGGGTCTATTGGGTGCCATGTCTGAAAATGACTTGAAATAGACTATCTTGGTTAGAAGTCCTATATGGGTAATGAATAAGTTTCGTATTCTCGGTATTGGACTTCGACTAATTGATGCGAGAGTTGAGGCTAATGCGGGGAATGTTTTCAAAAGCAAATGATATTCATCTCCCGCATGAAACGCCATTACAAGTTAGTTCCAGTCCAATAATGGTCTTTTATCTCTCTTATTCCTTTCATTCTGTCTTGATGTGTCAAATTGAATTTTTTATCGCGCACCTGTTTTTAATGTAAGATAATTTGGTTTTATCAACTGGGTTGATAATGTGAATTGTCCACCGTAAAGAGATTCGGAAGCTGACGTTTCGAGCGTTAGCCCTTCGTCGGAGCGAATCAAGGAATTGTGGGTTGTGTGTGGTTTATATACAGAAATGTGGAGCTACGCTATTGGTTGGTGCCTGGCAACGTGAAAAACAACAGAATGAATTAGTTGAATGAAAAGCGTTCGTTGATACCGTGAGGATTAAGAGTGCCGATTTGAAAAATAAATCTTTGTTCAAGAGTTTTACGGCTTTCGGTGCCTCCTTGATGTAGGGAGAGGCCGCAGACTGCCATATGTTGCTTAGAATGATTCGGCAGATTAAAGTGTCTAGCAACCGGTTTAGAAGCGTCTTTATCGTCTTTCTCTACGTCGCGAAGGTGTTCTCGGACCTTTTTAATGTAGATGATATCATCGAGAAATGTATGATGTCGTCAAAAGAAGGTTACATTAATAAAACGAGGATTTTATGTCAACATTAATTATAGAGTGCGGGTAGGGTGGACCAAGGAAAGCTAACGCATGAATGCGTAAGAAGGTTTCCTAAAGATTTGTGAGAGAGCTGGTTTTATTTTCATTTATTTCAAGTGAGTTTACGTCAGTAAGGAACGTCAGTTTATCATGTCTACTGCCAAAGCTCCTCAGTAAACAGGTCTGCATGCAAAGAAGTCCGGTTTTTAAGCAAAATAAAGACAGAGCAGGGCGCATAAAGACAAAACAAGGGACAACGCCGTTTGGAACCGCCTTTTTCTACATTTCTAAGCTTATAAGAAAATAGTGAGATCCAAGATGGCTGGTCAAATGACGTCATAATTAACAAAAATGGTATCACCTTGCAGACTGGCAAGCTCAGGGCTATCTGGTCTATGTAAATTTATTTCTCTGTGCCTTAAACGTAAACCAGGTGACGAGTTCCATCAACCCCCCTGTGCTATAGTGGGGTATGGATTGGGTGAATTTGCTCATAAAGACGGTTTCAATAAACGCTGCCAAGAGATTGAAGCTCTCTGTGCGACATTGGAAGCTGCTGGACTACCTGGAACTTGGGAAGTGCTCAGATCGACGACGAGGACGCCATCTTAGATCTTAGAGTTCAGCCAGCTCACTACCAAGCCGTATGCGCGGGGCCTAAGACCAAGAAACATCACACCGAACCCAGGCCACCCGGAGACAGTAGTAATAAAGCTTTAGACACAGAACAAGTAAAAAGAAGTATATTCAAAACGAAATTACGTCATTTTGTGAAGGTCAGAAAAGGCAGATTACGCTAGCAGTGCTAAATTTAGATAAAAGCTAAAAATTGTGCTCGGTTTGCTAAATTATGCCTAAAATTATGCTAGCACAATCGACAAAAGCCTTATTTATGACCAAAACGGCTGAGAAACCATACCCTTTGAGACCAGAATCTAATATTGCTCAAAACAACCACACTTTGCCAATAACTTATTTCAATCTTATGCGTACTAATAATATTAAGAATATATCATTGTTTTCACTTTTGTGTCCAAGGTTCATATCCTTTATCTGTTATTTAGTGATCTATTTTCACGTAAGTTAAGGTTTTTATTTCGGCACGACCTCCATTTCCTGATAAACCATTTGTCGTCTATGGGGTTTCTTTCTGGCATCCGAACTAAATTTGCACTTTCATTTCACACTGCATTGGTCCTTTTTCTTTCCTGATCCTAAAATGAAAATTACAAGCCACAAAATAAGAGAAAATATTTGTTATTACATCAGGTGAAGTGATTAACTTGGCTGCAGGACTGTAGGGAAACAAGACATCTTGCATGCCCTTGCAAAAAATTCACCACATAAATACGGTTTAAGCCTAGTTCTCATATGCCGCCGACATCCCTGGGACACCGTTACGGCATATGTGGACATTTATCGGCGAATCATAATCTGTCCCAGGCATTGACCGCCAGCTTGTCTGCGAAGTTGAGCTGAGCTCAAGCCGGCGGTTTTTGGCGATGAAAATATTTTATGTGAACATCATCTGCGGACGCAATGTATGACGTAAAGACTCGATTTTTCCCTCGATTTCATATTTACAGATGGAAATAATTGAAAATTACGCCAATTCGATTTGCATTTCACGCCCATTCGAGTACGTCGGCGATCCATCGCAGATGCGCTGGGGATATGATCCACTGGAACAGATCGCCGAACGTTGTCAGTTGCAACCGGCTACTATGTCACAGGTGAGTCGGCGGAATATATGAAAACCAGGCTTTACACTGAACTACGCTTCTCAAACTCAACAATAATTCATCAAGTTAAAACAAAGGATTTCACGACGGTGACAGTATTAAGAAGTCTGATCTGAACTAGTATAGATTTTTATGATCTTGTTTCTCCGTTTTTTCCTTAAAGTTCGATTGAGAAGATATGTCAAACACTCGAGACAGTGTTTGAGCACATTTCTAAACCGACTTCGAAGTTCGACAATTAACTCAACCACGCGTCGTATTTTCAAGTTTCTTCTCGGTGTTTGGAAATGTGGTCAAACAGGGTCTTTCGTGTTCGATCCGTTACTTGAAACAATAAGGCAGATTCACATCTCTTTTCCGTCGTTAAAAAATATCAAATCTGTAGTAAAAATCGTCAAACGAAGATCCATACCAGAATGTCACGTTGTAGAGTAATAAGCGAGTGCACATGACCAGGCGTATATCACAAGACTGCAGGATAATCCCACAACTGGTGTGTACCATGCTGAAAGATAACAAACATATCAGTAGACCATTTTACAGCTTTCTGTTCAGTCAGACCTGGCCTTTGAATGGCAGCGAGGCTGCAGGTGACCTTGTTTCGGATAATGACCCCATTGCTTTTGTTGTGCAAATCAAACTGACTAGTTGGCATTTAAATGGCAAAAGCGGAGAGGTTTGTACCAAAGCAAGGTTATATCCAGCCTTGCTTGCATTCACAGGTCAGGTAACTAGGCACACAACTGAAAAATGGCTTATTGAAAATGGAAAACCCACCCAAAGGTCAGTGTGGCAGCATTTTGTTAGGGGTTACGTTTCCGCCGGCACTGGGTTAAGGTTTTCACATCAAGCGATATTGCACAAGCTTTACAGCCTGAGTGGTATTTAATTTCTATGTAGCAGCTCTCATAAGCTGTTAGTGTTTTATTATTGTAGAAGCTGTTATTGTTTTAGGATTTGTGGTATTGTTTCTGTTGTTTGTTCTGTCGTTCCCTTGAAGGGTATCGAGCCATTCATGTGAGACCTTACGAGTTCTGCTACATGAGCCTTTGATTTTGTCGTGTACTTTGTAACTAGTACGTATCTAACTACACGGACGGAATTTGAGGGCTACAACTTAATCAGCTGTGTTAGTTCATGCCAAGTACTACCCCATGTAAGCTAAATCTTAACTTAACGTACTATTACTTGACAAAGCTAGGCAAGCTCTGCATACGAGCCAAGTGGCCAATCAGGCCGGAGCTTATCCCGGTTTCTGTAGCATAAAGTGAATAAGAGTATTTGTACTCCCCCCTGGATGGGATGTTAATCCATCGCAGGGTTACCCCAGCATGAAATTCGATGGTACCCATTTATACACCTGGGTGGGGAGAGGCACCCAAGAGTCTTGCCCAGGAGCCCAACACAACTGGACAGGGATCGAGGATCGAGGTCACCGCATCTCAACGTACTGCTACTTGAGCTACTCTAAACACTGACTCTGAGTCTTACAGCGGCACACCCATGCATCCCCGTGTATGGGTCGTTAACATATTAAAAGAGTCCAAAACTTGTAATACATAAAATTGTAATTTTTGTTCAAGAAATCCAAAAAAATGGCAAAGTGACACTTACCCATGCTGTCATTACTGCACTCACAACCTAGCTCTTCTTCGTCGCTGTTACTGTCCTGGATGTCATGGCAACCTTGTATGATAATGTAAGGCGGAATAACAGGTTTGGATGGGAGACTGTTGATTCGTTTACGATGTGTAAGAAGGTTAGGTTGACTCATCGACTTGAGTGAGTGGGACCGAGTGCTGCGCGGCCGTTGCTGGGGTGGAGCAAGCAAGTGGGACTCGTACATCACGTCGGCTGGTTCGCAAGGATCAAACTGCAAAGAAAACAAGTAAAAGTTAAAATCTTCCTCAGATCTATGGAACTATCGCACCGATTTAGTTATGTAATTCATAGCTCGTACGGACCGAGTTTTTTCCTCATTGATCTACGGCACAAGCACAAAACGCGCGGACCACAAAAGGTGGGTCTCAACCATCAACCGTCAAAAACGCAATGTTTTTTCCGTCAACTGTCAAATGAACAGGCCAAGATTGGCCATCAAATTTCCAAATGAAGAACTAAACGATTTATGTAACTGGGGTCATGTTATGCTGTTTATAAATGATGGTTTTAATATATATATCACACAAATAAGTTTATGTACAAGTCGTTTAACGTTTAGTCTCGGGAGCAGGCTATTAATACGTCCAGCGGTAACAAAGGGGGAGTTATTATGCTAATTAGACACATCTTTGAAGATTTTTAATGCACAAATCGTAGGACAAATCGGATTGTTCAAATATGGGCAAAATTGTACCTTTTTATGAAAAAAATACAGCTAGACTTGCGCCTTACTTTCGCGTTATAAACGTTATTCCGAAAAATTAACGGTCAACCGTTAAAAATGACCTCAAATCTAATATAACCGTTGACCGTCAAAACGGCTTAGTTTTAAACGTCAACTGTCCAAGGGACCGTTCTCATTGAGACCTTCCAAAAAGAACGTGGTAAAAAGAAGGTCCGTAGATTTTCCGCTCAACAAAAAGTATAGAGCATGTAATTAAAGTGCCTATGAAGTAAAAAATTATTGTTGCTTATTTGAAAGGCTTTTCAAAGTAAAGAAGAATGGCGTTTTTCTTTTTGAAATATCTTTTTTCGTTCTAGAGATATTTACGTTTTTGTATTATGCAAATGAGGGAAGTGATGACGTCATAAATCGTTTCACTTGAAAAGTAAAACACTGAATCATTAATATCTCCAGAAATATTGGAGCAGTGTTCTTCAAACTTGGCACCAGAAATATACATCACAAAAGGAACAGAATGAAACCTACCATTTTGTTACCATGGCAACACTCTTGGCTCCAGTCTCTCTCTGTGAAAAACCAAATATGCCCATTTGCAACCCTTTGAAAAGGGACAGAGGGTCTTGCTCGGAACACACATGTTTCCCATATTGTCTTAACTCTCCCTATTAGATTGTTGAGAGTGGATGATTGTTGTTTAAGATAAAATCTGAGAATTTTAGTTTTAATTAAAACACGACCAGCGGCATAACCGTTGTCATGGCAACGGCACAACGGGTCTCGTTTTGTTTCTTTTACGATGTACATTTCTGGTGCCAAGTTTGAAGGCCACCGCTTTAATATTTCTAGAGATATGCTTGATTGAGTGTTGGACTGTTTTAGTGGAACCACCTATGACGTCATCACTCATAATACAAAAACGTGAATATCTCTAAAACGAAAAAAGGTATTCCAAAAAGGAAAACGCCATTCTACTTTACGCTGAAAATCCTTTCAAATAAGCAGCAATTATTTTTTTTACTTCATAGGCACTTTAAAGGATTCTTAAGCAGTTTTACCTTAAATAAGGCCCTATTTGTTACCCTAGCAAGAGGCCTAGGTCAATTCACCAACCTTAGTCTCTGTCCGACCTCGTAGCTCAGTCAGCAGAATAACGGTAGATCTATATCCGGAGGTCGTGGGTTCGATTCCCACTGAGGTCAAAATAATTTTTTCTTTACCTCGTGTGGTTCCCTGATTCCCTTTACTAGGGCTAACGCCCAGTGGGTCTTTCATGGGTTTCAAATAGCACTTTAACTTACACTTCAGAGTTAATTCTCTGTTCCACCATTTGTGTTCATAGTGCTACGCGGCACAACATTCATATGTACCCTTACTTTCTCTTCGCCGCGATTCACCACTTCAGTCGTCCCCGACTTTCTCTGTCCGACCTCGTAGCTCAGTCGGCAGAGTAACGGTAGATCTAATCCGGAGGTCGTGGGTTCGATTCCCACCGAGGTCAAAATAATTTTTTCTTTACCTCGTGTGGTTCCCTGATTCCCTTTACTAGGGCTAACGCCCAGTGGGTCTTTCATGGGTTTCAAATAGCACTTTAACTTACACTTCAGAGTTAATTCTCTGTTCCACCATCTAGGTCAAACATAGCCCGCCTTTACAAGAGAAAATTTTCAGGTTAGGTTACCCTGACACGCGGAGCAACTGCCCGAAATTCAGCTGTCCCGGGAAGGCAAGTTGTCCTTAGCAAAGCGTAAACCATGTTTACTATGCAGAAAGACGAAGTCAATCGATAAAAATCAATATCGAAAAAAAGTCGATTCAATCGATATCAATCGCCGACTGCTATTTATTGATATCTGCAATCAATGACAATCGAACTGACAGAAAAATTATCGATCATGTCGATTAATAAAACTCGCTAACAATCGATGATTCCCGTCTTCAGGAATAGCGATTGTTATCGATTGAAACAAATTCGACAACGACCATCTAACCATATAATCAATTGTTCTTTTACGTGTATTGTTCCTGATCAATATTTATGGCGGCAAAGTAATTACTGATATGCTTCTAGATTATATTTTCCTTCTGGCTTGCTTTGTTTCCTAATGCAAACAATTGAAATCACTAGAACACTGACTCTGTTAATTTGTTCATTTTGCTTCATCTTAATGCCAATGCTACAGTGAGACGAACAAACATCTTTTTAATTAATTGTATAAAACTTCTAAACGGGTAATAAAGTGTTGTTGTTGTTGTTGGACCCTTGTTGAGACTGGAGGGTTTTACATTGCTATTCTCCTGGCCCCAGTTGTTCAAAGGCTGGATAGCGCTATCCACCGGATAAATCGCTATCCAGCGGATAAGTGTTGACAAAACAAACCGCGCTATCTGCTGGATAGTGATTTATCCGGTGGAGAGCGTTATCCACCTTTCGAACAACCCGGGCCTGGTGCCTTAAACTAGCAAAGAAAGATGTAAAACCAAAAATGGTTCTGTTAGTGTTTCTGTTCTTGTTGATGGTTGTAAAAGATGATAAAATGAATGAAGACAAAATGACTTAATAAACCTATCAGCAATCGATTGTCATCGATTATCGGTTTATCGATTGACTAGCTACGCCTGGTTTGCAGGTACGTTTACCCTAGCGCTAGGGCAACCCTACCTGCAAACCAGGCGTAGCTAGTCAATCGATAAACTGAAAATCGATGACAATCGATTGCTGATAGTTTTATTAAGTCATTTTATCTTCATTGCCAGGGTAACCCTACCAAAATTCTTGTAAACACGTCGATAAAATGTGGGCGTTGCCAAGGTAACCTAGCACTAGGGTTGTCATACCTCCTTGTAAACAGGGACTTAAATTGCTATATTTTAGATTACCAGCTCGTCGCGTTTTCTAAAGAAATTAGACAATGTTGACCAATAGCACTTTTTCTTTGGATTCGGAACAAATAGATAAGCCTGAATTATTAATTTCAAATGGTTAAAAGGTCTCTCTAAAGCACTTGTCTTATGCAAATCAAGCATAACAGTTTGTATTAGCATATTTTACAGACACCGTTTCTTTTTAAAGACTTCTAGTATAATCTGGTTAGGGTCGGCTCATATTATGACCGGCTTTAACAATGTCACTTTTGCTTAAACAGTATTACATGTTACCGAACTTTGATTTCTTAAAAATTTAGCTTTGTACTGTGAGGTTCATTTTTGTCAGTAACAGGCTATCTACACTTGAAACTGGGTTAAATATCGACTTACTAACACACCTGTCTATAGCATTGCAGCACCAATTAAACAAAACCCTGGGTCTACATCGGAAATTATATTCCTGAACAGTTGCAGTCAATTACAAATATATTTAAGTTCATGCCTGTTTCCACAAATATAAACTATGATGAGGCCGTTTGTGACTAACCTTTTGTTCCGGTTGTCGTCCTCGTACAGTTCAGACGAAACGAAATAGACCGCTATTATACGAACCGCAAAGAAGAAACTCTTTATATTCGCACACAATCAAAAAGCACATTTTTCATCTTCAGTAAACACCATTTAAAACGCAGCTAAGTCGTCACCGAGCTCCCTTGATTTCTGATTCAATCAGGAGCCCCGATTATAACAATAATGGTCATAATCAAACACCGCGTGGTAATTAAATGGACAAAATAACAATGCTAGCGGTGATATTTAAGAAATTTTATGGTTCAGATAGATTCAATGAATTAAGCTAACCGATTAGGCCTGACATTGTCCAAATGTCATTTAATATACAAGATGGCTATGAGATCACAATATACTCGTCTCTGACAGTTTCTAATAATAGCCTAATATACCACTTTTGAATCAGAGTAATTGGATTTAAAAGTTATTATCTTATCTTACGTGATTATCTTTATTCGTACAAATCATTCTTTAAAATCTTTTAGAAAGCAATCGTAACTGTCAAATGCCATGATCACCCTGACTTCGGATTTCAGTTTTCATTATGCCTTTAGGGGAAGTTTGAATGATTTTTATAAAAAAAGAAAACAACCGGAAAAAAACCCACTCGCACACAAACCAAAACAAAAATAACCCCGTAACTTCAGCATTGTGAAGCATAGGTCATAAAATAATATGGCGAATCTATTTAAGGAGCATTTTCTTAAATTGAATAATTAAAATGGTTATTGCTTATAGCGAAGATATCAATGACGTCACGAGCACTGTTGCGCAATATTTATGGCAGGCAAAAAGTGATCAAAACAAAAGAAATGACTGAAAATTCGTGTACTTCAAACGACTGTCGCTTCACATATATGCTAGATTTCATCCTGAAACCTGGAGGAAAGTTATAATATCAGGATAATGCTTCACTGTTAAAGTTTAAAGGAAACTCGAGTATCGACACCTGTCGAAAATCGGGTTGGAAATTCGTCTGTGAGTCATGACCAGCTCCAAAGAGCTTCAGCTCCAAAGAGCTTCTGCCAACCACACGCACCAGTGATTTTGCACGCGTGAGCGAAAATGACGTCAATGTTTGTAAACAGATAGCTTCGCAACCTCGTTCCAGGCTCTCTCTCCTCTGCCTCCCTTAGTCGTTGGGAGAAAGACCCTGGTTGCGGCTGGTCACGTGACCACCCAGAATCTGGGTGGTAAAAAAGTCTGTTGGGTGGGAGGGGTGGCAGAGTACTTTAATTGTTGCTGTGGCAAACTTTGTGGGTTTCAAAACCCCGAGCAGTCGCTAAAAAGGCTACCCGCTCTATCAGTCGGATTTTGCCGATGAAGAAGGCTACATTATTTCTGCCGTCTCCAAAATATAGAAGACTTTCGTTCACAAAGAAATTCGGTAGCCGAATGGGGCTCAAAATTTCCGACGGTTATCACTTGTAAAACGTCACGTACCGAGTCGAAGTGAGACCAGTGGATCAGTCTCTTGAATCTTTGCGTTCGGAAGTAATTTATTTTCTTCTTTGTGCGGTAATTTGGATTTAAAGAGTATTTCTGTCACATGGCCGATTAGCCGAGCTGACTTGCATTTGGTTTAACGCAATGCAAAATGATTTGCAGTTTTGTTGACTTAAGCCCGCGCTTATATTTCATCTGCATCAGGTTTATGTAAGTTTATATTTAGGCAGATGTTTAAACACAATTCCTTGACATAGTCAAGTATTATGTTTCGCAAAATAGTAAATAAAACATCGTTTTATACAGCGAACAATGTGCCATGAGGTTAATTCAGGTAACAGGCTATGAAAGAGTTTACGCTTAATTCGACCGGCTGGAATTGAAATAAAGAGTGATACTTCAATACGCTGGACACATACAAATATATTTCGTTTGTCCTGTATGAAGCTTAGAATAGGACTGAAGAATTTCAAAGCTGTATTTGCCAGTGCGTAGTTTAATATAGCGACCAGTGATCGCCTTTCTTTCGCTTCAGTTGATATCGACAAAAATTATTTGTTGACTCCACCCTGGTGAAAAAGTTTGTGTCACAGATGGTCACGTGACCAGCCGCAACCAGGGTCTTTCTCCCAACGACAAAGGGAGGCAGCGGAGAGAGAGCCTGGGAACGAGGTTGATAGCTTCGCTATACTTCTTAAGCGAAATAGATTCATGACCATTCATTCATTTGTTTCGGCAGTCGTTCTTTTGAGATCATATGTTCGTTCGTTTATAATATTCCATCTTTCCTCCTATCATTCATTCCTTAATTCCTTTGTTCGTCAAATACATTCATCTGTGCAACAGATCGTTCGTTTGAGATCTCGTTCTCCTTTTAAGTTCATTTTCACAAGCCCGGCGGACCTACACGGAGCAGTCGGTTGTTAATCGAAATTATGAAGGACTTTGAAAGTAATAAATACCTACACTGTAAAGTATTAGCTAAATGTAACTATTCGCTTTCGAACGCATACACAAACGAAGCTAATTTCAATTCAACTTGATTTTAATCCAGGCCAATTAAAAATGTATCAATGCAGAGTTTGACGAAATTTTAAAGCTTTACTTACCAGTTCTCTGATTGGAACCCTCAGTCTGACTTGAAATTCCATTTGAAGAAAAGCGGAAGTCCTAAATCGCATTATTTAAAACGGATTCATTTTACTAAAGCATCCGTTTTTCGACAAAAGGAAACTATATATTTGCGGTTTCGTGGGCGGTTTCTGTGGCTTAACCTCAGAGCACCGCTTTTTACTCCGAAATTCCTTCGTACGTTACGTGTGACCACAAAGAGGTCTGTTGTCGTATCGATATCACATTTGTAGACTGTTTGTACTATACTTTCTAACGTCACAAATCGCAAAGGCCAAACTTAAGTATTGCTGTTGAACCCATTCACGTGATTTTTTTTTTTTTTAAATCCAGTTATTTGACCAGAAAACTCAAGGCTATAAAATTAGCTCTGGTACTTCAGTTATGCAGCAAGTATGTTTATCGTAGCCATCAAATGTCCCAGATAATTCCTCAATGAAGAACTAAACGATTGACTTAACTGGGGTCAAGTTATGCTGTCCATAAATGATCGTTTAATATATCACAAAAAAAAATCCCTGTAGTCTCGGGAGCAGGTAGTTAATACGTCCAGCGGTAATAAAGGGGTAGTGTTATGCTAATTAGACACATATTTAAATACCAAATACCTAATTTTCAATGCACAAATTATAGGACAAATTGGATTATTCAAATACGGGCAAAATTGTGTCCTTTTATGAAAAATTACAACCAAAATTTGCGCTTAAATTTTGTGTTATAAACGGCATTCCGAAACGGCACAAGATCTAAAATTTAACCGTCAATCATCAAAACAGCTTATTTTTAACAATCAATCTTCAAAGGGACCCCTCCAAAAAGAACGTGTCATGGAAAAAAAAGAGGTTCCCGGTAGATTTTCCGTTCAACGGAAAATGCACAGCATTATAACTTAAGGATTCAAAAGTAGTTTTGCCTTAAATAAGACCTTATCTATTGGGATACAAATGATTTCAAAAGGCTTCCATGTTGCTGTTAAATGCATTTGTTCAGTATGTTTCAATGTACACCTGTAGAACTCAACTTTGAAGAATCTGACCGAACTATTTTAAGAAAAAGAAATTTGGTCTGTCTAATGGACATCGAGCATAACAGTTTGTATGAGCATAGTTTACCATGTTTACAGACATCGGATCTTTAAAGACCTCTAGTATAATCTGGTAAAGGTTGGCTCATATCACGACCGGCTACAGCAATGTTATTTTTGCTTAAACGGTAGTACAAGTTACGAAAATTTGATTGCTAAATAATTCAGCTTTTAACGGTATCAAGGCTCCTTTTTGCCAGTAACAAGCTTTTCCACTTGAAATTGGGTTATAACAAGGCAGCTAAAAATCGACTTACTCACCTGTCTACAGCTTTCCAGCACCAATTAAACAAAACCATAGGTGTGCATCGCAAATTATATTCCTGAACAGTTGCAATGAATTACGTATATATTTAAGTTCATCTCTGTTTCCACAAATATAAACTATGAGGCCGTTTGTGACCGTCTGTGACCGTCTGTGACCATCGTTCTTGTACAGTTCGGATGCAAGAAAACAAACCGCCTTTATGTCGAACGCAAACAAGAAACCCTTTGTATTTGCACACAATCGAGCACATTTTTCTTTTTTAAACATCATTTAAAACTCGGCCAAGTCCAGCGAAGCTCGCTTGATTTCTGTTCAACAGGGCCTCGATAACAATACTGGTCATAAATGAAACACCACTGTAAAAGGACAAAATAGCAATGCTAGCGGAGAAAGTTTAGTATATTTATGCGGTTCACATAGATTGAATGAATGAAGCCGGTTACCCGATAAAGCTCGACATTTGCCAAATGTCATTCAATAAGATGGCTATGAGATCACAATATACTCGTTTGATAACAGTTTCCAATAATAGTAGTAAACTAATTTTAAATCAGAGTAATTGGATTTAAAATTGTGCAACTGATTACCTTAGGATAACTTCGACACATGAATTTCAAAGCCTGTCGCTCTATACGCATTCTTCTTTTTTCCATGCAAATCATTCTTTAATGTCTTGTTACAAAAGCAATCGTAGCCTGCCTTTAAGGATCAATAATATTAAGTGCAAAAAACACAGTATTGAAAAACCGATTGATTGCAACTTCTCAGCTGTCAAATGTCATGATCACCTTGATTTCAGTTTTCATGCCTTTAGGGGAAGTTTGAATTGTTTTTACAAAAAACAAAATTAAAGTAAAAAAAAAACAACAAGCACAAAAAACCGTAATTTCACCCTTGCGAAGCATAGGTCATGAAAGAATATGGCTAATCTATTTAAGGAGCACTTTCTCAAATTAAATAACTAAAATTGTTATTGTCTATACTTCTTCAGTCAAATATACATATTCCTTCGTTCCGGCAGTCGCTCTTTCGAGATAATTTGTCCGCTCGTTTATACTTTCCCTCTTTCATTCCTTCATTCATCAATATATTGCAACAAATCGTTCGTTCGTGATCTTGTTCTCCTCAAGTACATTTATGCTATTTCTATTTCACAATGCCGGACCTACACGAAGCAGTCGATAATTAACTGAATTTATGAAGGACTTCTAAACTTTTATCCGAAAGTAATACTTATACTGTAAAGTATTCGCTTTCGAACGCATACACACACGAAGCTAATTTGATTTTAATTCGATTAAAAATGTATCAATGCAGGATGTGACGAGAATTTTAAAAGTTTACTTACCAGTTCTCTGATGGGAACCCTCAGTCCGACTTGAAATTCCATGTGAAGAAAAGCGGAAGTCTTAAATCGCATTATTTAAACGGATTCACTTTGCTAAAGCATCTGTTTTTAGATCTAAACCAATCGACAAAAGTAAACTATATCTTTGCGGTTTCATGGGCGGTTTCTGTGGTTGAACCAAAAAGCATCAGTTTGTATTCCGAAATTCTTCCGTAAGTTACGCGTTAACACAAAGAGTTCTGTCGACCGTATCGATATCACGTTTGTAACGTCATAAATCGCAAAGGCGAAACTTTGCGAACTTTAGTATTTTTTTAAAACCATTTCAATGATTTTTTTTCTCCTGTTATTTGACCAGAAAACTAGGCTATAAAAGAAACCCTGGTACTTCAGTAAAACGCTATGCGTTTTGCAACAAGTATGTTTATCGTAGCGGGCTTTCAGTGTATACAACCATGATCAGTTTTGCGCGTTTCCGAAGATTGTAGAACAAGATGTTTGTTGACGGATTGTTAAGGCCACCTCTAGAACATCTACAGACTGTCAAACGCTAATACTACTGTAGTTTGAATAGAAAGACACATATATAGAATATACAAGCCTATATGAAGCATAACTATAGCTATACTATAAAAGCCAGCTGTGTCTATGATGGCCACTGAATCGTTTCCTAGCTCTCATTACTGAGGTTCGACGATAAAATGTAGTCATGATAAAGCGAGAAGTTAAGATTCAGACGATACCACAGCTAAATACTACTTGATTACTACAAGTTACTGTTTTCTCTCATCTTACCAAAATAAAAGACTTACCGACTTTCCTTGTTCGTTTTTTTCCATTGGGATTATAAATGCGGAAGCGATGTTTTCAACTTCAACGGCCAGTCACGTCCTCGGGCAATCCTTACAGCTTTAACAAAAAGATTGAAGCAGTTCTACTCTGTAGGTCGTTTAACACTATGATCCATTAACGCGTAGATATCCCTTCAATTTGAGAAGAGAATGACGTTGATTTGATCCTAATTATGCAAGGAAAGAGTTTTGCAACGTGACTATCATATAACCATTCAGTTTATCACTAAACATAACACCGGTCAGTCTGGAGTTCTTCCGTTCGTGGGTTAACCTTTGGGTCGCATTCCTTGCTATGATAAGTGTTGGTAGTTGTAATACAAGAGCCTTCGTGTTAGGAACAAATTTACCACACATGAGAGAAAACACGTACACGCGAGAACGTCGTTCAGCGTTTTTTAATAGAACAGGTAAATAAGTATTGATATTGTTTCTATGCAAGAGATTCTTGAACTGTGCTTGACGTCATTCGACACGCTCTGCTCAGTAAAATAACATGAACTTAGTTTCGTCGTAATAACCTTGAGTTTTAAGTTACTAGCTCATATCATATGCAATTGATATCAACTTTTAAAAAACAATAAAATAACGATTAAAAATATTGAATTTCCAACTTTCTGGTTCCTTTATAAGCCCCGTAAAACCATGTAAAACGAGAGCGAAAACCCCTTTCGTGTTTTATGATTGAAGTGTTTCACGGTCCTTCAAGAAGGCACGCATATTGAGGTGGGCCTAGGGAATGTTAAACTTGCTCTCTGTTTTACTGATAAAGAATGATAACTTTAACTATATTGGTGTCTTATCTTTGACTTAATTAAAGGGCGATAACTCGAACAGTGCAACCTAGTAGAAGAAAACTAACCAAATAAAACGTATACTTAGAACAATGGACTGGTAGCTTCTCGTGACGGCATGTAACGGTCTGTTTGACGTGAAAACATAAGCACTATCGACTCTAGGTCCGCGTTATATACACTCTTAGGGATTCAGTCCTTGACGGTGAAATTATTATAATTGTAAATCTTGCTCGAAAATTTTAGTTTCGAAATTCATTTTGCGGCCACTAAACGGAAACCGAATCGAAACTATAAACCTCTAAAAAAATGTAAAAATTCCTGAGAGGTTCGCAATTTTGTAAAGTGCATATGACATGAAACATAATTGCTGGGTATTTGAAAGACTTTTCAGAAGAATGGCATTTTTCTTCTTGTAATATTTTTTGTTTTTGTTTTTGTTTTAGAGATGTTGACGTTTTTGTATTATGCAAATTAGAAAAGGTGATGACGTCACGAGGTTTGCAACTAAACTGGTAAAATACAGAATAACGAATATCTCGAGAAATATTGAAGCAGTGATTCTCTAAATTGGCACCAGAAATGTACATTACAAAAGAAATTAAATGACACCCATAATGTTGTTGCCATGGAAGCTCTCTTGGCTCCAGTCGCTTTCTGTCAAAAACCAAATAACCTCATTTTCAACCCTTTAAAGTGGGACAGAGGGTCCTGCCTGGAACAGACATGGTTCCAATATTGTCTTAACTCTCATCATTAGATTGGCTGGAGTAGGTGGTCCTTGGTTAAGACAAAAACTGGGAATTTCAGTTTTAATTAGGACAGGACCAGCGTCAAAACTGTTGTCATTGCAACAGCACAACGGGTGTCATTTTGTTGCTTTTGTGATGAGCATTTCTGGTGCCAAGTTTGAAGAACATTGCTTCAATATTACTAGAGATATCCTTTATTCAATATTTTAGCATTTTAGTTTTAAACCTCATGACGTCATCACTTTTTTAATTTGCATAACACAAATATTTCTAAAACGAAAAAATGGTATTCTAGAAAGGAAAACGCCATTCTTCTGTATTTTGAAAAGCTTTCAAATACGCAGCAATTATCTTTCATGTCACAGGCACTTATGTATATTTCAATTGGTTTATTTAAGAAAACGATCGCTATTTTTCGTTTTCAAGTAACGTTTTGGTTTGTTCACTCTTTTCTAAGTGGCCCGGTTCGGCACTGCAAGATTTCAGTTCTTGACATTCTCTTGGTTCTAATCAATAAATGTCAAAAAGAAATATGCGGGACTGGGGCGAGACGAACGGACGTGTTTTTCACTAGAGCGCCTATTGTGCCGCCTAAGAACCGAGAAAATGCAGGAAAGTTTATATAATGACAAATAAGAGGGATAACCGAAGAAGACAACGTAGTTAATTAAGTAGCACGTAAAGTGAAGAAAACTCTCCAGCGGCTAAGAAGTTAACACCGACGAAGAACGACGCCAATAGTTGGTTAGTAAATATACAGGCGAATGTCGCAAAAATCCTAAATGAAAATCAAGAGTTACGAAAGGATATTGAAAGAGTCGATACAGTTCAGTGATGAGCAAGTAGAAAGAAAAGTGAAGAACTCATTCAAATAAATAACTCTTTGCAGAACGAAGTTTACGATCACGATGCACTAGAACAATATACGAAGAACTTTAATGTCGAGGTGCACGGTATATCGGAATGCGAAGGTGAGAACTTGGCAGATATTATTATCAAAATAGGCCGAAAGATTTCAGTTGATCAAAGTCTATCAAGATATCGACATAGTACATCGACTGTGTAGGAAGCCTCCGGCCACAAAACCAGTCATCGTCAGATTCACCTTTTACAGAGAGAAATTTAACTAGAATTCTACCAAGCTACATAAGCAATGAACATGAACCAAGAATCTACAATACCCGACGAGAACCGTGATGACACAGAGAATACAGCGGGATCTTTTGGCTAAGGCTAGGAAAATGAGAAAAGCGAAAAAACTTATTCGAGTTTGGACTGTAGATGGAAAGCTTCTTATCCGCAAATTGACGAATCCAGACCAGTAAGCATCAGTGAAGAGTGAGATTTGGAAAACTCGGCAACCTGATATGATTATCGTTCGCGCTGATTGTTAGATTTACATCCTTGTCACCAGGAACTGGTGATAATCATTCTAAAATGAACATAATCGTTGCTTAATTTATGTTGCCCTTACATATGTTAGAAATTTCCTAGTTAGAACGTTAGGCATTCCGGGTGACTTTCTCAGTTAGGTTTTCGGTTTAGGGAGCAAAATGCAACTAAAATACAATTATTGGATCGCTCGCCAAATACTCTTTGTTCAATTTGTTGTGGTGTGCTGTGTGAGCGTTTTGAGTGCTCACGAAATTTATTAGTAAGCTTTCGTAGTCCTGCCAATGTCTTAATTTTACTTTTTCATTGCGTCTTGTTTTCTGTATCGTTTGTTATTTTATATCGAGAAAAATTTGCGAATCGTCTAAATTATCCATATTATTTATTTGCCATTTTTTGAATTTTTTTAGGTGGGTGATCAGCGCCTTTTGTTTTGTTCATCGGTGGCTTCTGTAGTCCCCTGTTTACCATATATACGAACGATGCCTCTAAGATTTATATCGTTCAATGTTAAGGCCCGGCTTGAACATTTGCTTCAACATCCTTTCGATTTTGTTGAATGGCAATGTTAAAAGCGTTTACCATCCCCTTTCAACCGAGTTGAAACGTGTTGAAACGATGCATGTTGAATCGATGTTGAAAAAGTTTAAAAGCGTTTAAACTTTGCTTTAACATCCATTCAACATTTCTTTTATATTCTGGAAGGTTCGGAATTTTGAAGCGAAGTTGAAGTCGTTTGCCCCGCTCTTTCAACATTGTTGAACAGGCGCATGCGCAATTAAGAAGTTGTAACCATGGTCACGGCGTGGATGCAAAGACGATAGCAAAGCAAAACAGTTTTCATTTTGTGCTTGGCTGTAGAACGTCCCTTCCCAGAGGAAGTGCAACCTTGTCGTTGGTTGGGAAGCATGAGTGCCTCAGTGACCCCAAGAGCTATGCCGGCGGGAGATTCGTCTCCTGGTAGGGCCACACACGCCGGAGTGGTCGACGGGTACAGGCCAGACTAAGAGCACTTCACGCATTTCACCCATTAGGGGCTCTGGCACTAGATGCCCGGGTAGATGGAATTTGTTAGCTCAGGCAAGCAATTCATCTAGGAGAGGGACAACTTCGAACAAGAAACCCGGTCCTTTCGGGAAGGTTGGGCGTGGGGTCAGCACCCTCACCTCGGAAAAATTGTTTGCTACAGAAGCATTCACAGCAGCCCAAGAAACTCCAGTTCTGGGAGAGGAAGGTCCTGCTCCTGCAGGAAGTATGACGTGCGGGGGCCAAAGCCGAAAGGACGCTTCAGTGCCGACAACCCTTCTATCGACCAAGAAGAAAACTACCATCGCCACATGGAACGTCAGGACCATGTACGAAGCAGGGAAGGCAGCACAAGTGTCAGCAGAGATGCGCCGTTATAACATCGCCCTGCTAGGATTGAGTGAAACGAGGTGGCTGCAGGCCGGACAAAAAAGACTGGCTAGCGGCGAACTCTTGTTGTACTCAGGACACGAAGAAGAGAACGCAGCGCACACGGAAGGCGTAGCAATCATGCTTTCAAGAACAGCACAGAAAGCTCTGAAAGGGTGGGAAGCGCACGGTTCAAGGATAATAGCAACATCCTTCGCGACCAAGAAGAAGAACATCAAGATGAACGTGATCCAACGCTATATACGCGCCCACCAACGACCATGACGACAAAGACAAAGATCAGTTTTACAATCGACTACAGGCAATTCTGGACAAGTTGAAGGACAAGGACATCAATATCTTGATGGGGGATTTCAATGCGAAGGTGGGACCAGACAACAGACGCTACGAGGAAGTGATGGGATAACATGCCCTCGGAGAAATGAATGAGAATGGGGAGAGATTTGCTGACCTCTGTGGACTGAACGATCTTGTCATTGGAGGCAACATCTTCGCCCACAAGAGGATACACAGGGCCACCTGGGTATCGCCTGATCATGTCACGGAAAACCAGATAGATCACTTCTGCATCACCAAGAAGGTCAGGCGTTCTCTCATAGACGTACGAGTGAGAAGGGGAGCAGACGCAGCATCAGACCACCATCTTTTGACTGCGAGACTCAAGCTGAAATTGAAGAGAACGGACCGGCAGGCAGCAGGCAGGGCGAAGTATAACATCAACCTACTGAAAGATGAGACAACACTGGGAGCTTTCACCGTGACCCTGAGGAACAGATTCCAGGTACTGCAGGAGCTTGTCACCAATGACACCGATGCCCACGACCTTTGGAAAGGAACAAAAGAAGCACTCACAGAAACGTGCCAGGAAGTGCTCGGGCCAAAGAAGAACCAACACAAAGACTGGATCTCAGTAGACACCCTCCATAAGATCCAAGCAAGAAGACTCAAGAAAGGAGCAGTCAACGAGAGGCGTACAAGAGTCAGCAAAGCAGCAGCCCAAGCAGAATATACAGAAGCCCACAAAGAAGTGAAGAGGGGCGTGAGGAAAGATAAGCGAGACTATATAGACAGACTGGCGCAGGAAGCAGAAGAAGCAGCCTATCACGGCAATATGAAAGACCTGTACATGACAACCAAGAAGCCAGCAGGCAAATACAGCAGTCCAGAACGACCGGTCAAAGGCAAACAGGGACAAAACATCACAGACTCTGAACAATTACTAGAGAGATGGGCGGAACATTTTTAGGAACTTCTCAACAGACCAGCTCCTGAAAACCCTCCTGACATAGCAGAAGCAGAGATTGACATCGACATAGACTGCGATCCACCAACTAGACAAGAAATTATCCGCGCCATCAAGAAGACGAAGAACGGCGAGGCAGCCGGCCCAGATGCCCTCAAGGTGGACGTAGAGACAACAGGCGACATGCTACTACCGCTCTTTGTGAAGATCTGGGAACAGGAAGAAACACCAACAGATTGGAAAGATGGACATATTATCAAGTTGCCCAAGAAAGGTGACCTCAGCAGTTGTGAGAACTACAGAGGCGTCACACTTATGTCAGTGCCGGGGAAGGTGTTTAACCAGATTCTGTTGGAGAGGATGAGGGACGCAGTGGATGTCAGGCTCCGGGATCACCAGGCGGGCATCAGGCGGGACAGATCCTGTACCGACCAGATCGCTACATTACGTATCATAGTCGAACAGTCCCTGGAGTGGAATTCCTCATTGTACGTAAACTTCGTGGATTTCCTCAAGGCTTTTGACAGTCGTCATCGTGACACCCTGTGGCAACTCCTCCGACACTATGTGATCCCAGCCAAATTGACACGCATCATCAAGGAGTCTTACGAGGGAATGGCTTGTCAGGTTGTTCATGGAGGCCAGTTGACGCGTCGTTTCGACGTGAAGACCGGTGTTCGTCAGGGGTGCCTTCTGTCGCCGTTCCTGTTTCTCCTCGCCATCGACTGGGTGACGAGGCAGACGACGGATGGACAGAGAGACGGCATCCAGTGGACCCTCTGGACTCAGCTGGACGACCTTGACTTTGCTGATGATCTCGCGCTGCTCTCCCACAATCAACAACAGATGCAGAACAAGACCATAAGCCTAGCCTCCCATGCATCCCAAGTCGGCCTCCAGATCCACCCCAACAAGACCAAGATCCTGAAAATCAACGCCTCCAGCAGAGAAGCGGTGAAGTTGGGAGACAACAACCTGGAAGAGGTCGAGACTTTCACCTACCTTGGGAGCGTTATCAACCAACAGGGAGGAACAGATGCAGACGTTAAGACCAGCATCGGGAAGGCAAGAGCAGCGTTCATAGCCCTATAGAACATCTGGCGATCCAACCTTATAACATCTCGCACCAAAATCCGCTTGTCCAACTCCAACGTCAAATCAGTCCTTCTGTATGGAGCAGAGACGTGGAGAACAACAAAGACCACCATCAAGAGAAATCAGACTTTCATCAATTCATGCCTGCGAAGAATTCTAAAGATCCACTGGCCAAATACCATCAGTAATGCACATCTCTGGGAAAGAACCAACCAAGTGCCAGCAGAAGAAGAGATCAGGAGAAGAAGATGGCGATGGATAGGGCATACCCTGAGGAAACCATCAACAAACATCACACGCCAGGCTTTGACCTGGAATCCTCAGGGGAAGAGAAAGAGAGGCCGACCAAAGAACACATGGACAAGAGACCTGGAGGCGGACGCCAAGCTGACCGGCTGCACCTGGAGAGAGTTGGAGCGAATCGCCCAGGACCGTGGACGCTGGCGGACTGTTGTGGATGGCATATGCCCCTCTAGGGGTTCAAGGCCTAAGTAAGTAAGTGTAGAACGTCCGGGCGATGGCTTTTCGATCAACTGATCTCACTACGGAGAAAATCATCATGACTCATTCGCATCATTTCTTTATATTCCGCCGTATCTTCGATCGCCAATTCCTTCACGATGTGGTTGGAATAGCCCCTTTCATCCCTTCTTCGGATCCATTGTCTCGTCGTACCTCTTCCTGGCTTTTCATCCTCATTATTTAAGACTTCAAAAGCTACAAAAACGGCTAATAACGAACGCACTTTGTTGTAAACATACGAGCGATCCATTCTGTCGTTTCAAAATGGCGCCCTTGCATGTGTTTCGCGCGTAGATCTGGGGCCGGAACTACTTACCAGGCCACTCGCAAAGTTTTGTTGAATGAAATGTTGAAACCGTTTGCCATCTCGCAGTTCAACATCAGTCAACAACCCTTCAACAGCGTTCAACAAAATCGAACGGATGTTGAAGCAAATGTTGAAGCCGTTTGCTTGGGCCTTTAAGGACGTAAGCAATTTAAAAAAAGACGAGTAATATTCACTCGTCGTCGTCGTCGAAAACGCAATGCAGATATAACATTCCTGCAAGAAACACACTCTACGCCTCAAACAATGATTCAATGAAAAAATGAATGGGGTGGAACGCTTATCACCAGCCATGGAAGCTCCAATTCGTGTGGAGTGGTAATTATGATGAAAAATAACCTTGATTGTAGAATCCATCACCCAGTCTTAGACCCCATGGGACAGAACAGATGACGTTTGTGAGTCCGAACCAGAAACTTTGTACCATATCCTTTACCAATGCCCTTACTCAAGGCAATTTTGGAATGATTTTCCATCTTATTGGTGCCTTTTATCAAATCAAAAGGCTTGTCTTTCTTTGCAGAATGTTATATTTAATATAATATCTAAGAAATGCCCTTCAACTAAATTATTTTACTATTGTTGGAAAGCGCAAGTTGTTTTTGTGGGACTGCAGAAGAAACCAAAGACATCCTAAAATTTAAGATTACCAAAACAAAATAGCTAAAAAAAAAGAAACTGAACGTAAAATAAATAAGAAGGATTATTTTAAAAAGAAATATATATTTAGTCTTGGCCACAAAATAAATCAATATGTGGATAGATTAATTACGTGCGTTACCAAAGAAATAATTTAGCTTGATTCGCTCTTTGTAATCACGGATTTATTCACTCATTTATTTGTTTTTTGATTGTCCTTTTTTCTTGTTGTATTTTTTCTTGACTAGTTCTTTTTTGTAACCCGAAGTATAACGTAAGCTACTGATGTAAACTTAATAGCCGTTTAATTTTTTCGTTAAAAATGCATTCTAGATGATTCAACTAAGTTATGATAGCTCTCAGATAGTACGCGCACTTTCATTGGTCAATTTAGCGGGCCGTGTTCTCCTGTACGGGCCGCTAAAATTTAAGGTTGGTTTTATTGCCAAACTGTTTCGCGATTTACAACCAAGTGTTTTTAACTTTTAAAGCGAGTAAAAGTTTAAAACTTTCTTTAACTCTTACTTGTGTATTAAGGCGTGCTAATGAGTCACAAACGATTTTAAATTGACTCGTTTTGCTTTCGAGGTGCGTCAGAAATTTAAAGCCGTTCCATGTGAATAGAAATCGTTTCCGGCCGAACCTGTCAGGCACACCTTAGAGATACTGTAAGTTACGGAACCTTGTTTTTCCCCTGTCGATTAACGGCCCGCGCGCTTCGCGCTTGGGCCATAAATCGAAGGGGGGAAAACTCGGTCCCTAACTTACAGTACTGACTTCGAACTCGGTTAGTAAGAGGTATTGCTATCGCAGCAATAAGTCATAAAAGACCGCGTCATAAAAGCTCACTAAATCACAGCAAGAAAATACTTGACCGGTCATCCCTATTCTTGGGTTTCACGTGACGTCACAAGCTTTGCTCAAATCAGTGTCCGCCATGTTGGTGTCCCTCGGGTGTCAAATTTATGTCAATAACAGGCCATTTCTTCAGTGTAGCTCCTCTATTATCGCTCACGTATTTCGACAACTACGTGAATATCCAGAAAGAAAAAACGATAAAAGTGCGGGGCATTCATCTAAAGGTATCCCAGTGCTCTCTGAGTATGCCCAAAGCCTCGAGAGACGACTGAGTAAAGGAAATATATTCGCTGTAGCTAAATGACCGGTCAAGGTTTTAAAATCACGACCGGCAGTCTGATATTTTACTCAAATGTTAAGGGATGGAAGGAACTCATCCAATTCAAACTATCATATGTCGATTAAGAACTGCCAGGCGATCCAGAAGAGCTGCATAGATCGCAAGTATAACGCTTGGTTTACGCTCGGCTCAGAGAGCGAGATCATTGTTTGTGACACTTAGGTTTTTTTGGGTGGACTGCCGGTCACGGTTTTGAAATCACTAAATGACCGGCGGTCAGATAATTTCCTCAAATTTTAATCAGTCGAAGGAACCCACCCAATTCAAACTATCATATGTAAGATAGACTGTACATGATCAAGAATCTGCAACATCGCTTCGTTGTTCTTATTCGAAGACCCCAAAAAATCCTAAGTGTGGCTCAAACCACGGTCTCGCTCTCTGGGCCGAGCGTAAACAAAGCGTTAGACTTAATTGAACCTATGCAGCTCTTCTGGATCGCTTAGCAGTTCGTGATAGACATATGATAATTTGAATTGGATGGGTTCCTTCCATTCTTTAAAATATGACAAAATATCAGACAACTGGTCATTTAGTAATTTGAAAACCTTGACCGGCTGCCGGTCATTTAGCCACAGCAAATATATTCGCAAAAGATCTCGGTCATCGGGGTTGAGACCAGCTTCTACACCAAAAAGCAGTTAAAGGCATTCAAGAGTCTGGAGGCATTTAATCAAATTATGTCGGGATTTGTAACCTCAGTTGTAGGCAAAGTAATCGCCCGCAAGTACGTCGTGAGAGCAAGTGTTCGGCATTCACAGCGTGTGAAATGATGATCCTTTAGTGAACACTGATTTGCGTCATTTCCGAAAAGGATGGGACTATTTTGTCAGCCCATTGCTTGGGATGCAAAGCACGTCGCGAGTGTTTTATTTTATTTAGAAGCAACTACACGAATTCATGAAAAGCTCGTTTGCACGCAGGTAAAATGCTCATGGATATTTGCAGACATATGTCAAAGAAATACCGTATGCGAGGGCTAAGAACATCGATTTTTCATCGGCTAACAAGCTCCGGTCAATGAAAAGCTCGACCAGAAAATTGAGGATCTACAACAGCCGCAAGCCTCGAACCAGCAGCTTTTATTTTCAGCAGCTTCTACTTACTTCTAGTTCTGGGACTGCATCGGCCGGCGCATACAGCGCGCATCGGCACCTTCGAAAGAAGATGGATCAGTTTAATGCCAAACTCAACCAGTGCAAAATTAAAGCAGTAGCTTTAAGTTTAATCGATCCTTTTGCTGACCAATTTATCGACTAAAGCCGCTCTGTTCCGATAGTTTTAGGGCGAGGTGTTTGCTACAAACTCGTTCACTCTCTGGCACTCTCTAGTTTCTTGTTTGTAGCGTCCTGACTCACGGTAGAAATCCTCTCGTTTCTCTTCCTAGTAGTGAGTTTCTCCTGTTCTTCCCCTTGATTTTTAATAACCTTAGGTATACGAAACAACTTTAAGCCTTTATGCTTCTCGCTTTTGCTCGAACAGCCAACAACAGCGCATAAAACCATCCTTTCTTTCTCACATGAACTCTTCTTTGAATACGGTTTGTTTACGCCTGAGGGACACCAAGATGGTGGATAGTAACCGTTGCTAAGCTATTGGTCACGTGGGTGAAACCCAAGAATAGGATATATAACAATTAAAACTTCTTGAATAAAAAAAAAATACTTTAAAATGGTATTTGTTTTCCCTCGCTCATAGCCAGTCATATTTGAAGCTCTCGTGAGCGACGATGGCTTTGAGCTAGTGTTTTATTTGCTATCGTAAAACAATGTAACTAACTCTGTGGCATGTAAACCAAACTGGCCCCCACTGGTTGCCGCTGCTTCCCCCCTCCCCTCCCTAGATAGGATGCTAGGCTATCACAGTCAGCCTCATTCAACGATTCGGTGTATCTTATGATGAGACACCTCCCAGTTTGGCTAGTCTCCGACGAAGTCACCCCTGGAGAATGCGCCTCTAACATAAGCGTTGGACAACTTCTTATATAGCTAGACAGGAATGTGGTGTAGTAGAAAGCAGAGAAGCGGTTTACAAGCTCAGGTCATACGAGAACAATTGTGATACGAAGTCAGTCATACTTGATTATACCAATACAGACAAAAGTTAGAGATCCCTGACAGGATGAGAGGTCAAGATTAATCAAACTCCAGACACTAATGTATGCTACAAATGTCTTTATTTTGTCCTCTGCAGTAAAGAAGAATTTACTTAGGTCGTTAAGTTTGAAACACATGTTGCTCACTTAGCTGGTTTCATATATAATTTGGTTTTATCAACTGGGTTGATAATGTGAATTGGCCACCGTAAAGAGATTCGGAAGCTGACGTTTCGTGCGTTAGCCCTTCGTCGGAGCTTCGCTTCCGAATCTCTTTACGGTGACCAATTCACATTATCAACCCAGTTGATAAAATCAAATTATCTTGTAATACCCCCACCGACGCAGCACCACAGTTTCTTTAGAAACTTGCCCCCTTTATTGGTTTCATATATAGTTTGTTGACCAGTTTCATCCATTCTGAGAGTTACTGATAATAATGAGTAGGCGACGTTGTCAAGACAGGAGTGACGCCAAGGATTACAACTAAATTGCTCTAATTGTCGAAAGTACCCGCATCAAGCATACTTGATAGAGGGAAATGGTTAAGACACCCAGTTAACATCAAAAAAGTAAACCAACATTTATTTTTGGTAGGTCCTTAACCCCACACATCTTTTGTTTTTTGTTCAAAGACTATGCATGATTTTAGTACATTATCGTAAACAGTAATGCTTTCATTAGTTAGTTGTATGAGCAAACATGGTTTTGTGCAAGGTCAATCCACAAAATTAAATATCCCACAAAAAAAAACATACAACAAAGGAACTTTGGCAGGCTTCATAATCATTTCCCTGTATTATTAACTGTACATCAGGCTACCAGATGTTTCTTTTCTTAGCCGTACATTGTTTACCTACACCAGAGATGTCTGATACACTCCATATTTGATGACATAACGTTACAGGGAGTCAAATCAAGTGAGGGTAAGATAAGTCGAGAGGGATTACCTTTTATATCTTCATTTGGCTTGGTATACTTTTAGACTAAAAACTCATATTTTAGATTAAAAAATATTATGTCTCTTTTGGGAAAATACCACTCCACGACTCTACTCATTAGGAAAGATATCACAAATAATATTTTTATCCTCTGCAGAAAAAGACAAAAGGCACGCCCATGCGTATAACACCAGACTTGTGAGTAATCCCACAATAGGGGTATACCAACCTAATGGAAGAAAAGAGAGTTTACGAGTTAATTGAGACGTCAAGTTCAGTCACGATTAAAGGAGCTCAGTCACGCAAGGGCGGATCTAGGGGGGAGGGTGCAGGGGGTGCACCCCCCCCCCCCCCCCCGTTGAGATGACTAACGGCTTTCTAATATAACTAAATATTCTGCAAAAAGAGCTAGGTGGTGTATTGATGTTAAAGTAAAACATGGTGCAATCCCTCATAAGAAAAATCCTGGATTCGCCCCTGGTCACGATAGTTTACTAACTTGATATAGCAACACCAAAAAGGTAATAATAAACCATAAAGGAACAAGGATGGTTAAGGATGGAGAAGATTAATACGGATTACTTTAAAAACTGAAAGGCTGAACTTAAGATGCACAAGCTATAAGTAGCTCCTTTCAGTAATCGACATCATGCAGTGAAACGATTAATCAATAAATTGAATCACTTTGTCATTCATGTTCAATTGAATCTTCCTATGAACTAGACGCTCTAAGAGCGTTTACTCAGGCTCCGTACCGCAAGTAAGCTTACCCGAACACAATAAAAAAACTTTACATTGCATTGTGTCTAGATACCCGGCAGCTGGGAAGTGTTTTCAGAAAACTAGTATCAGATACCCGGCAGTCTGAAATTATTATAGAATTTCCACGAAATAACCCATTACTTAGAATAGTAGATTTTTGTTTAGAATGTCTAGCGATTTCAGGTGTATAAATTTTCGAGCACTATGAAATCTCGATGTTTTGACATTTTGTCCACAATGAGAATGATTTTGTTTGGGCAATGCCAGGCGACTCTAAAATAATGTTTTGGTGTTTAAAAATGGCGAAATTTCACATTTCAATTTTAGTTTGGTTCATTCGGGAATATGTTTTGTGTTTCTGTGCATTCCCTCATTTCGCCATTTCGTGTTTTAAACACGCCCTTTTGGTTTTGTAGTGGACGAATTCTCCCAGCCATACTGCAAAAATCTTGACTGTCGGGCAAGATTGTTCAAAATACTCGCTACCCCGCGGTCAAAAATTCATAGATAGTCAATTTCCACAAAAAATTATCGTTATTATTTGAAACCTTCCGAGAGTATTTGAGTATTTTGATCTTTGGTCATCACTCGTTTTTATTTTTATTCAAGGATTTAAGTTTGAGCTGTCCCGCGAACTTTGTGTGACTCACTGGCGCGGCTTTTCGCACAAAAAACTACATACTGGGCAGTCAGAAATTCTTTCAGAAATTCCTGCTGAGAATACTCGATCTGTGAGTCGAAATAGCAATGGATTTCTGAACTCAGTGCAATTGACCATGTGTTACGTGACATTTTTGACACCAAGACCTACTGAGTTACGGTAGTGTATTCTAAGATTTAAATGAATTATTCGAAAAATTCTATAACAACTTCAGACTGCCAGGTATCTAGCTTTTTGAAACACTTCCCAGCTGCCGGTTAAAAACAAATAAAAGAATGCTATTTAAGTTGCTTCGTTGAGTATCCTCTTTATCCTGCCTACAACGATTCTTCGATTTTTCAACATCCGAGTTCTTCGTTTCAGCATCATGATTTGTTTTTTTGTCTGCGTTTTCGTAGTTTCAACTCGTGTGAGTGTTATCTCGTGAGAACGAGCATGAACTTTGGATATCCGGCAGGCATTCAAGCAATATAATTCGAGTCCCTCCCAAACACAACATTCCCTCGACGTATTCTCATCCCCAGTTTCCTCGCGCTACGCAAGGAACGCCTGGGACTATGACCCCCATTTGGCGAGGAAATACGACGTCGACGAACGGCTTGCACTGTTATTGTCAGGATTACATACGAAAGTCTGAGTAAAAATAAAAATTCCCTACGTATTCGACGTTTGATTATTTTTTATCGTTTCTCGCGGTTAATTATAGCCGAATAACAACCAATCAAGAGCACTGAACCACAGTGTTACGTCATCAGATAAGGCCCCGTCCACACTAAGCCGGAGAAATTAGAAAACGCAGGTTAGTCCTACCGTCCACACTAATCCGTCACGAAAACGGAGCTTTCAAAAAACGCGCTTCAAACCAAGGGATCCTTAAGAGTGACTATGGCCCTCTTGAAGATCCGATTAGTACAAGTGGTAGGGTTGAGAGTAACAAGCACTGTTTCCAGGGTGGCAAGAATTGACTGGGCTTGCTGAATGAGGGTTTGGTATTCAACAACTTCCCAATTTGCATTCTTTAGGGCTTCTTCTGATGTGCTGTTGCTGTTGAACTTCTTTCTGTAGTCCTCAATAGCAACACCTAGCCCATTTAGTAGGAAATTCTTGTCTGCATTCAATTCGTCAAGCCTACTCCGTAAAGTATCCTCTAAAACATTTCTGCTTTCTGCCTTTGACAAAGCTTTAAACACCTGGAGCCGATTCTCATACTCTGACCTCAACTGTTGTAGTTTTCCATCGCCAAGATCTACATCTCCATTCCATACTCCTTTCACCGATTCCATAAGGCACGCCTTCACATCTGTTCCATCCAGTTTCAACCAAAACCTCCCATCAGGATTTGCAGATTTAAGCGCCTCCAAAGCTGCTCCCTGGATAATATAAAAAAGACAGTTGTTATAGTGACATGCCATATTTCCTCCACCAAACACACATACCTCAGTCAGGAGATGTAAAATATAAACACACCCATCTCCGTTTGTGGAATGAATATCTGATGTGAAAGATGCAGTGATTACACCAAGCGTATATATGCTTAAATTCACTTGTGGCAAAAGGTTGACAACATTTTCAATAGATTACCAACTTATGCCAACCTATTGACAGATTCAGACAATGCTATTTTATTCAGGAACCAGAAAATACTACTGTACCTGTACAGCAGTGCTCTGGGTAAATGGTGATTTCTTGTCTTGTCTCCACTGAGTGGTAATGCTCCTGCAAGGCACATTTGTCTTTGCCTAAATAGAGAATAACAAAGAACACTGTATTAAACTGCCTGTACTAATAAAAGCATGGTCTTCATTCAATGCTTCATGTTCTGTTATGCAAACTGTTTAGATATTTTAATCACACAATATAGTATGAGGAATTAATTTCTATCATTACATACACTCAAAGCATTGATTAGTTTTCCATAAACTAGTTTAAACGAGTTGCAACCAAACATAGGCATGCAGAGTAATTCCAACTCATCATGAATGTTACATTGGAAAAATCACATGGGATATGACTTTCTATGTATTCAACACCTAAACTGGCATTTTTAATGTAGACTCACCTTCAATGGGTTGCGGATGTCATCCTTTGCAGCCCCACTCCACATTGGACCTGCAAACAGTCGCTGAAATCTTGTTGGAAATTCAGCCAACATCGTTTCATACCATAACCTATAGTCGTCTGGAACGGATATCTTCAAAAGGCAAAGGAAAACACGATTAATCCTTAGTGAGTAATCACAAGCAAATGTACACTGTCAAAACAACAGAGAATTAATTAATATCTTCCATAGGAAGAAAAGTATCCAAAGGTACGATTGAAAAAATACATAAATCCAGTTGTCCCTTGCCCTGTCCTCCTTGATGTTACAGGTAAAATTGTCTGTTGTTCACAGAATTCACCTACAAAGTAACCAGTTTGTGGTATAGAGAACAAGGCTTCAGGTGACTCAAAACTTAATGACAGAGCGGAAAGAAATTTAAATTTGACCATTAACACACATTAAACAATGAAAGTTTTTATGCCATCAACAACCCCAAAGGAGTTCACTTCATTCATAAAATTTCATTTAGAAAACATCTTTAAAAAAAAATCTCACTGTAGTTACCTGCATCACATTTGTGCTTGCAAAGAAGTCTACAATAAACTGGATCATTCCAAATGGCATCCGCCTCAGAGGCATTAAGGAATCACCACCATCAGGTCTTGATTCTGAAATAACCTTGCTTAGGTTGTACACTGTGTTTGACTTATCAAGATCCTGAAGTTTTTTCATTGCATGCAGGGACAACTGGGGAAAATTTAACACATTAGTTGTTATTCCAATCTTCTTGGAAGAAATATCAAAGCACTTATTCAGAACTAAGATACAGTTTTGAAAACTGGTATTTTTAAACCAGGTTTCAAATAACTGGACAAGATGTGCAGTTATCCAATCCATCTGTAGAAAAGTGTTAGCCACTTCTTCCAGTAGGGTGGTTGGTGGAGTGTGAAGTTTTGACAGGAGATGCAGTGACTGAACGATCAACTCCTTCAGTTGGACAGGTGTAAGATGGTTCAGCTTGTCAAGTAAAGTCTGGCTGACATGGAGCGGAGCAGGTGATGGTGTGGTTTGATCACTCAGGATGCTGTCGTCTAAGTATGCTTCTAGTGACAAACCAAGTGCATCCTCTGCTTCATCCACAGTCTTGAACTTTTGCTTTAGGTCTGTCAGAATATGCTGTCTGACAGCAGAAACTGCAAAAATAGAAATCTTACTTAAGAATAGAATAACATTGTTTTTGCTTGAATAATCAACACACATACAGGTGATTATCATCAAGGCAACACTCACTAAGCTTGATTGATACTTTTACAGTACTGTAATTAGTAATTACAGTACTGTAAAACTTATTTGAAGACCACCCTAAAAATTGAGATATGTCCATAACCCACATGTATATATTTATTTCAAATAAGTTCAACTTATAACTATTTCTCGTTTCAAATTCTGATGATGAATATAGTCAATCTATAACAATTAAAGATATAGTCAATTTAAAATGATTAAAAACCCTAGTTCAAGTACTACTATTGTATTACCTGAGCGAGGAATGGCAGATTTGAGTGACTGGTTTATGTAGTTGGCTGCTTCCTTCCAGTAAGCATTCTTTGCACCAAATGATGGCCAGCATTTATCAGCAGTTAGATATTCTTGGTGCAGAGCAACAAATTGAACAAGGGCAGTGTCCTCTGCAACTGTCCATTGACGCCTTCTTTTTCCAGGGCTGCTTGTAAATTTTAATGGGGAAGCTTTCTTTGCATTTTTCAACAAGGAGTGTGCAACCTAAATATGTAAAAATAGAATGTCCATAAAACAATAATAATAATAATAATAATAATAATAATAATAAATAAATGCAATGCTATTTATAACATGTAGTGCTAATAACAGAAAAATGTAATGAAGGTGTTTTCCACGCCAACTATCTCAGCAACGTTGAAAATAAATCACACAATCATTCCTAAAGTCGAAATGGACACAAAATAACAATAAACTGTAGAGAAGCCAAACGTAATGTTAAAACCTTACTCTCTGGGCAGGACTCTTTGCTGTCGTCTTGCTTGAAAACGACGATGCGATAGATCGTCTAACTGGCGTGTAAACTGGCGACGTACTACGAACTGGTAACACACTAGATCGTCGCTTGTTCCTTGGCTTTCCTGGCGTGTCATGCGAAGGTTGATGACCACGCTTTAACGAAACTTCGCTGTCTTCCATCACAGGGCAAAGACCACTGAAAACAGGAGAAGTACTTGTGAAATAAAAATGCACCCAAATAAAATCTAAAAGAATCAAAGAACCTACAAAAACGGTTCATTCGTCGTTTTATTGACTAAGTTGACTTACTTTAAAATTTGCAACGCGATAATTGTAATCATGATGGAAAGGAACTGATTTTGCGGGCATTACTGAAGTCGATTTTGTCACTTCAGCGTTACATGAACAACCCGAATATGGACGTTATATTCAGCTCTCGACCGCCAAAACTGGAGAGGTCAATAGAGGTCAATGCATAAATTCAAAATATTTGACCTTTGTTCTGTTTGAAGGACGCTTAGTAATTCGTACACATGCAAATTGAGTAAAGAAAAATAGAAATAAATCGAAGCACCCAACCGTTCACAAAATAACAAAGGCCCACCATTGAAAACATGCTCTATTGTTCGAATTAAATTTTCACGCTTCACGGCGACCAGCATTCAATTTAAGCAAACAGTATTATTTCGAAAGCTTTTAATAACAATGTAAGCAAATTCCACTTACCAGACTGAAGCAGAAGCAGCAAAAGAAGCTACTCAAAAACCGGGTAAAACCGCCGCTCGTGGCCGTCGTTGCCCGCCATTTCCTGTCGGTGTGGCAAAAACTCGCGCGAAAGCATCATGGGATATATGTAAATCCCCCCCTTCTTCAAACCGAAGGAATTTGAAGACGCCGGCTTTGCATTTTAGTGTGGATGGAACAGATGGAGCTTTCCGAGAATTGTGACTTCACGGTAACAATGCGATTTCCTTGCCTGAGTCTCCCTCAAACAAATACAAAATGATCATGTTGTTTGTTGTGTTTTTCAATTTCTCCGACGTAGTGTGGATGGAAAACATTTGATGCGTTTTCAGTGTGGAACCTCCGTTTTTAAATTCCTTCTAACGAGGGCATGAATAAAAGACTAATAAACGAGATGCCCGCTCCTATTCTGTTGTTTTGTGATTAATTAGATTACTTACAAAATATTTTATAATCGGTTCAGTGTGATTAGAATATAAACATATTTTGTAACGTTTTGTTGGTTTCACAAGAGTATGTATATTAGGTTGCATAATACTACTGAAGTATTTTCAGCGTGCTTGTAGCTGTCCCAAGGGGCTAGTACATTAGTAAAGTATTTAAGGTTTGTTAAGTTATGCAATAGCCATTCGAGGCATCTCTGAGTTTGTAAACTGTAACGCTGTTTTTTGGAACGCTTTACGCTCGCTACATCAATAAACGAGATGCCCGCTCCTATTCTGTTGTTTTGTGATTAATTAGATTAGTTACAAAATATTTTATAATCGGTTCAGTGTGATTAGAATATAACAGACCTTATCTTTCTCAGAGTATACTTACAGACGCTAGTAATGTATACTTACGAATTTCGTCGTAATAGTTTGTTTCCAAACATACTTGTTGCCGTCCGTCTGACTGCTGTTCAGCAGCCACTGCTGAAAACTCAGGAGTTTCGGAAATAGCGGGAGGAATGATTGGTTTTTCTCGTGCTGGAAGACTGAGGGTTCTTCTGGAGCGATGCGATGCTAAAGTTGGAGGAGGGTTGAAGGACTGGCTTCGAAAAGCGCGTGTTTGAACATTGTGTGACGGCAGAGCGAACGTGACGCGGTCAGACATTGCGTTACCTCGAACAATTATCAACTTGAACACTGTGAACGAGAATAAAAGGAGAAGGCTGATAACTTTTATGTTGAAATCAGACACAGTGGTAACGCAGATGAGTACTTGAATAAGTTGTTCATTAAGATACTCATAAATGTTAGGCAGGTGCACTTTAACATAAAATACAAACTACTGGAATACTGTAGCAAATTATCATTTCCATTTTTTCTTCGTATTGGTCTTTTATCAGCGCTAGCCAGGAAAAAAAAAATATCATTCGCATCAGCTGCCGTATCGATAGTGGTTTCACATAAATCATTCTTATTTTTAAGTGAATGAAAAATTACCCGACATTTCGACGTCGTCAAAGAGAATAGAACATTTTATAAACATTTTTAAATTTTACACAAGAGCAAAAAAAAAAAAAAAAGAAAAAAAAAAAAACGATTTCCCTTTGTCTGGTGTTGTTGATCAAAACGTTGTTGATCATGTTTTTTTTTCCACTGGCGAGATATAAGGCTGTGAAATCATTATTCTATATTAATTATTAAGGTGTCAAGAGAAAATCATTTTAAAAGCTGATGAGATGGTGATAAAAGAAAAACAAAAATTCATTTGAAAATGAATTTTACCTCAAGAGGTCATTTGCCAAAGGAAATACGAAAACATGTGACGTCAGCAGGTGATAATATCAATATCTTTTGCACTTCGTAATTGAGGGCCATACCGCAAAGGATGTGAGATAGAAATTAAAAAAAAAAAACAACTGATCAAATGAATGGAAAAACACTCAGAGAATTAACAACTGAGGGACATGATAAAATGAGAAAAGATGAGCCTATTTTGTATAAGGGCAGGTTATTTTTTATTTATTTTTCATATTAAGGTGAAGATGTTGAATGACTGTTTTGTTGATATCCGGCATTCGCCCGACTATGTTTGTTACTGGTCATCAGGCTGGACTGTGAAATATCAGGTCCGGACAACCGCTTAGAATTTAAAATTCTCTCTCTACACAAAAGTAGAGGCACATTTTACTAATTGATTTTCAGGCATCTGACGATAGACGCGATAACAACATTGTTTACTGCTAAAGTGACGTCATCGAGGGCAACACCGCACTCTTACTTGAGGTTAACATTTAAAAGAGAGCAGACCAAACCAAATTGTTTGAAAACAACGCTTAATATATACAAAACGAAGAAATACAACAAGCTAAAACTAAAAGAGCGCGATAAGCTAACGCGAGACTAAAAAAGTATGTGAAATCTAGTCGAGTGAGACAATATGATGTCTTGTTCATATCCGGGAATACAGGAGGATTTCTTTCTTTCGCGACTAACAGAATGGGAATCATATAGTCATTAATTTAAGCAGTAAATAAATATGTCTTAGAAAAAGTCGTTTCGTTCTACCGTAATTTTTCCGGTGGATTTGATGTGAAGATTCCGGATTTTTTTTTATTATTTTGTGTCAGTTTTTCTTATAACTAGACGTTGTTTTGTATGCCAGCCTTTGTGAGAGAAACAATGTTGAAAAGAACGGAAATGACAGAAAAAAGGTTGAACAAGCTGAAGTCCTTTTTCTGAAACATGGAACATATTTTGTCAACTTTTTCTTACCTTTTAATTCCAAAGATGTTCAGTTCCAAGATAAACTGCCTCCCGCTTGAAACATCATCAACTCTTCTCTTTGAGTCAAACCTCAGCGGAACATATGTTTGTTGGAAATTATTCCCGCAGAATATGACATCAAGAGTGACGCGCATGTAAATGAATCACGATACCCATCAAGCAGAAGTAGATAATTTATAGTATTACAGAACAGTGACAAGAAAATATCCGACTTTTATTCAAGAAGGATATTTTTAATCGCAAACATATCGACACGTTTTTTTTTTTAGTCAAACACTGTTTGAATGCGGCATAATTAACCGTCAGGAAGAGTCGAATTTGTCATACATCTGTAACTTCCATACACCTAGCAGGAAACACCGTTTAATAAGACCTATATAAATATTGATTCACGAACTGAGTCTCATGCAGATTAGCTTAAACACGAGCCCCGGTTTTCTATTGATAAGTATTAAAAACACGCCATTTAATTACCTATTCATAAGCTACCTTCACTATTGACAACACGTGCAATTTCTCGCACGTTATTCTTAAACAGTAACAGACAAACCCGGCAATAAATCATTTTTATCAATTGCTTTTATAACAGCTATTGAATTTCAGGCTACCAAATCCTGACCATCGAAATACGCTGACAAATATTACAAAAACAATTTCTTAGAGGAAACATAACAGAGGTGTTTGGAAGTGAAAAAAATCAGGGCTTCAACGGGATTCGAACCCGTGGCCTCCGCGATACCGGTGCGATGCTCTACCAACTGAGCTATGAAGCCACCCATTGGGAGCGAGGTTAATTTGCTGAGCTCATATCTTCCCGTAAGGAGTGAAATGATGTAAGTATATATGCAATAATTCATATATTTGAACTGCGGTCATAGATGAAAGTGAAGAATGATCCTCGCAGTGAATTTTCCAATTTAAGCAACTGGAAAGAAGAAGCCTGAAAAAAATCAGGGCTTCAACGGGATTCGAACCCTGATTTATTTTTTTCAGGCTTCTTCTTTTCAGTTGCTTAAATTGGAAAATTCACTGCGAGGATCATTCTTCACTTTCATCTATGACCGCAGTTCAAATATATAAATTATTTCATATATACTTACATCATTTCACTCCTTACAGGAAGATATGAACTCAACAAATTGACCTCGCTCCCAATGTGTGGCTTCATAGCTCAGTTGGTAGAGCATCGCACCGGTATCGCGGAGGTCACGGGTTCGAATCCCGTTGAAGCCCTGATTTTTTTCAGGCTTCTTCTTTCCAGTTGCTTAAATTGGAAAATTCACTGCGAGGATCATTCTTCACTTTCATCTATGACCGCAGTTCAAATATATGAATTATTTCATATATCCTTACATCAGAGGTGTTTGGCTAATAGTTTCCCAACAGAAACACACTGGTGGAATGAGGAGAAATTGTGCAATATCAACTGCAATATCAACTTATGGGTAGAACATACCCAAAGGTACAGTTAACCGGCTGGCGCATTTATCTGCTCTGTTCCCTTAATTGTTTGTAGAATATACCCAAAGGGGCAGTCACTAGGCTGTCGTAATTATATGCTCTGTGGCCTTGTGGGTAGAATATATCCAAAGGTACAGTTACTATGCTGTCGAAAACAATATGCTGTGTGGCCTTCTGGGTAGAATATACCCAAAAGGGCAGTAACTATGCTGTCGAACTTATATGCTGTTGCCTTGTGAGTATAATGTACCCAAAGGTACGACGCTGTCAAAATTATATGCTCTGTTGCCTTGTGGGTATAATATACCCAAAGGTACAGTTACTATGCTTTCGAAATTATATGCTCTGTGGCCTTTTGGGTAGAATACACCCAAAGGTACAGTAACTGTGCTGTCAAATTAATATGCTCGGTGGCCTTGTGAGTATAATATATCCAAAGGTACAGTTACTACGCTGTCGAAATTATATGCTCTGTGGCCTTGTTGGTAGAATATACCCAAAGGTACAGTTACTATGCTGTCGAAATTATATGCTCTGTGGCCTTGTGGGTAGAATATACCCAAAGGGGCACTTACTATGCTGTCGAAATTATATGCTCTGTGGCCTTGTGAGTAGAATATACCCAAAGGTACAGTAACTATGCTGTCGAAATTATATGCTCTGTGGCCTTTTGGGTAGAACATACCCAAAGATACAGTAACTATGCTGTCGAAATTATATGCTCTGTGGCCTTTTGGGTAGAACATACCCAAAGATACAGTAACTATGCTGTCGAAATTATATGCTCTGTGGCCTTTTGGGTAGAATACACCAAAAGGTACAGTAACTGTGCTGTCAAATTAATATGCTCGGTTGCCTTGTGAGTATAATATACCCAAAGGTACAGGCCTTCTGGGTAGAATATATCGAAAAGGGCAGTAACTATGCTGTCGAACTTATATGCTCTGTTGCCTTGTGAGTGTAATATACCCAAAGGGGCAGTTACTACGCTGTCGAAATTATATGCTCTGTGACCTTGTGGGTATAATATACCCAAAGGTACAGTTACTATGCCCAGTTGCACTAATATGGTCTGTGGCCTTGTGGGTAGAACATACCCACAGGTACAGTTACTATGCTGTCGAACTAATATGCTTTGTTGTCTTGTGGGTAGAATATACCCAAAGGTACAGTCGCTATGCTGTTGAACTAATATGCTCTGTGGTCTTGTGGGTAGAATATACCCACATGTACAGTTAATGTGCTGTTGCAGTAATCTACTCTGTGCTCGAATCAACAATCACTTGTAGTAATATTTTCTGTATTTTTTGGAGTGCCGTACAGCGTAAGTTTTTTTTAAACATTTTTCAATATGTTGGAGGCTTTGCAGTTCCTTAAATGGTTATGGCTGGTGCAAATTTTAAAGGCCAACGAATAAACGATCAAAACAGTAATTTTGTTTATAAGGATATTTTTCGGGAAAACAAATTGGAAAATATTTCGGATTGACTCATTCGTTCTAGTGCGATATTTCAGAATTCAGTCAAAAAGAGAAACGATTATTAACCACCCTAGCAAAGCAACGCAGTTTTTAATCAGAACTTGTGTGGGTCGACTTTTAACTTCTTTTGCTTGTTTAACACAGTACAGTGATATTAATATAACAACGAAGCAAGGCTGATTAATTGTAATAGCAATAGTCAGCAGTCTACAAACTAAAATACAATTAGTTTAACTGTAATGCATAATTTAAAAAATGTGTTCTGAAAAACATCGAGTTGTTTGCCGCAGCATGCAGCGCCGAGCCAAAGGAGAAGGTTCACTCCAGAAAGCTTGCGTTTGTACTCTTCACCTATAGCTTTTCTACTCACCGAAGTTTCAGCCTCTGAAGTGCCCGCTTTCCTGGAGAAATTCGCTTAGAAAGATCAACTTCGGAAGCTGCAACCAGGCCGTGTTTATGTGACGTCATTCGGTCCGACTCGAAATTGGCGGCAAGGAGAAAAACCTGCAACCGACTTGGCATTCTTCATAAGGTCAGCAAAATCCATTTTTTTCAAGCAATTGTCCACTTCACTGTCTTCAATGCTATGACTTCGGAGTTTGGATCATGTTTGGCTCAAAATAATATGGCTCAATAGCAGCCACAACCCAGAGTGGTAGTTGAACGCCTCTTCGGAAACCATCTTTCGGACGGAATTTCGTTACGAAAACGCGGCCTGTGTGCTGGGTACTATTCAAAATGGCGGCAACTATGATCGAATTTGGGGACGAATTTCACAAGGAAAACCTTCACTTTAGAAGCTGAAACCTCAGTGAATGGCTAAGCTTAGAGAGTTGACAAAAAATATACGTTTTTTGGAGTAACCTTCTCCTTTAAGCATGCATTGCACACGTAAATTTACCGACGCATTGTAGCGTTTTGGACGCAGGTTACGCCGAGTTATACCTGGATTTTAAAAGCGGCCTTCCAAACTCCTTCAAGCCTGAACACAGATTGACCAGTAGCTTTGCTTCTTTTACAAACTTACCGTGCGTAACCGTAGAAATGAGCCCTGTTTCCGTTGGCTGCTCTCGCCTAGTTGTTTTGAATCCTGGAAGAGTGGAAAAGCAAGGGTAAGAGCCAACAAAAAATTAAACCTGGTCTGATGCTGTAGTTTTAAAACGATATGAAGGAACAAGTGAGACAGCAATGTAACGCAATGCTACATGGCTATTACCTTCTAAAAGCGCAATATTGCCAAGACCAGCTGCCCATACCTGTAGTGCTGTGTTGATAATCCATGCATATTCCAGTCTCAGGATGACACTTGTCTGAGTCTCCACTACACTGGCATGGTACACACGTGACGTATGGTCCTCCATTAGGCGTGATTCGTTTGTATCCGCTGGCACACTTTATACAGAACTGACCTTTGTACTCCGGAGGGCATGAGCAATTCATTGAGATATTTTCAGCCCTATCAGATACGCTTTTACTATTATTACGATAACGATCGATTTTCTCAAAAATAGATCAATGTTTAGTCCAACAAAGTATGTCATGATTTGTTTCACACTCAGACCAACCATTTAAAATCTAAGGTATGGCGGAAAGTGATTTTGGTCCATTTTCACCCAAAAATTGACTATGCATTGGCCTTATAGGTGAAGTCTTCATACGAGCCAAGTGGCTCATCAGGACGGAGCTTATCCCGATTCCAGTAGTATGAAGCGACTAGGAGTATTTTTACTCCCCCCTGGATGGGATGCTAGTCCATCGCAGGGGTACCCCTAGCATTAAATTTGCCGGTACCCATTTATACACCCGGGTGGAGAAAGGCACCGTGAGAGTAAAGTGTCTTGCTCAAGAACAGAACACAATGTCCCCGGCCAGGGCTAGAACCCGGTACGCTCGCTCCGGAGTCAAGCGCACTTCCCATGAGGCCACCGCGTCCTGGGCTTATAACTGAGGGGAAAAGAGCTTGTTACAAGAAATAATTTCGTGTCGGTTTTTGGAGTCTTTCAGGAAAGTTTCTATTCGGAAGGGAAGAGAGTTCCGATCTAATTATCAGAATTGTGCAGTACAGGTAGTTAAATACCCTAGAGGATCCAACAAGTAAACGCATTAAGTGTTCGAAGATTGGTAGTTCTAATCCTCTTGGGAGTTCTTTGACATACATTTACACGTACGCCTGTATGTATCACAAATTGAAAAACAATTATCGCTCGGCCCTTTTTCCAATATAGCTAATTTACCCAGCTGCCGCTGAAATTCAAATTCAGTGCAATGTCAGCCAACCGACTAAATTGCTGAGTTGTAAGTGTTGTCCACTTGGCCCTGATTCGCAGTGATGTCAAATGACTCAAGACTCGTACCATTTCATCGCTGGTAGGTTGCAGTCCACAAGTGTTTCCCACTCTCCAGTTCTTTTCATTGAGTTTAATCTGAAAGCCAATTAAATTGAGTTAAGAAAAACATTGACACAACCGGCGTTAAATTCGCTGGTACCCATTGATACCGTGATTTGGGTGCATAAAAGCACTGTGAGAATAAAGTAGGTCATCCCTGCAGTCAAGAGCACTGATCGCGGACCGAGTCGAGCGGCAAGCTCGTCAACAATAGCAACTTGCGGCGCCCTCTTTGGCAACCGCCAGCCTGGACGTTTTTAATTTATGCTGAGCCTTTAACGGTAAACGGCAGACAGTGATTGTATAAATCATCACTAACCTCATTACGCCTGCACCTGCCTTCGTCAAGTAGTCATCTTCATTAGGGACCTTTAGCAATGACGACGAGAACGTGGACGACGAAGTTTATGACCGATTGAGGCCTGGGACGGGACGGTCGTCCACGGTGGGAAACATAAATACTTTAGCACACCGGCTACGTGGACGAGTCCTTTCCTGCAGCTTTCTGTGGCAGTCAACTGGAAAATGTTTTTTAAAGAATTTCGTGACCTGCTTATACTTCTTTTCGGCGATAACATTGTCTCAGATGAAGAGTTTTTACTGCTGTACGATACTTTCAAAACAAAAAATCTCGAATTTCCTCATGGAAACTACGAACGATTCGATCTGGATTCTATGAACTCCGCCGAATGCAAAGCAGAGTTTCGAGTCGAGAAGCAAGACCTCCCTCGCCTAGTTGCAGCACTCCAACTACCACCGGTGTTGAGATGTGAACAGAGGAGTATTTGTGACGACATAGAAGGACTATGTATGCTTCTCAAAAGAGTTGCCTACCCATGCCGGCTCAGCGATATGATTCCGCGATTTGGCCGACCAGTTTCTGTAATAAGTCTGATCACAAATGATGTGATGGACTACATCTATGACGTTCATGGGCACCTTATAAACAAGTGGAATCAAGATCTTCTGAACCACGGGGCTTTACAGCGTTATGCAGATGTTATATCAGGACAAGGAGCCCCCCTCGACAAAATTGCTTTGGTTTCGTCGATGGGACTGTCAGACCCATTTCAAGACCTGATGAACGCCAGAGAATTGTTTACAATGGTCATAAGAGGGTCCACGCCTTGAAATTCCAATCGTTGTCTCTACCAAATGGAATCATTGGAAATTTATATGGACCAGTTGGTGAGTGTTTTTTTAAGAAAGTTCTAATTATTGTTTTTAGTTGTGTAAACTTTCTAAGCAACTTCTATTCTCACCTTTGATTTTTGTTTTCTTCGTTTTAGAGGGGCGTAAACACGACGCAGGGATGTTAGCAGATTCTGGACTATTACGTGACCTCCAACGGCATGCTTTTTCTCCAGCAGGTCAACCAATGTGCATATATGGAGATTTGGCGTACCCTCTCCGTGTGCATCTTCAAACCCCGTTTCGCCATGTCCCACTTGCACCCCTCATGCAGGATTATAACGAAGCTATGAGCGCTTTAAGGATTTCAGTGGAATGGCTTTTCGGGGATGTCATCAATTCGTTTAAATTTCTTGACTATAAAAAGAATTTGAAGATCGGACTTAGCAGTGTTGGTAAAATGTATGTTGTCTGCGCACTGCTTCGTAATGCCATAACATGCCTTTACGGTAATACCACCAGTGATTATTTTGGTATTGAGCCACCCACTCTGGAACAATACTTTCACTAATTGGGGCATAAAATATAGAATTTTATGTAGGGAGGGGATATCACATACTGCGGAGACACGAAAAACCAGACCACCCTCTTCCAGAAATAATGACCCTCAGGTTGGGCTCAAAGTTTTTCACCACTACCCTATATATTTATAAAAGGGGAAGGTCCATTATCTTCAAAAGAACTTACATGTGAGGGCAAGAGGCAGATAAAACACAAAATGTTAAAATTTGGCCAGAGCTTTGTTGCCATGGAAATACCGAGTCACATAGACATGAAATTGTCACACGAGAATGTTTCCACATAAACCTCAGAAAAGGTAGAGCTCAACCAATGATAACAGTTTCATTGTTCAGCATAAGTCATCATATCTTAATAAACAGATTGTTATAAGCACTTAAAGTTCCCCATCCCCACCCTCACCCCCTCCAGGAAATATGGTTAAATAGTCCCCGAGCAACTACATTCTGATTGCCCAAAAAGCACTCAAATTAACAAATTGACGTCAGTTTTTCATGCGTCTGTCCTGTTATTGATCATAAATTTCGTCATCACATTGTCAAAGTAGCTGTGGATCGCCGAGTGGATCCGCATACTACTTTGACAATGTGATGACGAAATTCATTGTCAATAACAGGACAGACTCACTAAAAACTGACATCAATTTGTTTTTTACGATAACAAATAGTCGAACTGCCCGCTCTTGCTTGCTGACGCGTCACACGAAATTTCAAATTCATGTGTCTGTCCGCATATTGACAATAAAAATTAGCCAATGAGCAGTTATCGTAAAAAGCAGAATGATGTTTAATGTAATTTCAATATTAACAATCGTAAAAAATGGAGGATACATGTATCTTCACATGAAGTTTCTAAAACCCTTAATAAACTCCAATATAGTTTATTAAAGCCTGGGTTGAAACCATGTTAATTTTTAATTGCCATTCCAATAAAAAGCTACCAGAAATACTTTCATGCCCTGCTGTTTTAATTGTTCTCAGTGTATTTTGTAACAAAATGAAACTTGGAATCTTGATCTTGTCAATTTAACTTGCCATCCCATACAATGTAGAAGGGAAAAGGTTCACTTAAAATACTTTAGCTTTAACTAAATATCTTTGATCACTGTAAACATTCTATGTCCCGAGGAAAATAAAACATCCAATCCAGTTTTTCCCGTAAAAAACAACACAACTTTTTAAGTCTAGAAAAAGAAGAAATATCAACTTTGTTAACTAAGAAGCTCACCAGGCACTGTCACAAAAACCCTCTAAGCACTAACACTTAACAAAATAATAACCAAAACATGATCGCAAGGGATGAAGTGTGCAACAGCAAGCCTCCTGCCCAGTTTGCTTTTCTTAACTGCTTTTACACCTTTCTGTCATGAGGTCTTGGGCACAACTTTTTCCAGCAAACCCATGAGTATTTGACTCTGTTGCTGTTGCTGTTGCAAGAAAAGCATTTGAAAATTTTGCTGCTGCTGTTCCTGCCTATGTTGCTGTTCAGCCATGATCTTCAAAACATCCTGGTATTGTTGCTGGTTCTGTCGCTGCTGATCTACAAGCATCTGATGCTGGGCGGCTTTATTTTCTTGCTCTTTCTTCTTCAGTTCAATTTCTTCCTTCCGGATTTCTCTCTCGTTCTCGAACTTCTCTTTCAGGATTTGCACAGCTTCAGTAGTACTTCTCCTGCTTTTTGGTTTAGTAACTTCGTCGCAGCTTGTATCAGCATTCCTCTTTCTGGTTTGTCCCAGGCGCTCCATGGCTTTTAATCTAAGTTTCTTCTGCACCGGCCTTATCATTTTCATTCTTTTTAGTAAGGGTATTTGAATTTTCTTTCCTTTCTAAATCAGCTGCCTGTTCTTTTTCTATGATTTCAGACAATGCTGCCTCTATTTCTGTTTCATCATCACATGCAATGCCAGAACCTTGCTCTTCCTTTCTCATCTTTTCTTTGTATTTGGCAAGCAAAAGAGCATAGCCAAAAATTCCGAACCGTTACCCCCTGCGAAGCGTGACGAAACGCTGCCATATGCTTTGTTCTTATTTATAGGAAAATGTATGGAAATGATCGTTTAATCAATCGCTGGAGAGATAAAGGTGACTGAGTTTCACTGTCCCCATCCAAAGTCCTTTCGTTGTGGCAATACCTTTAATTTGGAATTGGTTTCGTTACCGAACTTACTATAATTCTTGCGGTTTTTGCTTTTGAACAATCGCACAATAAACTACGAGGATCCGCCATACTTACCTTTTAATTTCATGTAAACCACTGACTCTTTTTGAAAGTTTCTTCAGCTTGCTAATGAATGAAATCATGGATCCCCATGTGGAACTTTGAGACCACATGTAGTGCTTGTAATGTCCATAATATTTGGCTCTCTTCGAGTTGGATATCTTGCGGTTTTTCCATTTAAAGATGCTTGAATTTCCCGAAAACTTCTCATCTTTGTCTGTACGGTTTACATAATTGCTCACACCAAACACTCAACGTACGCGAGCTGTTTTCTCCGCGGCAAGTGTGTTTTTCATAACTAAACTTAACCGCCATTTTGAATATGCTTTGAAGCTATCCTCCAGGCTTCTTTTAGCGAGTTTTTGAACGAGATAGAGCCTGGGGACTTGGATTCCCTTGGGGGTTTCGTACTGCGTGACATATCAGTCACCGATCGAAAATGATTCTCGATCTGATTTACGGCTACTCAAAACCACTTGGAAAAGCTTCCTATTATAAGAAATCGAAAGGGAGAAAACAAGAGAGTATCGGTAGAGTTTTTAAAAAGCTTCTTTTAGTGAAATCATCGTAGAAATGAAATAATTATTTCGATTAACCTTTATGTTTTCAGCTCAAAGTTTGCTTGCCGGCAACGGCGCCAGTGTGACTTGTTTACGAGAAAGCCGTTAGCCAATCACAACATTGAATGTAGCGACCTATGTAACGCCACTCGTGGTTCGGAATTTCTGGCTATGGTAAGCCTGTCCCTCACAGAGCACTTACTAACTTTGAATTTCGGTGAACTGATGCTATTTAAGCTTAGTGCTATTTCACCCCAGATTTCCCCTCTCTCTTTACTTTGTCTTGGGTGCTTAAATGGTTCAAGAAGAAGAACCTCCCTACAAAGCATAAGATCATGTTCGACTGACCACTTCATGGAATAATTTCTGAAAACAAATAACATTTTTATTACATAATGAATTACATCTTTACTTAGTGTTATTACAATAAACTTAATCCTATGGTATAAAACGCTGTAAATATTTGTTTCAATTTATTTTCTTCGGCTGAAAATCAATGTAGCCTAAAACATGTCAAACGTTCTGCTAATTTGAAAATGCAAACTTACCCACAATTTACCTCTAGTGATTCAGAGCTATACTAAGTTTATAGTCGATCCGAGCAGTTCGGATATTTTTCAAAGCCCAGAAATCTTCTTAAAAATGCCAGTTGGTATAAATTACAAAACAAAAAACGAAATGCCCGCGATTTGTATTTATAAAAGCACTACTACGTACCCTGCAGTACTTTTATCATCGTCCGCCATTGCTTTCTCCACTTTATGCTGTAAAGCTCTACCTGAAACTCGAAAGAAATCAAGTGTTTTCCATCACGGTACGGTCAAATTACTTTCGGTACTGTTTATATTCACTAACCGACCCACTAGATTGAAGAAATCCCTAAGATACGTAAGTAGAAATTAGAAAACAAACAAAACATACTCACGTTCCCGACAAGACGGCAGATGGCGGCAAATGGCGTCCTGAACGAGATGTGGACGACGAGTCGTGCTCGATTGGGCATGCGTGGTAGCATCGAAGTTCGTTTTCCAAACTTCCGGTCGGTCACGTCCACGTTCTCGTCGTCATTGCTAAAGGTCCCTATTAATTCACAAGCCCTGTTACGTTTGGTCACCGCGAACACATCTCCGAAGGCGCCCGCTATATGCGACAAGCTTGCCAACAAATGTCTTGTCAACAGTTTCGCTTACTAGGGCCCGTCAGTTAGGGAATGGTGACATAGTAACGTGGTAATGCAAGGATATACCGAATGCTGGAAGATGATCGGGGGGGAGGGGTGGGGAACAAAGTGCCTCATTTGGTGCTACCCTCCTCCAAGAATTAAGAAAGACGAGTACGCTAAATAGGGTTAAGGCAACATTATATCTATGTTTCCTGGATGATTTGCTAACAATTTCGACAATCTTTTATCATGTGTGAAATACCTTCTACCACTTGATTGTTTGGTCACTATTTAGTCTTCATAATTACCTCGTATTTATTAAAGTCATCTCCACCAGGCGGAGGATAATCGAGGCTAGTGACAAGCGGCTTTTCAAACCACTTGCCTTCGAGAATAACATCACCCCTGGAAGACGATGCAGGGCTTGATGCATTATCCTGCTGTAAATAGAACGACAGCGCCAAAGAGTATGCAAATCTCTGGTCTCCGAGGTACTTGTCAGGTGCAGAAAAATACACATCCTCTGAACCACCTGTGTCAACTTTAAGCGATCCTCTGTGAAAAGGACACAAAACTTTTTTTTCCTGTTAGTAAATAATTAATTATAGTGTTTTATAATTCTTTAAGTAACGTTATGTGTAAGTCATAATAAGTAATTATTGCGTATTGTAAGTAAGTAACGTAATGCAAAGTATTGCGAAAAGGTTTTTTTTTTCACGTATTGTAAGTGATGTTTGTAAGACAGTAAAAGCATTTAAAAAAAATCATAAACTTTATAAGGAAAGTATAGCAAAGACTATCGCAAACGCTTTTAGGAACGCAGCCCTATCATAATAGGCTATTGTGGAAAGATGAAAATTGGGACTGCTGGAAAAACTGATCATTGCAATATTACAATTTTTTTGCCAGTGCCAGGAAATCCGCTTTACTGCACTTTTAAACATGAACTTTTCAACATGTAATAAGATGACTTTCATCTTCAGAGCATATGACAAGGACGTTGGCAAGGAGACAAATGTTTTCCTTCAGCTTGTAGAAATGGAAGATTTTGGAAAAGGAACTAGTGTAAATAGGGCCTGAAGTTCTGAAGGTACCTTGACCATCAAAGGGACATTCAAATAGAATAGGTGCATGGTGACAGCGCATAATTAAGCAAATCGCGCAGGCATACAGTCGCATGGCATACACCGTCGACTCAACATGGAATTCAATCTGCACTTACTTCTCAATACTAATTGTTACAAACCAGTCCAGGTCTAGCACTACTGGGTCTCCAGCACTGTTAATCGCAGTCCAGTTATCAAAATAAGGATGTGATGAAAAAACTGACAAGTTAGTGGTAACCTGTGAAACAAATCACCTTTCACTGCTCACGCAGCTTGATAATTTGTTCGAACACTGGCACTTCAGACAACCCTTGGAATTTCTGACGCTTAGAACGCCATAGCCAGATGGGCACGTGTCGCATCGACGACCAATTGAATGCTCCTTACAAGGACATTGGCCAGTCGTCTTGTTACAAACAGGATTCTTACTTCCCGCAAGGTTACATTCGCATGGTGTACAACCTGTGGGTAAAATATGTGCATGCATATGGGTTTATAATAAAATCCAGCTGAGGGGTAAAATTATTTTGTACCTAATTTATTTACATCAACGATTTATTGGCTTTTAAAAACATAAAATATATGACGTATCCAACAGGCACGAGTAGAATGATTGTTTGATCAAAAACTTCCTCAAAATATAAAAAAGTAAATAAAATAGAAATAGAAATGCCCCGAAAAATTACGCGTATACGCTTACCATACTTTGTAGAGCATGGTATAATGTCATCTACCATGATGACTAAGCCAATGAAAACTCTTCCATTACAAAATCATCATTGTAATTCTCGGAGGGCCACTACTATTACCACTACTGCTAAAGTAGAAAAGGTACTGAAGGCTGCAATCCACGATGCACTTCAAGCATCATTATAACTAGTTTCTCGTTCTCCCAAAATTTCACTCGTGTTTCTATAACTCGTTGTAGCTCAGCACTAAATTTTCTTCGATTTTAATTGACCACGTGACGCGATAGTGTTCATCCGCGGAGAAACACTATCAGTCCTTATAGTTCACCACTGAATTTTCTCCGATTCTTAAGGTGGGGGTTTACCTGAATTAAAGTGAAATTTGAGGAAGTTTAAAGAGAGATTGAAAGGGGGAGAAAAGGTTATGGAACAGGTGTGTATCTATCAATTTTTAACTTCAAACTCTAATTTTAAAACAACACCAAATCTTCAAAATTTCCTATTTCCATAAATTTTACTAATCCTTTGAGAAAAACTATCTGTCTCCAAATAAACCTAAAAATCACCAAAAAATTTACAAAACGGCGCAAAACATAGATGTGTGTAATGAGTGAACAGATTCTTGATTGCTTGAAACGTAAACGAGATATTTGCATTAAGAACATAATACCAAGCCAAAATACGGCTTTCAGGTGGACCCCCGCCTTAATGGTTTAAATTGATCACGTGACGCAATAGTGTTCATCCGCGGAGAGACACTATCAGCCCATAGTACCCGTCCGCGGAAAATAACCGGATGGATAGTAATCGTCCTTGAAAATTATCTGTAAACAAGCGGGTTTGTAGAAAATAAAACAATTGAAATTGTATGAAGGGGTTTTGTCTGTTTTCCCATTCAAATTTTTTATTTGGCTTTTACAGCTTTCATCTCAAAAAGTTGAAAATAGTTCAACTGATTGATTTTTGAACTAACGGAAGAAACTTTAGTGGTGAACAATAAAGACAATAGAGTGTTTATGTGTCGGAACTATCGATCTGATAGTTGCCCCTTGGAAATTTGATGCTCTTAAAGCTAGCATATTTGCCCTCGAAGCTTCGCTTCTCGGGTAAATATTTGTTTAAAGAACATCAAATTTCCGCGGGGCAACTATTAGCCGATAGTTCCTCGACAGAAACACTCTATTGTTTAAATAGTGCCTGTCCGCGGAAAATACCCGGATGGATAATACTCGTGCGTGAAAATGTTTCAGTAAACCAGCGAGCTTATAGGAAAAAAAAAAGCAATTGAAACTGTATTTAGTGAGTTTTTGTTTGTTTTCTTTTTCAAATTTTACATTTGGCTTTCACGGCTTTTGTCGAAAAAAATTGAAAATAATTCGTCAAAACAATGATCTTACCAAGGTAAATGTTTGACTCATTTTGAGGTACAGCTGTATTTCTGTAAAAATACTTTTTGCAGGGGTTGCACTTTTCCCCCAATGTGTCGTCTTTGCAATCATTGCAGACACCATATCCTATGGTTTCATTGAACGTGCAGCTCTCAGAATGATTATTGCATTCACATGCTGCAATAAATAAGACAAATAATAGGTTCACTAGTCATCTTACCACCATCTACGTTATATACTACCAATATAATTAGCAGTGGCAACATTATATGGTAGATCTAAGGAACTTTTGATAGGATTTCAAAATCACAGGAGCTTTTCTAGCGACTCTTAAAGTCTCGTTTTTGTGTGTTTCTCTCCTCAGAGTCTCAAGCTTTCTACAACAAGGTTTCGTGGTTTGCGATTAAATATAGAAGCGATGGTCTTCCGGATCGAGCGGTCCGGGTTCGACCCTGGGCGAGGACATTTTGTTGTGCTCATGACTGAAGACACTTCTCTCACAGTGCCTCTCTTCACTCAGGTGTGCAAATGAGCACCGGTGAATTTAACGGCTGAGGGTGACCCTGCGATGGTCGACTAGCATCCCATCCAGGGTGGAGTAAAAATATTCCTTGTCGCTTCGTGCTACAGAAAGCGGGATATGCTTCGGCCTGATGAGCCACTTGGCTCGTATGCAGGCTCATACAGAAAATGTAATCCTATTCAGTTGAGCACTTGATTATCACATTTTTGGTTTGAACTTTTGAATAACTGAGCCCGAGAGCAAGTCTTGGCTTTGGTATCGTCTACACTGGGTCTCGCGCTCTGATTGGCTAAAATCGCCCTAGCCAAAGTCTGGGATTTTCAAACATGATTGTCTTTGCGATTATCAGATTTTATCATTCATCGCCACAGCCTATTCAACGGCTGTTTGTATTTCGTTAGCTCACCTTCACAGGCCTCACGGATACGATAAGGCCTGTTGTTGAAAAGAGGTAAACACTTCTCACAGTTAGATCCAGTAGTATTCCTTTGACATTTGCATTTGGAAAAGTCCTGAAAATCAATATACATCGTGCTTATATATCAAGTTTATTACTCATGATCAGCTCGCATCTCAAACTCAATAGGGACCTTAAGCAACGAGAACGACAACGGCAACGAGAACTCCACCAAACAAAAGGTTTAACGAGCAAAACAATGGCTGTGTACGTGCATTATAAATCTTTGTAGATTTCTTAGCCGTCCTCTGCAAAACAACAACGTAAAATGACTAAGTTCTGCGCATTTTAGAGAACGCGAACGGCGACGGCTAATTCAGTCGTATCATTTAATTTGGAATTCAGCGCTGGCATTACCCATTAGCTTGAGTAAGTTCTGGGAGAGATAACAAATATATCAATGACGCCACCTATTGTTATTAATATGCCAACCAGAGAAATATTGGCTGGTGAAACAAAAGTTCTTTTGTTTAACGTTTTGAATATTTAAATAACAAAAACAATGTTTGTAAACAAATATCTTCCCTATAGGTACTCTGAACAAATCTATACAGCTGCGAAATTCGGAGGTAATATATAAAACTATTTTTTACTGGACGTCGTCCTTGGCGTCGCCCATCGTCATTGCTTAAGGTCCCTTGTATCAAATTAAACCATAACCATAACCGTGACTGTGTTTAGATATCCGGATCTCAATTAACATGGATTATTATAGCAGACGCTTTTTGGGCTCGCCACGCAATCTTTCTCTCCTGCTTAGTATGCTAGGATTATTAAGATTTTATTTCTATTTGTGTGAAACTGTTTTTGGAGTGAGAAGAAGACAGCAAAATGTATTTGCACCACACAGTGAAATTAAAAAAAAAGAGTCAGAGCATTTGGGAAGAATTAATTCTGAAAAACCAAAGCAAGAATTTGATGGGAGGCGCGGTGGCCTCATGGTTAGTGCGCCCGACTCCGGAGCGAGCGGTCCGGGTTCGAGCCCTGGCCGGGGACAGTGTGTTGTGTTCTTGGGCAAGACACTTTACTCTCACAGTGCCTCTCTCCACCCAGGTGTATCAATGAGGACCTGCTATTTTGTTAGGGAAACCTAACAAAATTGCGGGGGAATGACCTGCGATGGACTAGCATCCCGTCCAGGGGAGGTAAAATACTTCTAGCCGCTTCATGCTACAGAAACCGGGATAAGCTCCGGCAGCTATGAGCCAGCCTTGGATCCAAGGCGTCAGTCACTAAAACAAGACCTACACATGTAGCTACATTGTACAGGGTAAGGTACATTCATCTCTTTCATATCTTCATTAAACTTACATCTGGATCGCACTCCGAAGCCTGTCCATTACAATGGCACGAAGCCAACACATCCCAGTCTGACACGGAAAAGTAAAAACTCCTCTTCAATGATTCTGTGACTGACGCAGGGTCAAACCCACTTGGTGTGATGTATTCCACTAATATCATTTTGATATTCGTCATGAGGAAGAAAGACTGTTTCTTTATGTCGTTGACGATATTCTGTGCTTCAGCTGCATCGCGTAGCGGAGAATAAAAAAGCTGCAACATATATAAACGGACAATAATATGACAAGTAAATTCAAATCAACAAATACGAATTGTCACCCGGGCATACATGTATACATGCGGTAATAACAGAAACTTCAAATATCACTAACAACTTGAGAGACATTTTAAGAAGTTCCTAACCCACACTGTGAAGGATACTTCTGACAAGCCTTAAAACAGTGACAAAAAAAACCAAGCCAGATATTTTGAGATCAATCGTATTTCAACTGTGCTAAATTCATTTCTCTGAAGTTCTGTAGTTGGCCAATTCTAATTTTACTGAACAAATAAACGGCATGCATAGAAGTCGTCGTAAATTAAACACGCAGAAATCCAACGTAAATGCATGCATGTCACAAGTAACTGTCAATTGACTTTATTCACTTTTCACTCGTGAATAAGTGCGGTCGAGAATCCTTACGCGATGTAAGGTGAGATTGACGTCAACATTTTGCTAGTGAAAGGGACTTTGAGCGCTATGCTCGACGAGTTTGCCAAGCAGAAAATTCTCTGACAATTCCATTGGCCGGGACGAAACGTCAAACTGGTCACGTACCGAATGCACTGTACATGTCAACTTTATCGTCAGTTTTCATTGTGTCCGCGGAATTTTCTTTATACTTTTACTGTGAAGCTTTCTTATATTATTTTAAGTAAAAGAGTGGCATTTGTTCTATACATTGGACAGTCTCTGCGATAGAACACATGAATACGCGAATACAATTGCCTGACAGAGGCCCAGACCGCATAGCGACCCCGTCACGAAGACCACTGAACAATATACTCAGTCCGACTCAATCAAAGCAAAACTGCTTGTTCAATGAGCGCAGTTTCCTAATAGTCTTGATCTCTTTTCACTAAACGTATTTTGCCACCTTATTTGCATAATTGTAGATCTATTTATGATTAATTAAGCAGAAACTAACCTTCACATTTACCTGACAATGACATCTCGACGATTTCGAAGCGAAACTATTGTCTCAAGCTTTACTTAGTCGATTGGAGCATTACCACTTTAATAAAACGTTTGCGAATTTTTGTCTTATGTATACAGAGCGTGAGAAGATTTCGATAGATTCTGTAACAGCTTCATTTCATTTTGTGCAAATAAATATCTATTTTAGCAAGCTTACCTGTAAATTAGGGTTAGTGTCAGGATCTATCTTGCATTGGACTTTCAAACCTTCCCTCTCGTTTTCTAGTGTTTCCGGCATGTCGAAAAATTCCATGCAGTTCGTTGCAAAGTACGTTATAGGATTGTAAGTAATTCCCGAATCATTTGACTTCAAAAGGTACATCGCTGCAGGCAGCTCGTGGTGAAATGTCACTACAGACCGATAAAGCATAAAAGTTCTTCCAAAGTCGAGCTGTAACGCAACAGGGAACTCGAAGTTTTTAGATTTCCAGAACTTGCCAGCAGCCAAGGGATCGTTAACAAAACTCGCCTTATGCTGGTTATTTGGGTCTTTCGCGTCGCAGACTTTAGTGCAGTCCAACTTGACGCAGTACGTTTCTGACGGGTCTCCACAAGTTGAATTCGCTGTTACATTGAAATCTCCAGAAATATCCGCAGGCGGTGGATAACAAGGTCCGCTACGACACGAATACTGGCACGAAACAATCTGAGCTGCAAAAATTATTGCAAGTAAACACAAAATGGCGAGGTTCAGACTATTCTGACAATAGAAGCGCTTCAGAATTTGCCGCATTTCCATTAAAAACTCTGTGCAACCTGCTCAATTGCAATTACCAGTTTTGCAATCTAAAGCTGATGAATTTCTGTAGACCTTACGTTCGAACAAGCACAAGTGCAAGGAACAGGCCAAGACTTATCCTGTAGAACAGAACGGCGATTGCGCGCACAGAACTAGTGCGCAAATGTTTCACTTGTCGGGGGAGGCGACAGGAAAAAAATGTAACGGCCACCGTAGAAGTTCTCAAAAAAAGATGAATAACTTCAAAAACGCGTGGTCTTCCCTACATTTTATGTTATGAACTGGAAGTGGCAAGCCTATTCAACGCGCGTCATTAGTTTCTAGTTGCGAGGAAAAGATGGTTAGACTATATAGCTGCATTGCTTTCACAGATCCTGACTTCGGTCCTATCTGTGAAGGCACGCCATTGATATAGCTAAGTGTATTTTCACGATAAACCTCTCATTGTATTGTATATTTTAGCTCTGTCATAAACGCCAAAAGCTCAGTTGCAACGATTTTGTCATTAAAAGCATGACAAAAATAATCTTTATGTTAACATTTACCGTGTGGTCTTAAGATCTTTTTAAGTGTGTTTGCTTTTCTACATGTAAAGGCAAATTCTAAGGAAATCTGTGAAGAAAATCCTTTTCTTCTTCTATTCAGAAGCATGCTGATATCAGCATTTTTGTTGAGATTCGAGTCTAATTATGCGTGGTTACTCCCACTTTTCTTTGTGGATTCCAATATTTGTACCTATTTGTAAGTACTTAACTTCCAATCCTAAATTTTGTAATGTACATGCTTGTCCAGTTAATTGTCTATGGCAGTGACCAACTCGAAAGCTTAAGCTACTTTGGTCACTGCGCACATTCTGATTTTTACTACTTGTGTAATTTAGTTTGCTTATGTCTTCTTTTTTTTTCTAATGTACTTTAATGAGGTAATACTGTTGTAAACAGTGCAAACCAATAATCAACTAAACTAAACTAATCGCCCTTGCGAATATCTACTTTTCCACATGGTTCTAATAGTGCGCAAAAACCTTCGTATTTAGTAAGCACCGTCCTTAACTCGGTTTGGTGGCCATTTTCGTTGTAGAGGGGTTAAAAAAAGAGTGAATTTATAGATGGTCTGCTTAGACGAAAGAAAAACGTGGCTGTTGTAGGGAGGTGGCTGCTGTAGGGAGGTCGCCGCTAGTGGAGGCCGGTTCGACTGTAGACTGAAACACCGTGAAGGTCGTAGTGTGCAAAAATGAAAAAGTATTCCTCTCCATGTTAAGTGGTGGGTATTTTAAGATCAAGCAAAGTGATGATATTAAAAACTGGCAAAATGTGATGAGTGTTGTTCACGTTTTAAGTTTAATGTTACACATCGTGAAAGCAGGAGAGACAGAGTTTTCTTTCAAATGTTACTTGCACAATAAACGTCAAAGTTGTCTACATTCTGCACGATTCTGGAAAATTCTGACAAACGACAAAAGTTTTTAATGGGAAGAACTGTAACAGTTGCTTGACTGAAAATCGATACGCCTAGTTTGAGTAATTCAAATAAAGTAAAAGGTTTATTGACCTGTTAACGCGGCTGCCACAATCAAATAGAGACTACATGCAAATTCTGTTGTTCGGAATTGAATTATAAAAGGACAAGACCCAAATGTGAGGTAAGAAGAAGGATATTCTGTCGGTCTTGGCCGCTGTTCGTCGTTATCCACACGGCTTTGTTGCACTATAACTATGAACTATAACTATGAACTGCCATCTGGGGAGGGACTCTGAGAGTTAATAGTTAACGACGATAATGAAAACTTGAGACGCATGAGCCTTACATTCACCTGGCGGCGGACGAGTGGTCACACTAGAGACTTTTACCTAGGGAAACTTGACAGTTTAGTTAGGGAAACCTGGAATTTTGTAATGTGACCGACTTTTCCCGAGGTAAATAGTCTACGTAGGAGCGGTTTCCTTACCGTTTCTGGCCAAGAGATCGAACAAGCGAGCGAACTAGCGGGCGAGTCAAGGAGCGCGCCTGGGATGAGCAGAAACTCGGGGAGAAGTGGGAGGGGGTCAGTGACAAGGGGGCGTCTTCTTCGCATGCTATTTTGGAAAATTACCTAGGGAAAATTTTATCTGAGTGAACTAGAATGTCAACCGAACAATAGTATTTTCCTTGGCAGGCACCCTACGTGGGGGTAAAACTAAAATTCCAAGGTAGACAGCCAATCGACGCTCGTCGGCAAGTGCGCGCGCTAATGACCGATAAGGTGTTGTTTTCTCAGTCGTTTTGGAAAATCGTCATCTTTTGCGATCGCTTTTGCCGCGGGAGGGAGTAAGAGAAAGAAGATATCGTGGTTTAGAGCCAACAAGTGAGTATAAATCCTTTTGCAATATACACTTTAACTTGCAGAAGTAACTCCAGCTTAGTAACCTTTTTTCTATAAGTTGTTGCCAGAGTTGAAGTAACGAGGCATGTTGTCTTCTTTGGGAACTGCGAAACAGACAAATTGAACCATATCACACGCTGCAAGCTAGCAGCAGACAAAGATGCTGTTTTGAAATGATTTAAAACTATCAACCCTCGCATCAAGGTTTTTTTTTGGCCAACGGAAACCTTGTAAGGAAAATTAATGTACAACAATAGATTTTGGAACTGTAAAAACAGCAAAATGCCAAAGATTTCAACTTATTAATAAATCAGATGTATTCGTAAAACCCATGACAGTGCAACGTTGCCAATACTAGCCAATTCGGTCCGAATAATAAATTCCATGATCAATACTAAATTCGATATTTCAGTTTTGTCTAAATCCATGTTATCCTCCACCAAACTTGGACGTAAGTCATTCAGAGTGCTTGTCCAAATATTGACCATCCGATTGCAAAATAACTACATGTAATCAGTAACAAAGCGTAAATCGCGTTTCTCGAGTCTTTTTTCCTCACTAGGCAAGCTTGACGAAATGAGCAAGATTTTGACTGGTTTAAAAAACAATGGAACTAAGCAGAAGTCTCGATTGAGCCACGTCTTTGTCACACGTTCTGTTCGATGTCTGTTCGATTTCGTTTCGAGCTCCAAAAAAAGAAAAAAAAATAACTGTTAGAAGACAGTTCCGAAATGACGTAACGCGCAAATAGCGCGTGCACGCACGGAAAAATTTTGAATTTAACTTACGAGTACGTTTATCGCGCGTACGAATTTAAGTGGCGTGGACGTTTATAGAGAGTTTTTGAAACAGTTCTGTAGTGAGCAGTTGTTATGTTTCTTAGAGAGTTTTGTCCCGTATGAGTTCACCGTTTTACCGAGTTTAAAGTGTTTAGGACAAGCATCCTTCCGTTTACCGCTCACGAACATTTTCTGGCGACCACGACGGGAGAAAGGTATGAACTGGTGTTTGCTTTGGGGAGTCGTTTCGTGTTTTGAGTTTTCTGAGTAGTGCTGTCATGGCCTTCGATACCGATGATACTGCTGTTACCGAATTTACCGAGGAAAACGTCGAACAAACAGGTCTAAGTGGAGTCGAGAAAAAGAAGGAAACGGACATTCTGTTACTACAGATAAAGAAGTGAAAGCGCAAGGAAAAAACAAAAGTCACGAAACTCCGACATGAGCTGGAAAGAGTTTGTCCGAGTTACCGGTCATCGAAAGTGTGATTGAGCAGCTTTGGACAGCCCTGGAAAAGGTAGAGGATTAGCGTGAACATGACAGAAAACTACGACCAGCAAACTCGCCAGCAGTATCAGCTGAACGAGAGGCAAGGAAATCAAGATGACCGAAGCCGATTTCTGAAGCCGTTAAAGGTTCCTACGTTCAGTGGTGACAAACAAAAGTTTGAAGATTTTTGAGCCCTTTTCAGAAGTCTAGTAGATGAGTCAGCGGAACCAGCGAATCTAAAAATGGCAAGACTGCGACAATGCCTCACAGGGAATGCATTGGAAGCCATCCGCGGTCTCGGGGTCACAGTTCCAGAATACGAAGAGGTCAAAGAAATATTAAAATCAAAATATGGTGGCGCGCGTCGACTACTGCGAGCCTACATGGATCAACTAGAACAGATGCCATTAACTGGACGTAAAGATATTCACGCTCTGGAGAAGTTCGCAGAGCTTGTGCGAATCACGGTCGTCAAGCTACAGGCAGAAGGAAAAGACGGAGAGCTGGGAGATGGAACTCTTCATAGTCTAATGGTAAAGAAGCTGCCTGATCGTCAACTAGAGAATTACGGTCGCTGGTTGAACGAACGCGAAAGAGAAAAATCAGTCAGCTTTCAGAGACTGGCTTAATGACGAGGTCAGAATCTGTGTCGAAGTGGCGGAAATGGCTGACTTTCGAGCACGTTAGACCGCCAAGAGCACCGAGGTACGCAGATTTTGTTAAGATGCGGAATTTCCATACTGTCATCGGGAATGGAACAAGAAACATAAGGACTCCCTGTTCTCTCTGTCAAAGTCCTGACCATGGTGTGTGGTTCTGCAGGCAGTTCCACGACAAAGGAGTGGATGACCGCTGGCAGTTCGCCAAAGAAAGGAAGCTTTGTTTTCGGTGCCTCGCCACTGACCATAGGGGGAAAGACTGCAGAAAAAACCCGTATATGTGGAATAGAAGGTTGCCCTCGAAATCATCACCGCCTTCTCCATGGACTTGAAAACTCGTCTGAAACCGGACCGATGACTACGTTTCCCCGTGTTGACGCAGGAAGATGCCCAGTCGTACCATGGGAGGGGGTGCCCGTTGTGACCATGACCAGAGGCAATGCCGAAACGCCGACTGAATCATATTTGTTACGAACTGTCCCTGTGTGGATGAAGGCTAATGACAGAAAAGTGAAGATAAATGCTATCCTCGATGACGCATCGAACGAAACCTTCCTAAACGAAGAAGTTGCTGGGGTACTGGGACTACAAGAACCTTTCCAGAAAGTTCAAGTTCATGTTCTCAATGGTACGGTAGAAACTTTTCAGTCCATGCCATTGAAGATCGAAATTGAAAGCGTCGATGGGCAGTTCTCAAAAGAAATCAGCGTGAAAACGTGCAGCAGAGTTGTGAATTGGACCGAACATCAGAATAAATGGCCTCATCTGACCCAGAGCAAATTTGCAAAGCCCGCAAACATTGGACTCGTCGATCTTTTGGTTGGTATTGATAACGCCGAACTCCACTATTCTCATGTTGATCTCCGAGGGAAAAGTGGTGGACCCATCGCCCGCCTCAGCCCACTTGGGTGGAGTTGCATTGGTGCGCCTGACGAAACCAAGTCACGTCGTTCGCGCCTTGTTTACCAAAGAACCTTTATGAAGCGACGGAAGAGAATCTTGTTGTGATGTTGATATCAGCCTTAAGAGATTTTGGGAAATCGAGAAGTCTGGCACAGAACGTATTGACAGACTCGTACTCACCGAGGAAGAACAACTAGCCTTAAATAAGGTGAAACATTCTCTCCAGTATGAAAAAGGAAGATATCGCCTAGCCGTTCCATGAAAAGACGAGAAACCCGAGCTCCCTGACACTAAGCCGATGGCACTGTCTGCCTCAGAAGCACCGAGAGAAACTTAAAGAAAGACGACCGTGTCGTCGAAGATTATAAAAAAGCTATCCAAGCCAATGTTTAAAAGGGATACCTACGAAAGGTTCCTTTGGACGAGCAGCTGCCAAAAAACGTATGGTATTTGCCACATTTCCCGGTCGTGAGGATGGATATAACGACAACGAAAGTACGAATTGTGTTTGACTGTGCCACTAAATGCAATGGCATCTCTCTGAATGACATGATCTATGCTGGACCAAAACTACAGCGAGATCGTTTCAACGTGCTTGTCCGTTTCCGTCGAAACCCTGTTGGTATCGCTTGCGACATAAAAGAAATGCACCTCCAGATACAGATTGAAGAGCAGGACCGTTCCCATTTCCGACTGTTGTGGAGGGACCTTGACCCCAGCCGAGAACCGGACGTATTCGAGTTCGGCCGTGTAGTGTTCGGAAAGAATTCAGCTCCTATGGAGTCGCAGTTTGTAGCGCAGGAGAACGCTCGAAGAAACCAAGACCGTTATCCCCTTGCCACTGAGACCGTCCTTAAGTCAACCTACGTGGACGACTCTATTGACAGTGTTGAAAATGACGAAGAAGGAGTGGAGTTGTACCGTCAATTGAAAGCGCTGTGGGGAATTGCTAGCATACATGCCAGCAAGTGGATCTTCAACTGACCAAAAGTTATCGAAGCCATTCCCGCAAAAGAACGCGCTACAGAGATCGTAATAAGCAGTGGCCAAGACCCTGTTATAAAGACACTAGGAATCTCGTGGAACAGCACCGAGGACTTGTTTACCGTAACCGCCTCTCCGGTCTCGCCAGATTTCAAGACAACGAAGCGAAACGTCCTACGTAAAGTGGCAACGATATTTGATCCTCTGGGTTTGGTATGCCCGTAGGTCATTGTTGCAAAAATGCTACTTCAGAAGCTGTGGATGCGAGGCTACGATTGGGATGACGAAGTGCAAGAGGAAATAGCCAAGAAAATCGGGGATTGGTTCGAGCAGTTGAAAAGTCTGAAAGAGGTGAAAATTCCCCGATGCCTACGAAATCCAGAGCCTGTCAAGTCGAAGCGCATTTTGACATTTGTTGACGCCTCTCAGTAAGCTTATGGTGCAGCTGTTTATATTCGATGCAAATATCATAACGATGCCGTCACTAGTCGCCTTTTTGCAGCCAAGAGCAAAGTAGCACCGTTGACTCCGATGCCAGTCCCTAGACTGGAACTCATGGGCGCGATTCTTGGCCTGCGCTTAACACAGTCCTTGTTAAAGGTCCTGGAAGTACCATTGCAGAGCGTGACGTATTATTCCGACAGTACGGATGTCCTATGGTGGTTTCGAGGGCGTGGAAAAGACTTCCGACCCTTTGTAGAGAACCAAATTAGTGAAATACAGATGTTCACCGAGCCGTCACAGTGGCAGCATGTCTCTACCGAGCAGAATCCAGCCGATTTGTGCACAAGAGGTGCAACCCCTTCAGGTTTAGCCGAGTGTTCTATGTGGTGGAATGGCCCCGACTGGTTAACAAAGGATTCCAGTGAGTGGTCAAAGATGCTAGTACCGAACAGACCTAGCGAAATACCAGAAATGAAAACCTCAAAGATGAAAAAAGGAGCGAATGCCTTCGCAACCATTGTGATGTATAGCCTTCAGAAAGAAGCTGCACCGAAACGTAACAACACTTTTGAAGTGTGGAGACTTGATCCGAAGAGGTTCTCTAGCTGGACACGTTTGGATCGAGTACACGCAAGAGTGAGAAGAGTGTTACACAACCTGCGCAGTAGAAACAGAAAGGCAGGCATGGAATTGTCGCCCGAAGAAATAAAGGATGCTGAAGAGGAGACAGTGAGCTTAGCACAACGTGAAGCATTCCGTGAAGAGTACGCAGCTGTGAGCTTTGAGCTTGAGTAAGCCGATACCACAGAAAAACCAGTTGATCAAGCTTAACCCGTGCATAGACGAAGATGGCGTCATCCGGTGTGACGGGCGTTTGAGGTTCGCAGAGTTCCTTCCCTACGACACCAATGCTCAATCATTCTGCAACGCGGACACTGGGTGACAAAACTGATTGTGACGAATGATCATGAGAGAGCAAATTATGCCGCTGGAGTAAACTTCATTCTTTGCCAGTTGAGTGAGAGATTTTGGATCATCGCCGCACGTCAGGGGATCCACGAGTGAGACCATGAATGTAATGAATGCAGGAAAAGACGGAACAAACCAGCGTGTCAGATTATGGTGCCACTCCCGAAGACAAGGCTACATTTTACTTTCTGGTCCTTCACCCAAACAGCCGTGTATTTTGAAGGTCCTCTGTATACCGTTCAAGGACGCAGAAAACCTTGTCAGAAAAGGTGGCTGTGCCTGTTTACTTGTTTGGAAACACGAGCAGTGTATTCAGAGATGGCCTGGGGCCTAGATACTGACACGTTCCTAAACGCCTTCACTCGTTTTACCAGTCGCCGTGGAGTTCCTAAGGAGGTGATAAGTGACAGAGGCACGCATTTCGTAGGTGCAGTGGGCGAGTTAAAGAACTAGTTAGACAGACAGAAACTAGAGAGCAAGACAGCTGAGCTTGGAGTAACATGGAGATTCAACCCACCAGGTGCTCCACATTTTGGCGGAGCACACGAATTGTTAGTGAAAGCTGCAAAGAAAGCCACTTATGCCGTTGTAAGAGACTGAGATGTGACGAACGAGGAGCTGATCACAGTGTTTGCCGGGGTGGAGTCTCTTCTCAATTCCCGGCCGTTGACTTATCAGAGCTCGGATCCACGAGACAATGTCCCATTGACCCCTAACCATTTCTTGCACGGCCAAATGGGAGGACAGTTTGCGCCTGAGTCTGTTGAAACCTCTACTTATCATCCGCGTCAACGATTGCGAAAAGTTCAAGACATTCTTTCACAAGTTTGGAGAAGATGGCTCAAAGAATGTGTTTCCTCCCTTAACAGCCGACCAAAGTGGAGATCAACAAACTAAGATCTGAAAGTTGATCAAGTAGTTCTCGTGATTCAGCCCGATTCTCCAAGAGGACGTTGGCCGTTAGGGCGAGTTACTGAAGTGTATCCTGGACAGAACGGCCACACCCGTGTAGCTAAAGTTGTATGTGGCGCCAAGACTGTCGTGAGGCCAAAAACTGAAACTGATTCTGCTTGGAATTGATTAACAGTCAGTTACTTAAAGACACACTACGACTGCCTCCCAGTGTGGGGAGGGGGAAAATGTTAAGAAGACAGTTCCGAAATGGCGTAACGCGCGAATAGCGCGCGCGCACGCACGGAAACATTTTGGAATTTAACTTACGAGTACGTTTATCGCGCGTACGAATTTTAGTGGCGTGGACGTTTATAGAGAGTTTTTGAAACAGTTTTGTAGTGAGCAGTTGGTAGAAAAAACAAACAGCGGTTACAAACATAACAGTAAGGTTTCGCATGGCATATTTAACTTGACGTTTCGTATGCTACAACATAATTATAATTGCGAAAGGCTGCCTGCTCGCAGTTTTGCTAATCATCTTTCTTGTAAGGCTTTGCCAATTTATTTCTGAAACTCTTACCGAGAGGTTAGCTTCGGGCGCCATCTCCCTTTGGGATAAGGTAGGGCAATGTCCCCCTCCACACCTTGTCATGCCCCTTACTGTAGAACCTACCAAACCACGCCTTTGTAATGACAATAGATTTCTCAACCTTTGGATTCAAGATCGGCCTTTTTCGTTGGATAGTGTTCAGCACTTGTCCAAGTATGTTCTTCCCAACTTCTTTCAAACTGTTGATAGCCGGACATTTTTTGGTTTCGAGTGGGGTGGTTGGTTTTTTTGTTAGTTGTTGCATTCCGTTTGGTTGGAAATCGTCCACCTATATTTTACAATGAACATAAGCATTCTGTCTTTGGTAAACACCTGCGGGACGTACACAATCTGAGGAACAAAGATCTCCGTGACCAATTTGCAATCCTCAAGAAATGCCGTCGGAAGTGGTTTGTTTAATTTATGAAGTAATATATCAAACATGAGATGCAGTGTTTCATCACCGGATGAAACACCGAGAAGAGAGTTGAAAATACGACGCGCAGCGGAGTATTTTTGACAAACTTCGAGGTGTTTCATCTGGTGATGAAACACTGTGTCAATGTTTGATATTTCTTCTCAAACAAAATCATTTTTGAAGGAGAAATTAAGGATGCAAAAATGAGCAGTTTTTCATCAGATATCCAAACACTCATTAAACATTAATTTCCTTTGTTTTAACTTGATGAATTATTAATAAGTTTGAGAAATACTCAATCTGACTCCATTAAAGCAAAACTTTTTAGTTGAAAGTTTAAGCGCACCACGTTTGGAATTTTATTTTGTTTTCTCTTGTTAATCATATGCACTGAGACCTTCACACGTAGATTCACTGCATTAAGAACTCACATAACGTTTTTTTCTTTTGAATTTGAGAATGATGGTATGGAGCCGTCGAAACGTCATTCTTTTGTATCGCTGCATTTTATTCTTAAAGGGAACCTCCACTCTTACAACAAGTTGGCTTTAAAATGTATGAAGTAATGACTATCTCAAATTTTACTGGAAAAGGTGAAAATAATATTCAAGAGTAACAAAAATTGAGTTAAGGTCATTGTCTATTTTCGCTTTTAAATCTTCCACGCACAGCCATCTTGGATTTTGTGACGTCATTTGGTTGCCGCTATTGTTAGAAAGCAGAGCATCTTTTGTGTGAAACAATTTTGAAACCATATGACGTCATATAATCTAAGGTGGCGGCGCGCAGGAAACCTGAAAGCAAATATAAGTGTTAGGCAAACCCTGTTTTGCTGACACTGATTTCTCATCGCTGGGCTTTCAATCGAAATTTGATATAAGACAGTATTTCCTACAAGTTAACATCCTTTTGCTTTAAGAGTGGAGGTTTCCTTTAATTGCTTTTCGAAAACCTTAGTTATAAATTTCATGATATCAGGAATTATATCGATTACGATTACGAGTCACTATACACAACTAAGCAGATTTTATACATGATTAATGATGGAAGTACCGATTAAGAACAATTAAAGGCTATTAGATTATCACTAATATCTGATAACCATGTAAATTTCAATACATTGGTTAAAGATCCGTGACATATTGATCATCTTAATGAAGTGTCTAAAAAAGATCAAAGAAATCTATAAAACCTCACACAAAGTTAGATGTACCAAAGCTTAATAAACTTGAAAAATCTAAAAAAACAGTATGAAAAGGTTCAGTTAAACAACTTGATTAAATTAGAAGATCAGTTGAAAAGATATTGAAGTTAAAACAAGAACAAGATCAAGAATTGCTGAAATTGGTTAAAAAGACATAAATTGATTTTATCAAAGATACCAATAAAACCAATTCCAGCTACCCGTAGAAATATAAAGCAAATGATTAAAGAATATGAACAGAATATAATTTTTCCTCCAATTGAGTTTAGTAAGCCAGTTCCAAACCAAGAAAAAAAAAGCGATTTCAATTTCACGGAGTTTTAAATAGATCGTTGAAGAGTATGAAGACAATATCATTCTTCCTTCACCTCAATTCCGAGATGATTAAAAACCAGTAGCTAAACCGAGAACAAAAATAACGAAACTGAATCAGTCAAGCTTTGAAAGATCACTCCGCATCATTTGAAGTCAACTTTAAACACAACAAAGATCCATTGCTACAATTACAAAACACTAGAAAAGCGGTTGAATACTATTTCAAAGCTTCTAAAGGATTTAAAACACTGAAAATATTTTCAAAAAGTGTCAAATGATGGGATAACATATAAAAAGGTTATTTTAACACTAAAGCCAAAACAGTGACAAATGTCAATGAACTGCATCAAGAATGAAAAGCTTCGCAAGAAGAGATACTGAATAAAATTGAAACTTGGTTATCAGAAGGCTCAGGTTTGACTATTGAATCAGTTGACAATCATTACATTAATATGGTAACCTGTAATCCGTCGAAAGGGTCATCTTATTTTAAGATGCCAAAAGAATTACAAAATCTGAGAAAGGGATTGATCAGACATTCGAACCCACAATTTAAAGATTCGAAGTTGATACTTCGAACTACACAGGGATTAAATTTTCTGTAGATATTAAACAGTAAAATGAAGTGGAAAAACTGAATGATATCAACATCAGCGTATTTGGATATATGAAGCAAAATAGCCCTTTCCAATTTACGTATCAAACGAAAAAGTTCACTAATGTGATGAACCTTTTACTAATGACAGAAGATGAAAACAAACATTATGTTCTAATAAAAGATTTCAATAGATTTATGTACAAGCTAACAAAGTATGAACATAAGAAGTATTTTGGCATGTATTTTCTACACTAATGTTTCAGCTCAGAAAAAGTGTCGATAAATCATAAAGAAAATTGTATAGGTATTAACGGTGAACAAGCTACCAAAACGCCTGATAAGTAATGGTAATAAGACTGAGTGGAGTACAATTCAGGGAGTAATCGGGCGAGTAATTTCAAATCGGCCGAGCGCGCAGATTTGAAATTACGAGCACGATTACCCCTGAATTGTACGACACGAAGCCCTATTACCAATTAATTGTGTCAATAACAAAATGCATGAAACTCTGTTAAGGAATATTTATTGCAAGAACAACATTTGTATCACCTCAACTCATAATTTCACTTTCTAAAGCAAAAACATCGCTGAAAACTTTGTGTTACTCATAACGAAATCCGACGACCCGGAACCGGAAATTGTAGTAACTACACTTAAAAAGTGACATGGATAACATGACATCACTTAAATGCGTAAAACAGACTAGACTAGACTAGACAAACAAAATAGACTAGCCTTTAGAAAACTACAGTTAGTAGTAAGTTCAGTCCTCATCGGAGTCAATGATGTACGCCCGTCTACGCTTTCTAAAAGGAACACTGGAGCTTCTTGGAATCTCTCCGATCTGACATTCCACTCGTAAAGAGCTGGCTTGGTTTGTTGATTGAGGCCCAAAGTAGTTTTGGATATTTACAGTGCAGTTGTTGAAATGTTGAGCTGCTCGGTCATTGGTGGAACGTGAAACTGGCATCTGAGATGGAAGAAGGGACGTTTAATAAGTGGGCAGTGGAACACTCGTTTGTGCGAAGGCAGCTGCTGACGATAGCGGCGATACACTGCTCGGAAGCACAACAACGGCTGATGTAGAGGGAACTGACAAGAAACTCAAGCTCGGCGGTGTTTCTGAACTTCTTGTTGTCGTGGATGTTTTAGAGTAGCCACTAATGATGTGGGACAGAGTCCCCCTTTCGCCCTCGTCAACCTCGTCATCGAGCGAGCATTCGTTGGCATGGCCGGTGATCTAAATGATCTTGCGCCTTGGCTGTCCGGCAATCTTCAGTTTCAATCTTTCTGGTGGAATGATTGGAAATTCGCTTTCCATCTACATTTAGAGTTTTTGCGAGGATTCTCATAACGCTGCCGAGTTTGCATGTGTTCGCCCATCCTGGACTTCGCGTACCAAACGTCGGTTTTGGACGCTGTATTTTGGCTAAGTACAAAGGCCCAGAGGTTCGCATTTCTGACGGGCACCTTCCGAGAAACTCTTCAAAGAGTCTGACAGGATCTCTTGAACTGCCATCCGTCGCCAACATTTCTTGAGGTGTTTTTCGGTGCTTTACCGTTAAGCTACTAGTACGAGTCTTCGTTGGACTCTCGCTGAAGCGCACGCGTTTCGCCATTTCTCCTTCCTTGATTTGTATTGACACAACTTCGAAGTCTTGTACATAAGCGTGGTAATGGTCTTGGCGGCTTCGAAACCCGAAATTCACGTTTGTCAGGGCAGCTCCACTGTGGTCGCCTAACGAGCCACTGCTCCAAACGAGCTCCTCTTCGGGAGGGTTGTATGGCTGGGCGCGATTTTGTCTTTTGCCGTAACCATTCATGCGCAGCTGTTTGGCCTTTGCGTCTAAGACAGCCCTGGAAGTTGCAAATTCGCGACCACTTATCAAGCTGTATGGATATTTTTTGTCGGACAGGTACCGTTCCAGGGCCGCTTGCATGACCTGAAGCGAGTCTGGTTCGTACTCGCTGCCGTCCTGTTTTCGTACTTCCAGATAATACTTTTGGAGGATTTCATCTAAAGCTGCGGGCGAAATGGTTTCCATGTTGATGTTTATGTTTCGTGACTTTGCCCAGGAGGACCAAACTCTCATGCACGTCGTGGTACTTCTCTTTGTGTTTTTATTTTCTGCCTCTTTAAGAGTTTCTTGGACTGTTCCAAGAAACCTGGACTGGTCAGGCGCTGGTAAGTTGTTTGTTTCCAAAGTTGTTTCTGTCAAGGCAGGTCGCTCGCTCGCTGTGCTTGTCGTGTTACTCGTATTGTTAATTTCTGTCAGTGTTTCGTTTTCTTTACTCTCTAAGCTTTCGAAATCAATAGTGCTGAACAGGATGTCAAATTCTAAAGAAAACATATCTGAATAAATGTTATTGAAACAGCTAAATTTGTCTATCTTTGTTCTCTAGCTGGAGTTGGGAAACCTGCTCAAATTTTTTCCTTGGGTTTGATTGGCTAGCATTAGCTAGGTAGTAAAATTTCATTGGTTACTTAGATTTGGTGCTTTATTTT
>OZ026607.1:13426140-13443640 GCA_964020085.1 Micromussa lordhowensis
AATAATCACGATAAAAATGAACCCTCAATGTACATGTATCTTGACGCTAACAATTTATATGGATGGGCTATGAGTCGGTATTTACCAACAGGTAATTTCAGAAGGATGACTCAAAAAGAAATAAACAAAGCCAATTTAGCTTCATACAAAGGCGACAGTAAAAAAGGACCAATTTAGAAATTGATTTGGAGTGTCCACAAGAGTTACACGATTTACATAATGATTATCCTTTTTGTCCTGAAAAACTTTGCAGTTAATGAAAACATGCTGTCAGCCAAATATGGAATATCAACCTTAAGCAACAAAACTAAATATGTTCTTCACTATCGACATTGACAATTGTATATGGAATTAGGACTAAAACTGACTAAAGTACATCGAGTGTTAGAATCCGATCAATATCTCATAAACTTCAATGCACAAAAGAGAAAAGCAGGAATAAATTCATTCGAAAAATATTTCTTCAAACTAATGAACAATTCCGTATTTGGTAACACAATGGAGGATATAGATATTCGTAAACAAGTAGATGTCAGACTTATGAGTGATAACAAGAAATTATTGAAAATGACTTCAAAACCAACTTAGCTATCATCAAGAATTTTTAATGAAAATCTGGCAGCTGTGCATAAGATTAAAGAAGCACTTACCTTAAACAGACCTGCTTATCTAGGAATGATAATCTTAGATCTCAGCAATACATTAATGCATGATTGGCATTATAATTACATTAAACAAAAGCACGGTAACAAAGAAAAATTATTATTCACAGACACAGACAGCTTAACATATGAAATCCAAACAAAAGTTGTTTGATAACCGTGATTATGCAGAGAAGAGTCCGTTTTATGACAAAACAAACAAGAAGGTAATTATTGGTTAGTTTAAAGATGAAGCATCTGCCGTAATCATAAAATAATTCGTTGGTTTGAGAAGTAAAATGTATTCATACAGCAAAGACAGCAATGAAAACAACAAGACCGCAAAAGGTATTAAAAAGATTGTTATAAAAAATGATATCACACACGAAGACTAAAAAATACAATGCTTAATAACAAGGAAATGCATCATACAATGAAGACTATTAGAAGCGACCTCATCAACTCGGTAGCTATGAACTAAACAAAGAGTCATTGTCATGCTTCGATGATAAGAGATCCATCCATGATAATGGAACTACAAGTTATGCTTAAGGGCATTACAAAATTTAATACGCTTAGAATTTCACAAATGCAATTGCTTCTCAGTTAAAAATTTTACAATTGTGAAGCCGCAAAGTGATCTTTTGATTGGTTGATAACAACAGCAATTAGATGACTCGTTTTCTGAGAAAAACATCCGGTGTTTCTGGAAATGTCACACAATGGTCTCGTGTCGCTACTGTGTTATGATTTGTCTGATGCATCAAACAGATTTTGATCGTTGATAATTTAAGAAACGAATGTAAGAGTGTTTTATTGTTTAGCGATACCGTTGCGTGAGCCATTTAATGTCTCACGACCTTCAAGAAGAGTATTTTGCATTGAGTCAATGTGTAATACAGTTTGTCCGACGCGGCAGACAAAAAATGTGTCTCATGTTAACGCACTTTGTATAAAAAAAACATATGCAGTGTAGTTTAGCACTCAATGGTTACACACCATGAAAATAATATTGAGTGAGCGAGTTTTCGATTAGTTTGAAGAACTGAGCTAGAACCACTAACTTCTATACTACTACTGTTCTAAGAATAAGTATATTATCGATCAGTATATTTCAAAACGTTAATTTAACGATGTCCGCGACAAATGTACATGTGTTCATCGACGCCTTTCGTTCGAATCAATCATCACAATTACAATAGGTATTAATACTATCAGTTATCTCATCCTGGGTGTGTTATCAATCATATCATATTTTTATAGGAACTAAATTTGGAAAACATTTCGATTTCGTTTTTTCGGTACAAATTAGCATAGCTAAGTTATGTTCGCAACACAACAGCTGTGTTCAAGTTCCCAAGGCAATATCTATCGTTTTACTGGAACTTCTATTGAATTTCACAATCACAAGGCTTGGGAAATAAACCCGAAATTTGAAGCATTTAAGCTGTAGTTATAATAAAATCTGCTCCGATAGGTCGATTTCAATACTTTTCTCGAATGCTTCAAATGCTTGTACATCTACTGATAACTTTTGATATACCGGAATCCTACAGGTTTTGTTTGAGTATCTTTTCGGCCCATAAAGGACTACACTTCTTGAGTGTAAAGTTTTTAACTTTATCTCAATTTTTAAAATTAGCTGTATATTAATGAAGGTCATTATGTCTAGTAATATGCATGATTTTGAAGTACTGAAATCTTACAGGTTTTGTTTGAGCATTCTTTTGGCCCATAAAGGAATGTACTTCTCGAGTGTAAAGTTTTCAACTTTATCCCAATTTTTAACATTAGTTTCTTGATTAATGAAGGCCATTTTGTTCAGGTTATATGCAAGATTATACCTTATCAGTTCAATCGGGAAAATTTGTTAGTCTCTTTGAAGACTGGAAAGTTTTATGAGGAAATGAAATAAAACTCGATGAACGGCAATGGGAAAATAATGTGAAATCAAATCGAATCTATTTTTGTTTTCATCTGTTGTTCTAGTCTTTCAGTTTCCAACTGAGTTATTTTCGATTATAAATTGATCAGATGGTTTTTGAATAGGCAGCTTCTAACGTAAACTTCATGCAGGGAGGTACAACTTCCATTTATATCATTATAGACTCCATCGATATATCGAGATGGCTCTCTTCTGCTGCTGGTTGTCGTCGTTAGTAATGCTGTTACCTCTACAACCCAGCCAAATGTAATCTAGGATTAAGGTGCCGCCGCCGGAAAGTTAAAAGTTCCAACCAAACTATTGTTTTGTTTCTGTATTTGTTTCGTTTTTTTTTTTCCAAGAACGCCTACTTATTAAATTAATACGTATTTTGCATTAGCACGAAACCACGACAGCGATGTAAACAGAACAAAATGCCCTAAACGATGTTTAGCCGGTCAAACGTTTACCCTTGATTGAGTTCAGTAGTTATTGATCAGTTTATTCATTGCACTTCCCGATCAGTAACGAAAGAGCAGGGGAGTGAGAAACGAGAAACAATGAAGATTCGTCAGCAAAACTGGATATCTGATTTTCAAAATGATGTTTCAACTTGAAACAATTCCGTATTTCTTAATTAACGAAAGCACTAGGTAACACCGGTAATTTACACACGGATTCCGTTTCTTTCTTAGTTGCATCAGTAAGCTACGGGGCTAATAAACACTTCACCACGGAACTACTATACTAGTATATACTACATCGTGGGAAACTAAAACGACAAAACAATCCCAGTGGTAGTTACTGGAAACTCTGCAGTTTTTTAATCAGTAAATAAATTCAATTGTTTTCTTTTTATCTCTTGAGTTGTTCTAAATATAGGTGTTAACACCGGCCTTTACCCTAGTGGAGTGAAAATTCCCTAAAACACGCAAAATTTAAAAGGTCCGGGAATAAATACGAGTAAATATGGCATTTTAAGTAAAACATAGCACTGCATCTCGCGCTTTGAAAACGGCTTCACAAACTGAAGTTAAATGTATGCGGTAATTAAAAAAAAAATGTTAAGGAGCTTACAGTTTGCTTCTCTGGATAGACTTCCAGACGAGAAATTGCTGTTTCGCCGGTGCCATCATTGTGCTGGTTTCTGCACGGCTCTGCTAAAGAAACCAGAGACTACGACCAATCGAAAATATCTCGTCCCCTGCTTATATTATCAGTGATTTTATAAACAAAAATTCGAAATCAAGTTAAACTTGAACAGATTGCTGCTTTTCTCGATTCGATTATTATCTTAGCCTTAGCCTACCTCCAGAAAAAAAAGTAGGCAGCATGCTTTTTGTTCAGCACATGGCACTCGTCAAAATGTTGTTGCAGAGTTGTCGCAGCTTTTCCCAACTCAAGTTCAAGTTCGGTTGCTTTGTGAATGAATGATAACTAAAAAGGGATCATTGCATGAGACTCTTTGCTTCTAGTTAATCTGGATTAGGAGTCTTCTAAGTGGTCTGAAAATTAATTGTACTCAGTCGAAAAAGTCGAAAAAAAGTTAGGTTTTTGTTTTCGTTAGTGATGATTCTTGATCAAACCTCGCCGAACACGAAAAATGCTTAAATTAATTAAAATTGTCAGTTGTTGAATCACTGACCTTCGAAACATTACTAGCAACGAGCAAAGAAAGAAAATGCAACCGAACATTAACTTGAAAACGGAATTGTCTACTGATATTGAAATATTTATACATATCAATATTGTAAATTTCGCAATACTGTTAACTCATAAAAAAAGGTAGATTTCGACCGCTAGAAGACATCTTTTTTAACATAAACCTCGAACAAATGAGACAAACTGAATGTATAGAAAAGACCTGTCACGGCTCATTACATATTCTGCTGCAAGAGGGCACGTTAAAGCGATTTAATCGACAGTAATACCATCAAGAATGTTGAAGTACGTATCAAAGCTGTTTATCAATCACTCTCCCACTCGACCTTCAGAGTCATGAATCTAAACAAAAGGATGCATTTTGGTGGTCGTCAGTCATCACTGCTCTAAGAATAAGTATATTCTAGATCGCTGTATTTTAAAACGTAAATTTTAGCATGTGTTCGCGATGAAAATACATTTGTATATTGCCATGAATTCACGAAAAAAAAAGCTTAATTCCTATAATGAAGCCATTTCCAGCTCACTCGTAAAGGTTATCACCTTGATGGGCACATATGGCCACCCCATATGGCACATATGGCTAAACCATATGGCACATATGTTCATGTTTCTACTACTCAAATTTAGAATAGAGACGTTTGATTGGTTTATCGACGACATTCGTTAGAGTCAGTGATCACAATTGGAATAAAATATTGATACTCTTTGTTATCTCATCCCGCGTGTGCTATCAATCATATCAGATTTCTACAGTAGACTTGGAAAACAATTGATGTCGGCAATTTCGTTTGACATAGGTCTGAAATGGATGCAGATTAGCGGCCACTTCAAACGTCGCTACATGATTCTTTTAAATAAAATCGTTGGTTCTCACGAGCTTTGGGAACTAAAAAAAAGGGAATAAACTGACACGTCTAGCTAGACGTATGATGCTCAACTGACCAACAGACTTTCTACAAAACACGAAGAAATCTAAACAATTATTTAATGCAGGTTTTGCTCTTACATGTAGATATGATAGACATCTCGTTATCTTTGTCACAAAGAGTCATTGTCAATACGGCTCAGTTTAATTGAATTTCGGGTGTGACCCTCAGGTATAAAGTAGCACTCTCTCAGCTGAGGTCTCATTCACCCTGGTGATTTGGAAGAGAGCAGATCGAAAGCAACAAGAGCTATAACACTGATTGTCTTACTTTACGTATAGAACCATGGTAAGTGTTGGTATTAGTTTGTTTTTCACTGATGAATTTACTCCACTGCTTATTTTTATTTGGTGACTGATCTCAGATTCATTCCAATTTCATTTCGCAGAGTGTGATCAAGCAAAACATGAAGATCAAGCTGCGTATGGAGGGTGCTGTAAACGGGCACAAGTTCGTGATTAAAGGAGATGGAAACGGCAATCCTTACGAGTAAGTAAAGCTTAATCCCTGTCCTCACTTTGACGTTCGTGTTGATTCTAACAAATCTGAAATTCTCAGCTAAAATTCTCTTGCGTCTTTAATTTGGCTTTCTGCTTTTGTTTCAGGGGAGTACACACCATAAAACTTACAGTCCAAGAAGGTGGGCCTCTCCCTTTTGCTTACGATATCTTGACGACAGCATTCGCCTATGGCAACAGGGCATTCACCAAATATCCAGAAGACATACCAGACTATTTCAAGCAATCTTTTCCTGCGGGGTATTGCTGGGAAAGGAGCATGGTTTTCGAGGACCAGGGCATTTGCAACGTCACAAGCGAAATAACGCTAGACAAGTAAGATGTAAAGCTGATGATTTCTGTCACGAAAAACGTAGCACTGTGTTCCAGATAAATAAATTTTGTTCAGTTCTAATTATAACACTTTGACTTATGCCCGGTTTTCATCCTAACTTATTATTTTGTGGGAGTTTATTCATAGATCTATTGGTAGAGTTCTAACTTTCGTATTTCCTGCTTCCTTTGCTGTTTTTGGAAAATTCCTTTGTGAAATGTTTTTAACCATGCGTTAGTTGAAGTTGCCTCGATACAGTTTTCATCTTTTCATATTTTGCCGTCAAAACGTTCAAAATCCTGAAAGCTAAAAATATAGGAGATTTGAGATTACAGAACGACAACTTCCGTATTACTGTAAAGTTCTAGGATATTGAAATGAACTCGGGAGCTTATAATCTCAAACCTGTTGGCTTCCTCTGTGCTCACCGTAAATTTGAAATGTGTTTGGGGTTTAATTTACTCGAAACAAAGCATATATTTTTTCTACATGCCATACACCATATACTTTCAAGCATTTCGTATAAACGTTTCCATTTCATATCTGGTTCGCGAAAAAGTTAATGTTTTAACGATTGTCATTTCTTTTTTGTTTGGCGGTAATGGTTATTGTCTTCATCAATATATCGATTACATCAAGAAATACATTGTAACATTGTAACAAACTTCAATCATTTCCAATTAATGCAATTTTCATATCGATCCTATTAAGGGAAACTGATTGGAAAAGCTTGGCATGGTCCAAACAAAACTGTATCGAGACATCTTAAGGCTCTTTAAAAAGGTGGTTCTCTCTGTCGATAGCCATAAGCAGGAAATGAAAAATAAAGAAATAAATAAATAAGGTAAAATTAAATCGTTTCTCGTATTTATAATTGTTTAGTGACACTGAGTATGTCCTAATCATTATTTTTTATAATTTTTTATAAGAATGGAACGCGACTGTTTTAACTACGATATTCGCTTTTATGGCGTGAACTTTCCCGCCGATGGTCCAGTTATGAAGCAGAAGACGGTGAAATGGGAGCCATCCACTGAGACTATGTATGTCCGTGATGGAGTGCTAGTGGGAGATGTTGACAGGACTCTGTTGCTTGAAGGAGGTGGCCACTACCGATGTGACTTCAGAAGTACTTACAGGTACGTTGTTTTGATGTTAAAGATGTCTGGTAATTAGGAATAAAGAATTAATGAAGACCTTTACCAATTCAGTTAAATAATTGCAAAACAACCCGTATTATTGTGGCAAAAAATGGAACTTGGAAAGTAATTCAAATAATTAAGGACACCAATCGAAATAGCCAATAGTTTTAATGAGCACTTTGTTAATATAGAACCTAATTTAGCTGAAAAATACGCCATATTAAATTTAACTCATTTTTTTTTTGCGATAGTAGTCAGGAGACCATATTCGTAGATCGATTTACAGAAAAGGAAGTTACAAGAGAAACTGATCAATTGAAAGTTAATATATCAAGTGGCTATGTGGAAATCTCCCCGAGATTTGTAATAGTAATTTCTGTAAACACAGTAAAACCATGATTGACATACATATATGTCATTAAACAGTGCTCAATACACTTTTAAGGTGTAGAGCTTTGAATAAGAAGATATAACGAAGAGACAAAATTCCCTGTTACTCCGAGTTTCTTAACTAAATATTTATTAATGGGCTTATCCCATGTAAACTAAAAATAGCAATACATTACAACGATATATAAATCGGGTTAGAACAAATCATTTTAAACTATAGACCCATTTCAGTGTTTTCTGGTTTTTCAAAACTATTAGAGAAATTAATATGTAAGAGAATTATAAGGCTAAAAGACAGTATTCTAAATGAAGACAAAAATGGTTTCTTTAGACGACGTCGAAATCTTGATAAGCATCAGCATCAAAGATACATATTGAAGTTAAGAAACGTATTATGTAGAATTTCTATGAGGCTTAAAGGAGCAATTACGTGGAAAAGTCTACCAACTGCCATTACGAAAATTGATTACATTTCAATCTAAAAAGAAGTGTATTAAAAAATATCATGGACAAAAGAATTACTTAATTAGTGAGACAAGACTTTGAAAGACACTTAATCATATAACATTTGAGATCTTTATATTATAGGCCTGGCTACTAAATAATATTGAGATGGAAATAATATCGCGCGTATTTCCTGTGTTGATCTAATATCTCATTTTCTAAAACATATATTTGCAGTATAGGTATGACAGAAGGCGAACTGGTTGTTAGTTAGATTGTTAGGGACCACTATCTGAGTGGAATCAGTGACCTTAGGATTGCTCGATTATGGATGAAGCTTGGGAATTGGTGTTGAATACAACCCCAAAACGACGTGGAGTTCTGAGGCAAAACCCAGTTATGTACCCAGAACAACACCTTATCTAAGAAAAATAAACTTATCTTTTTTTTCCAGGGTACTGGGAACTGGACTCAGTCAGGTTTCCACTCTTGAAGCACTATTGTTTTTGCTATATGCATGCTGGCTCCCAGCCCAGTGTCACTGATTCAAGTTCGTTTTAACATTTGCAGAGCTAAAGGCACTGTCAATAAGCTGCCAGATTGTCACTATATAGACCATTGCATCGAGATTACAAGCCATGACAAAGATTACACCGTCGTTGTCGTTAAGGAGACTGCCGTAGCTCACCATATTTCCCTGACGAGTTAGGTCAAGTAAAGGCTTCACAAAAAGCCAAGAAGACAACAAGGAGAAAAAAAACTGATTTGATGCTTTTGATTCAGGGATTGTAAGTTCCGGGATTTGTTAGCGACTATGTATCTCAAGAGTCCTCATGGGCCCGATAAGGATTAGTAGTAGTATGTACCTCTAGAGTTAGATTTTGAGAAAATTATTCTTCATTGTTTCGTGAAAAAATATGTGTAAGAAAACTGTAGTGAAAATAAACTTGTTGTCGAAGCCAGGTTTCATGGACTTTTCTTATCATAGAATACTAGCTTGTGTAAGACATTTGCGGTTAATGAAACTAACTATTCAACTCTTTTTTCCTTCCGCTTCTTTTCCCTAGTCTAAGGAGTCTGGGTCAAGGCCGACCGTGGAACCACTACACTGTAGCGTCTCAATACGTTCCTGTTTATAATTATTTTACGAGATCATCGGGACATAAACCATAGACGATCTGGCTCCGTGCTCGCATTAGCGTCGTTTTTAAATACCATGTACAGTGCCTTGTGTCTCTATGCCACAGCTAGTTATAAGTAAAAGCTCAGTACACCGTTATTAATTATCGTATGTTTGGAAGCTGTGCAAGGGACAAACAAAACAAAACAAAATGATTGTGTATTATTTCTCTTAGACAACCGTTAGTAATTTTAGGCCCAAGAGAGTGCAAGGTTATATTAATTGATAGAGACGTTTACTTCGAATGTCCACTGACTAGAACTGTCAAATATACCACTTTCCTTCGTCTGCAGCAAGATGTCATAACCTTTAGTATTGATCATGACGCGACTATATATTGTACGATTCGTTGCGAAATTGTACTGCTAACGATTTTTTTTACGGCTTGTACAAGATTTACCTTTTGTCTTGATTACTACCTCATGGTTAAAGTGCACCTAACCCCAAAATATTTTTTTCGCTTAAATAAATCTTTGCACCTGTTCGAAACCCAGTGCGCCTTTTGAAACTAAATCTTTACTTTTTTATAGGCTGTAAAAGTTACGAAATCTAGCCATCATCTGTTGCACGACCGAGCTAGTAAAGGGCATGGGTCTATTCCTGGGTTGACGTCACAGACTGATTTGCATCGTATTAAGTCTTTGTAAACGTGCATACAAAGAAGTTTATGACGTCAACCCAGGAATAAACCCATTCCCCTTACTTGCTTGGTCGTGGAACAGACGATGGCCAGATTTCTTAACTTTTACCGCCTGTAAAAAGTCAAGATTAGGGCTAGAAAAGGGCAAAAAGGCGCAATGCGTTTCAAACAGGTGCAAAGAGTTATTTAAGCGAAAAATATATTTTTGGCAGGGATTAGGTGCACTTTAACCAAAGCTCGAGCTGATCGGAAGTTTACCAGTTTGCGAAATTTAACAAAACAAGTCAAGCTGAACGAATTTTTCGATACTATAGTGCGATATTAACAATCTCTTATGATGTATTTGTCTTCACAAATATTTCTGTCATCAGCGTCATTCTCATGGTATTGTTATCACTCTTTTCGGGCATTGTGGAGCAATTTGTGGAAAAAAAAATGGAGAATTTGCATGAATATTATATAATTTCGACATGAGCATGTTACCTGCTTTTAGTAGACCAAGCATATTTGCTGTTATATCATGTTCTTGTATCACTTCCCATAAGACATGGACCTCCTGTAGTGCTATAATCGTAAAGACCAATTATTTGAACGAGGCGGCCTAATTTGTAAACAAACCCTGAACCTAAACGAATCACGACGCGAAGAATACTTGGTTGGTATAGTTTCTTCCTATGCTGTGGATTAAGGATGAAGAAAGACCCTTTGAAAAAAGCAGAAAGACAAAAATAAAGAAGGCAGTGTTTTACATTCAAAACAAGGAAATAGGGAAGACATTTAATTTGTTTACAAACATTGTTTCTTTCTTTAAATGTTCAAAACGTTAAACAACAGAATTTTTTGTTGCTAGAAAGAGAAAGATGTATTAAAGAACAGTACTACAAAAACAATTTCTCTAAGTCGTTGCAAATTACTTGAAATCAGAGCTTTGTACCGTAAATTGAATAGCAGAAAGCGAGGAAGTTCGTGCAAGATCTAAGAAACAAACACCACGAAAATTGAATCATTTTTACTTAAAGTTTTAAAGGCGAGAGAAACAGGATTGCGCGCCATTGCAGCGCCAAACAAGCGTGACTGGAAATAACGATTGATTGATTGATTGATTGATTGATTAATCGATTGAAGCTACAAAAAAACAAATAAACTCTCACAACTTCAAAACACTCAGTCGAATTTACTTAAAGTGAATTTCCTTGTCATTTAAAACTGAAGAGAGATAAACTCCAATGTCATCCATGGAAGTATAAAAAACGCCAAATATTGAGTATTATCGCCAGTTGGTCCACGAAATAAATCAATACGACGATTCTGCCCGCCGTGAGCGGGCCAGATAGGAAAATTCCCCCACTCAATCCCGGTACCAATCAGATAAATTGAAGGATTTGTTTAATTCCCTTTGCTCAAGAACTGAGAAAAACATAAGAAGGGTATATGTATTTTTTTCAAAACCTTTGTTGCTAACAGGTATAACTTGTTAAAGAAGCTAGGTGTTGTAACCTGTGAGAAGCTATGAGCCATTAGCAGATATTCAGCTGTACAAAGTTTAGGAAAACACCTAAATAAAGAAAAACTGATCATAAAATGGGAAGAATACTATAAATGTTACATTCAAAAAGTTTTGCCAAGGAGGAATTTTGATCGTAGCATAAGGTGTAAGGTAACTAATCCAATCAGTCTGTCGTACCTATGTTCATTGAAGCCAATCGCTTCCTTATAGACCAGAAAAACGTTTCATCTTGCCTGAAAGCATGTTGACCTTTACAGTGAAATGTTGAGCTGTGACAAAGGAGTGAGATAGGCGTCTTACAATATTTATGGAGCGGAGTAGGGTTAGGGTACTGATAATGATATAAATACAAGACGAAAATAAGGCGACTGAAATCAAATAATGACATTTCTAAGATCATATATTTTTGGATTCTGTCTTGGATTTGCAGAATATACGTATACTTTTTTAATGTATTTATATAAGATTACAATTATGGGCATTTTTACCTTACTTGTAAACAGACAAACAAAACCTGCGTAGAATCCAGTAGAATCCTGCTTTTGTAACGTTATCTATAACTATAATACTCGCTTTACGGAACACGACTTGAAAATCTGATTGATACGCACGTGGGTGCAGATGCTCAGAGAGATATTCCTTCGAATACAGCACTTGTGTAGAAATAACTGGTTTTAAATGTAAAAGCATCGAAAGCAAAACTAAGAAGGAGAAATTTCGCGACAAGTTGGAGGAGGAAAGCTATTAAAAAGTATTGGTCACAAAAATCCAGCGAATTAGACACGAGACAAAGACACCTCTAGAAGACCTTCAACCCATTTCTAGGTCGAGAAATAAAGATACCACAAATTAATATTTCCATATGCATTAATGACAGCATAATTAGCGACCAAATAGAAGTTGAGGGAATATTGGGAGATCACTTCTCAACAATGGCAAACGAAATTGGAGGCCAGCATGTCCTTCAACACGCATGTGAGCGTGGTGGTAATTTGCCATTCTTATCACAATCTTGTCTTTGAATAAACGATATGACAAGCACATGGAAAGATCAGTTAAGAATAGCTCACCACTCGGGCCGTTACTATGGAACTTGTTTTTAAATGATTTATCTCTGACGGTATGCACCAGTAACTTGTACATATACGCTGACGACCACCAGGTTTATCAAAGTGGATCTAATACCACGGCTTTAATCTCTAAACTCGCAAAAGAGGCGGAAAAAGTATCGCAGTGGTATAAGGCAAATCTTCTTCAAGCTAAAAAGTACTGACCAGGTTTTGGAAATGACTACTCGAAAGGATACCCTTGAAATCTAGATTCAAAAACTCAGACCAACTGCTAATTTAAGAATTCTTGAAGTTAACATCATGATCAGCACAGTTTCACTGAACACATAAACGACATCTGTAAAAAAATGCGAGTAGGAATCCCAACTGGTGCGATCGAGGAGTTGGTCTCGGAACTACTAAGGATTTGAGCCAGGGACCTACAAATTTCAAATCCAGCGTCCTAAACCACTCGGCCACCCGGCGTACACAACTTGCCAAACTGTATGGCACTTTGTAAACAATCTGAGAGACGAATGCTTTAGAGACCGACTGAGCTGCAAGAACGTGCTTTGAGAGCAATTTATGACGATATTTTATGCCCTGCAAACTTGCCCTCTCTCTGCAATAGGAGGCTTCAAGATATCTTAATTTTAATGTACAAAGTTAGAAATCGTTTGGGGCCTGACTATATAGGAGAGCTTATTAACCGCTTATCAACCACTTATTAAACACTGTTCTTTTCCGGGAACTTCTTCTTGCTCTCCCTGGCGGAGGTGAACTTGATAACCACCTTTCGAATGTTGGTAGTTTGTTGGCGATGTCGGGTGAAGTTTCAGAGCCAGAATTCAGTGTAATGGCATACACCTACCTCATCTAGAGTAGTTTATGTACGAAAACACAACATGTCAAGGTAGATTCGTGCCCAACGTTGTGATTTGTCCAACAGTATCATCGGTAGACGAAATAAGACGGAATCTTCTAAGGCATAAGAGAAGAAAACTATCATTGTGGAGAACGAGCCATCCAGATAGCGCAAAAGTAACAATCCTTTACATTTTCTTTGCCTTCCTATTTATCTCACAGTCACCAAGGCCTCCCAAAAATGCGCAAGAAGTGGCACAAGAAGTCCTGCGCCGCTAGAACACGCTAGCCGCCGCAAAATGCGGTGTTTTGCGGTTTGCCAGCAAGAACTGTTGGAAGAGCAAGAAGTTGAATTTCTAAGCGTGAGAAGCCGTAACAAGTTATGATTTCTACCACAAGCCGAAGGAAACGCAAGATGGCGTCGAGTCCAGCCGCATGAAGTTTTCTTTATCCGATCTGACAGTGGCGACGGTAGTGTAAATAAATGTCGCGATGACTTAAACGTTTCATTTTCACCAAAGGTCACTTTTGTCACATAACCTTTCTTTGTTTCCATATACTTCGAGGCATTGCTCGCAGACGTCAAGATATCAACCTCCGGCTTATATCCAGCAATTCCAGAAAGTTTTTCGCACCTGCCTTTTCGCGATAGAACGACAATAATAAATCGTTTCCCTCTTGCAGTATCACAGAACCCTTTGTTCTCAAGCAATTAAAAACTTTGAAAACTAACAAAGCTATAGGACTGGATCGTATCAGTGCACGATTATTGAAGGACTCACCTGAATGCATGGCACCAATACTGACCAGACTATTTAACCGTTCACTGGAGGAAAGCACTTTTCCATCGATTTGGAAATGTGGTAAGGTGAGTGCTTTATTCAAAGGAGGGGATCGCACCAATTGTAACAATTACAGACCTATCACAGTACTCCCAACCATTAGCAAGATCTTAGAGCGGGTTGTGCATCAACAGCTGTACGAGTTTTTATCAGCGAATGAATTACTTACTCCAAGTGGTATAACAACAACTTTTTGACCTTAAATGCATCGAAATCGAAGATTGTATTGTTTGGAGGCGATAGAAGGTTGTAAACCTGCCAAGGTGTTAAGCTTGCCATTGATCACGAAAACCTTGAGTGTGAAGATTCCATCAAGTACCTAGGTGTTGTCATTCATAAGAGTCTGACCTGATATGAGCATATCGAATCATTGATTGCGAAAGTGAACCAAAGAAATGGGTTGTTAAATCGTATCAAACATCTATTGCCTTTGTATGCGCGAGTCTCATTATACTATGTTTTAATAAGACCTCTCTTTGTCTTTGATGATACCATCTGAGGAGACAGAGATAATATTACATTAATGCATGATTTACAGGTCTTGCAAAATAAGGCTGCCAAAGTTATCCAGGAATTGCCCAACTATGCTTCATCTACCGACGCTCTCAAAACACTCGCCCGGATGGCCTACCATATTTCAAGAGCGCCTTGTACATAGATACATTACCACTTTTAAGTACGTCCACGGACTTGTAGATGACAATTGTAATATTTTGAGAACACCAGACATCCATAGTTATAACACTAGAAGAAGGAATGATTTTCGTCTTCCCCTCGCTAAAAGAAATTTCGGAAAGCGGAGACTTTTTTATCAATGTGCTAAGGAATGGAACACTTTAGATGCATCTTTTAAAGGAATTAACTCTCTTCTTCTGTTCAAACAGAACATTAAAAGCTATATATTTTAGATATTTTATAGTTTTATATATATTAATCTATCTGAATTTTTAACATTTTTAACCTGTATTGTATTTTTGTCACTATTACGCAATCATTTATTTAAGATCCTTTATTGTTTGTTGTTTTCTATTGTTTTACAGGGCCTCACGTAATATCACTCTTTTGTGAAGTGTGCTCCCGGTATAAAGATTGTTATAATTATTATTAGTAATAGTAATTGGACCGAGTGGAGTACAATTCAGGGAGTAATCGAGCGAGCAACTTCAAAATCGGACGAGCGCGAAGCACGATTACTCCCTGAATTGTACGACACGAGGTCCAATTCCTAACTAATTGTATCTATAAGAAATTTCGAAATAAAAAAAGTCTTTTGAGAACTTCTTTTGAGCGAAAACGTCTGTAGCGCTTTTCCTAAGTTTTGAAAACTGTAGAAAACTTTGCTAAGGAAACCATTAAAGCGCGTGTAATTGACGTGAAAATCACGTGGGTATCCAATTACAGTTGTCCGCTTACAAAAAGTTCAAATCGGACACCTGTAATTGGACACCCACGTGATCGCGCGCCAATTACGTGACAAATAGGCGCGCGGAGAACCAATCACGATCGAGAATTTTGTTATAGATACGATTATTATTATTATTATTATTATTATTATTACTATTATTATTATCATAATAATAATATTATTATTATTATTATTATTATTATCATCTGTTGACTTCGTTGTTTCTTTCACTTTTGCCACACAAAAACTGACGAGGAAGACGTCAAAAGAAAACAAAACTCCTGTCGAGTTGTTTCCAACACGCGCAGGTTAAGTTTCGCTTCTATCTTGCCATAAACGTTACAGTAATCGCAAACCCAGTATCAAATTCAGAGCACACCGATTAAAGTTTCTTTTTATAAATTGGATGAAAATAATTATATACCGAGAAATTCAGACCGAGAGATAAAAACAACTTCTTGAAGAAGACTGTCTCTTGCCTCTTTGTCGGTGAATTTTAGCTCAAATGACCCGCAAGTTGCCGAAAGAAGTTGCCGGCTGGCTGGACTATCAGTATGTGGACCACAGCATTGAAATTGTGGATCATGACAGAGATTGCAGCATTGTTTATCTACATGAGAAGGCCTTTGTGCACGGTTCTATGTTGTCGACTGGTTGAGTAGAGTTATACGAAAATTTAGAAAGACACCTGAGAAAAGGAAAACATGACCGAAAAAGCTGAAACAAATAGCAAAGACGATATGTTCCAAAAATGCGACGGAATGATACTGGAATGTCTATCAATGACTTGGGGTCGCATTAAAGTCTTCGCCACCTGCATTAAGGTCAACACAATTTATACAGAAAGGTAAATTTGGATTGGAAGAGAACAATGATTGCTATATTGAAAATTTCAAGGAAAAGGTTGTTGTTATTCATCGTGGTAGATGCAATGATAAAGTGTATTACACCTTCAATTCTGTAACAGATCGTTCTTTGTGGACAACTGATGTTCATTGGTAGTTGAAAAACATTTGCCAGCACAGGGATGTCTTGTTATTGGACTCTGAAGTCTGCCAAACACTCGGTTTTGTCAATATTTTTAAGATCAAATCTTGCAGACGAAGTGTTCTAGCCTTGGAACGGCAGCTCTCCCACAAGACCAAGAATTCTTTATCAGAAATTATTTTAACATCATACGCTGGTAACAGCATCTCTCTTCTTTCACGAAAATACATTTTTCAGAGAGGTTTTCTCAAGCTTTCGACCTTGGTTTCGAAAGGGTTCCCATCGCAAAGGTACCTCTTTGCTTAAGTTTGAATTTTGCCTGGAGACTGTAGACGTCGCTGTCGCCCCCAAAACGTCTGGTGCTTAAGTTCTCTTTTGCTGCACCCGCAGGGAATCCTGTAGACAACGCCATCTTGTTTATCCGGTTCGACGGTGTCCTTTGGTCGCACTAAGTGTGACCGAAGTGTCATGTCAGACAGTGTGAATGCCTTGTTGACTACATCGTGTGTCACGGGCTCGAATCCCCTTGAAGCTCTGATTTTTTTCAGGCTTCTTCTTTCCAATTGCTTAAATTGGAAAGTTCACTGCAATGATCATTCTTCACTTTCATCTATAACCGCAGTTCAAATATATGAATTATTTCATAGATAGTTCACATCATTTCACTCTTCACTGGAAGATATGGACTCAACAAATTGACCTCGCTCCCAATGTGTGGCTTCATAGCTCAGTTGGTAGGGCATCGCACCGGTATCGCGGAGGTCACAGGTTCGAATCCAGTTAAAACCCTGATTTTTTTCAGGCTTCTTCTTTCCAGTTGCTTAAATTGGAAAATTCACTGCGATGATCATTCTTTACTTTCATCTATAACCGCAGTTGAAATATATGAATTATTTCATAGATAGTTCACATCATTTCACTCTTCACTGGAAGATATGGACTCAACAAATTGACCTCGCTCCCAATGTGTGGCTTCATAGCTCAGTTGGTAGGGCATCGCACCGGTATCGCGGAGGTCACAGGTTCGAATCCAGTTAAAACCCTGATTTTTTTCAGGCTTCTT
>OZ026607.1:13451140-13466140 GCA_964020085.1 Micromussa lordhowensis
CAAGACAAATTACGCAGTGTCTCAGCAAGAAAAGATCAACGCCGATCAGGAGCGAATAAATAAGGAACTCAAGGAATTACAAAGTCGGCATATCAAACTGGAATGCCACAGTCGCAGAGGCAACTTAAAATTCTTCGGAGTGTCGGAGCGAGAACGCGAATCTAACAGCGATACCGAGAAGGTTTTGCGGGAATTTATGTGCACGAAACTAAAAATTCCACCCAAAGATGTAGAGGAAATAATCTTCGACAGAGTACATAGGATTTCTACGCATACTTGGATGGCCGAAACTCTGGACCCCGTCCAATTATAGTCAAACTCTCCGCTTATCAAGACAAGAACTTCATCAAGTCTTTCATCAAAAACCTTCCCAAAGGCACGAACATTGGAATATCTGACGACTTTCCAAAAGAGGTAGACGAGATACGAAGAAAGTTATACCCCGTTCTCAAGGCCGCCAAACGTGAAAAGAAAGAAGCTTACTTTAAGGTAGAAAAGCTCTTAATCAACGGTTCACTCTACCGAGGACCGAAAACAGCTCTTTTCCCTCTGTACGGATGTTTAATGAACGGTTAGTTTTAAAATTTGTTTAATTGTCTCTCTTGCTCCGCCTTATTGCTCAACCATTGCTAAATTGCTGCTGCTATCACCCCTATTTTTTGCCCAGTCAGTAAACGCCGCACAAAAGCATAGGTATGTCCGAAGTAGTGATGAGGTTGTGTAGTGTGTGTTGTTATATTTTTGTTGTGAGTGTGTTCAAATGTATTTGTCTGTCTAACTTTAACTCGGTCAACAGAAGAATATTAATACTAAGTTTTAACATCTCACCATGCTACGAGTTCTATAGCATAAAAAAGAAAAATTGCGACCTTGCTCTCCTGAGAAAATCTAAATGTATAAACTTATATCGCTAAATGTAAGAGGGTTAAACGGCTCGAGAAAACGAAGACAAATTTTTCGCTGGCTACATCAGCAAAAATCGGATATAATTCTTTTGCAAGAAACTTATTCTTCGCTTGAGACTATCGGAAGATGGGAGTTGGAATGGGGAGGCAAAATCGTATCCAGCCATGGGTCGTCTCATAGCAGAGGAGTTATGATTCTTTTTAAACCACAGCTTGACGTAAACATTGAAAAAAGTGTCTCTGATGACCACGGGAGGTACATTTTAGCAGAGATTGTTATTGATAATACAAAAGTTGTACTGGTTAACGTTTATGCACCAAACGATCCAAATCAACAGGTTGTATTCCTAAGGGGGCTTTCAAGTAATCTTCTCAGCAAATATGGTAATGAAAACCTTGTGTTAGGGGGCGATTTTAATTGCGTAATCGGCACTTTAGACAAAAAAGGTGGCAAACCTGTCGACACTAGAAAAGCATCGACTATTGAACTCAAGGCTTTAATTAAAACCCATAATCTGCTCGACACCTGGCGATACAAAAACCCAGACTCATTTGGCCCAACGTGGGCGAACCCCTCAATGAAAATACAATGCAGACTAGATCACCTCTTCGTTTCAAATCAACAGAGTACCCGAATTGGTGAGAGCAAAATAATTCCAAATATTTATTCTGACCACTCTGCAGTCGTTCTGTCTATATCTTTCTCCGAGCACGAACCCCCTCGTGGACCCGGCTTCTGGAAATTTAACAAGTCGTTGTTGTCTGACACTAAATACGTAGAAACGTTGAATTTCTTAGTTCCAGAGTTCGCTAAAAAGCATCAGGAAACTGAGGACAAGGGTTTGTTCTGGGAAATGATTAAAATGGAAATCAGAGCATTTACAATACAATTTTCGAAAAAAAAAAACCAAAAAGCAAGCGTGACGAAGAGTCTGCCCTTTTGTCGGAGATGATCAAGCTGCAGTGCAAGCTCCAGACAGCGTACAGTGATTCCCTAAGGAGTGAATTAGAAAGAATAAAATCCAAGCTGTCAAAAATAGCATGCATCAAGACTCGTGGCACGATTATACGCAGCAGAGCGCGCTGGTATGAACATGGCGAGAAAAACAGTAAATATTTCTACCATTTAGAAAAAACAAACCATAGGAAAAACACATCACGTTAGTGGCTGATTCCGTGCCAGTAAACACCAAAAAACAGACCTCTTGGGGTTTGAAGAAGTTTACTCAGTGGCTAGAGAAGCGAAAATTAAGCTGTGATCTTCACAACGTGAGCCCGGCTGAACTAAACGGAATTCTGCGAAAATGTTTCGCCGAGGTGAAAACAAACAAGAAACCAGATCTCACGCCAAGTGCCTGGTATACGAGCTGCTTTTCACCGTGCAATTACGGGACAACCTATTTCAAGGTCGATAAACATCCTGAAAGATGTCGAGTTTACACAAGCGAAAAAGATGCTTGAAGTTGTTTGTAAATCATATTACAAGCGTGGGAACCCTAAACCACAACACAAGAATCCAGTTGAAGCGGGACATATGGAGAAATTGAGCTCGAATTTTTCAAATGACTGTACAGACAAGCTCCAAGAATCTGTGGCGCGAACTTACAAAGAACTCGCTCGAGTTCAAGCACGACGATCAAAACACTATAAAGCATGCAGAACAAACCAAGAACAGTCAAGGTGGTTCTAAGCAGAAAGATCAAGATTACACTGACGTGAGAATGTATGGGTTACCCGGTCGTCGATGGATCCCATCTCATCGCTGAAATTGAGGCTCAGTAACCTTCACCCTGATTGTGAAACCCTGTTTCAGACTCCGTTAACAAAGTTCTCCAAGGCAACAGAGTGTTGGTACAAGAACGAGCCCTTGGGAAAGAATTCTATCGCCCAACTTATGCCCAAGACTTTCCCAGGTTTACGCAGCACATTGCGTAAGAGCGTCCACTATAACAAGACTTCACCAAGCCGGGATTGATGCAAAGCAAATTTGCGCAATTACAAAGCATAAAAACGAACAAAGCTTGACATCCTACATAAAGGATAGCTCAGCCTCACAGAAACGTTCTTGCCCGGACATTCTTAGTCGTCCGTTTCTTTCAAAAGAAGGTTCTGATGTAAATACCGCGGGTTTTTTCCTTGTACATAGTTTTCTATTTATATTATTATCTGTATTAGTGTAATGTTTATATGTATAGTGTAGTTTTTGTACGTTATTGCTCAGGGCTCCCATTGATAACAGACAGCTTTTTTGCATCTGAAGGGGCTACCCTGAGCGTAAGTGTAGTAGCTCCATGGCCAGTGGCGAAGTCCATGTAAGTTTTGCGGCTTCAAGCCAAACGCACTCTGTTCAGCCAATTATGCCAAACTGTCAGTTCAGTAATTGTACTATTAATTTCAACACTTACAAATAAGCTTGTCGAACGTCCCTTTCATTTCTTCCATAATTTTTGAAAACTTGAATGGCAAGATTTCGTAATTTCTGGCCAGCTATTGTGCATTTTCATTGAGGGAAAAATAGATGCCTTTCAACTTGTAAATGATCGCGTGGTTGTTCAGACTGTTTTGTTGTCATTTTTTTCAGTTTTTATTTTCTCAGTGCCCTCCAAAAAGATATTAATAGTAATAGAGGGGCAAGATGGCGGACGGTTAGGACGTGCATAAGGCGCTCCGTGTTTAGTGCTGCCGGTATAGTCATTATTTAATGTCCGCGAAGAGAAAAGGCAGACCAGAATCGCTGTCTGATAGTGCAACATCTCCAGAGGAAAAAGATCTTGTCGGGCAGGTTGTAACAGCGAGTTAACGAGCGAAATGAACGACGATAGTTTCGAATCTACTTCAGCGGTCGATCTGCTCACCAAGAAAGTGGACACGGTTCTTGCCAAATTACAGAAGCTCGACACCATTGAGAACCGACTGGACAACTTGTTTAAGGCCGTGTCAAATATAGAAGATACCGTTGCTGGCCTCGATAAAGATGTCCACAATTTAAAGGAGAAAGTTAATAACACCAACAAGACGGTCAAGGAACTCGAGGATAGTGTGGACTTCAACGATGGAGAGATTGCTGACCTTAAACGCGACCTGAAAGCTTCTCAGAAGTCCATTGATGATCTTAGCAAACAATTGCTATATCAAGAGCATTACAGTAGAAGGGAAAACTTAATGTTTATGGGCATCGCCGCAGAAAAAAAGGTTATAGATGGGCAAAGTATTCAGAAGGAGCCTGAAGACACGAAAGAGATTGTATATGAGTTTATGGAAGAAGAAATGCAAATTTCGAACCCGCGCGACAGCATCGAATTTCAAAGAATTCATAGAGTGGGGAAGCCTAAGCACGATGGCCCTCGCCCAATAATTGCAAGATTTTTACGCTATGCTGATCGCGAAATGGTTCTACATCAAGCCAGGAAAATTTTAAAGAATAAAGAATTCAGTGTGTTTGAAGATATTCCCAAAGAACTCTATAAATTAAGAAAGTCGCAGAGCAAAAAGTTTAAAGAAGCCAGGGATAGAGGCGACAATGTATACTTTAGTAAGAAATTCCCTGACAGACTTTATGTCAATGGACAGTTTATTCCGCATCACGATAATTTGTAAACATTAACTTATTTATTTAGTTCTTTCGCACTTTGCATTCAAAAACAAGTTTATGCTAATTGCTTTTTCTCCTCCTGAATGCATATATTACCGCGCATCGTACTGAGTTGGTTTTTCAATGCAAGGTTTACGTTGTAATGAAGGAGCACCTAATGTCATGTAGGAATGATATTCTCAGGAGGCGTAAGGACGCCCTTACAATTCGCTTTGGGGCAATCGGTAAGTGCTGCATTCTCAGTCTCTTTTGTATGTTCGTGTTGTAAACATGTGTGTGATTATGTAACCTACTTAAGTATCAGCTTCATATACCACGCTATGCTGCAGTCGTACAATGATGAATTAATTATCGTAGATAATAGTTACAAAAGAATTGTTTTATATTCGTTAACTACTACCTATCTGCTCTTTCAGACTACACCAAAACAAAAACATAGGAGAGTTTAATTTCAAGATCATGTCACTTAATGCTCGAGGAATTCGAGACCTCCACAAACGTAAATCCATGTTCACTTGGATTGAAAAGCAAAAATCGGATATTATGTTTCTTCAAGAGACATACAGCACACCTGAGATTATAAACGAATGGAAATTTCAATGGCGTGGAGAAATGATTCTTAGTCATGGTTCAAATCATAGCAGAGGGGTACTTATCCTTATCAATGAACAACTAGAGTACGAAATAAAAAATACCGTAATAGACGATGAAGGTCGATACATATTATTGGAAATGACCATTCAAGAATCGCCATTCCTGCTGCTTAATTTATACGCTCCTACTAAACTAAATGAACAAATAGTTTTCTTTCAAGAAATTTTATCTGTTGTTCAAAGTGCTAATTTTGATACAGAGTGTAAGGTCATTATTGGTGGCGATTTCAATGTTCATTTAGACGCTGATCTTGATAATTTCAGAGGCCAAATTGAAACAAAATCCACCGTAAAAAATGTTCAAGATATCATGCTTGAATATAATCTCATTGATATTTGGAGACTACGGAATCCGGATAAAAGGCAGTTTACCTGGAGGAAAAGAAATCCTATTATACAACGTCGTATCGACTTCTGGCTTGTAAGCGACGATTTACAAGACGATGTCAAAAAAGTAGAAATTATTCCAGCTATTAAAACCGATCAGTCGGCAATCAGCTTATCTGTTAATAGCCTCAAAGACCAACCATTTGGACCATCTTATTGGAAGTTTAATTCCAGCCTTCTGGACGACCAAAATTACATACAGTTAATTCAGTCAGAGTATCCAAAATGGATCTCCGAATAGGCCATTTTACAGTTGTGTGCTTAGTTACCTGGCCATGAATGCAAGCGAGGCTGGAGGTGACCTTGCTTTGATACAGACCTTCAAGCTTTTCTCATGTAAATGTTCACTAGTTAGCATGAGAACAACTTGATTTGCACAATAAAAGCAGAGGTCTGTATCAAAACAAGGTCAACTCCAGCCTCGCTGCCAGTCAGAGGCCAGGTCACTTTGCCAACAACTGTAAAATGGTCTAATTTCCGAAGTGAATGACAACAGAGTGCTGTGGGACCTAATTAAATATAGAATCAGGCAAACTACTATTAGATACAGCAAAGTGTTCGCTAAGAATCGAAAGGCGCAGCTTCTGCGAGCGGAAGAAATCTTAAAACTACGCGAGGAAAACGTCAACAGTAATCCATCTGAAGAAAACATTGCAAAGTTGGATGAAGCTAGGAGTGAGTATGAAACATTATATGATTACATTATCCAGGGCAAAATAATAAGATCGAAGGCGAACTGGTATGAACAAGGAGAGAAAAACACGAAATACTTTTTAAATCTTGAAACCAGTAAAACCAGGAGAACATCAGTTCGCCGCCTTATTAATGCAGACGAAAAATTCGTCTTAAACTCAAAATCCATAATGAAAGAACTCGAAGATTTCTATACATCACTCTACAAAACCAGCGAATCAACGGACTGTGACCGACGCTTTCAAGAGTTTTTAAATGGTGTTGATGTTCCTAAATTAAGCGACGATCAGAAAAATCTATGCGAAGGACTTTTGTCAAACGACGAATGCTTTAATGCTTTGTCTAAATTCCCAAACGGAAAAACACCTGGAAATGACGGCTTAACACCCGAGTTCTACAAGAAATTCTGGAATTTGCTTGGCCGTCTTTTGACTGATTCCTTGAATCATTCGTATATACATGGTGAATTATCTAACTCGCAGAAACAAGCAATAATAAGACTCATTGAAAAGAAAGGAAAGGATAGACGTTACATTAAGAACTGGCGACCCATTTCTTTATTAAATGTTGACACTAAAATTGCTTCGAAAGCTTTGGCATTGAGATTGGAGAAAGTACTGCCTTTTGTTATTAATGATGATCAATATGCGTACGTCAAAAATAGAACAATTTTTGATGCTGTCCGGTCAATTGACGACATCATGGAATATACGAGGATTAACCAAGTGCCTGGGTTAATGGTCGCAATTGACTTTGAAAAGGCATTTGACTCTTTAAGTTGGAATTTTTTATCGAACGCTTTACGATCCTTTAATTTTGGTAATTTACACCAACATATCAAGTTGTGTCACGAACAATGGTTTCTCATCACCAATGTTTAAAGTCGAAAGAGGTGTTAGACAAGGTGATCCTTTGTCGCCATACCTCTTCATTATAGCTTTGGAACTTCTTCTAATTAAAATTCGTAGCGACCCTTGCATTAAAGGCATTAAGATAGACAACACGGAGGTTAAACTCGCTGCTTTTGCCGACGATTTGACAACATTTCTACAGGACAAAGGTTCCTTAGAACATTTGTTTAGTATCCTAAAAGCATTTGAAGGGTGTTCCGGCTTGAAACTTAACAAAGACAAAACGGAAGCTTACTGGCTTGGTAGCAGCCATAATTGTAACGACAGCTTAGATATAGAAACGGTTAACAAACCTATGAAAATTCTAGGATTTATTTTACCTATAATTCACGCCTGAAAAACGAACTAAATTTTGATGCAACTCTAAAATCTTTAAAGAAAACTTTAAATAACTGGCAATGGAGAAATCTTACAGTCCTTGGTAAAATTCAAATTATAAAAACATTTGCGATGCCAAAACTGTTGTTCCGAGCTTCCGTGTTAACTTTTGATAAAAAATTTTTAAAACAACTTAACACAGTATTGTTTAATTTTTTATGGAAAGGTAAAGATAAAATCAAACGTCTCGCGCTGGTTAGTGATTATAGTGATGGCGGTCTTAGAATGCCCCATCTGGAATATGCAGTCAAAACCCAAAGAATCATGTGCCTTAAAAAGTTTATTGAAAATTACCATAGTCCATGGAAGTTAATCCTCTCGCACCATCTTAAAAATTACGGCGATAAATTCCTTCTTCACTGCAATTATGATGTTGCTGACCTACCTAAATCCTTTCCAAAGTTTTATCGCGAGTGTTTTGAAGCTTGGGCTACACTCACCGAGAAACAACCATCTTCGCGCGACCACGTTATGGAACAGATCCTTTGGAATAATAAACATATTCGAATCGATAACAAACCTCAATTTTGTAAAAAGTCACTTATGGCTGGAATCTCAAGAATTAAGGATATCTTCCTCACGAACGGAAAATTAAAACCTTGGAATTTTTTTTCAGAAAAAGGCCTTAATTTAAATAATTATCTGTTGATATTAGGACTTTCAAAAGCAATACCGGAATCATGGAGGGTTTTGTTAGATTCAGGAACTACATGTTGCTCTCAAACCCCAGATCCGGACTTTACGGATTTTACAGAATTAATTTTCCACTCAAAGACCGGTGATATCAATCTGATTCAACTCACTAGTAAAAAGCTGTACTGGTTTCTTGTAGAGGATATACGTGTACACCCTACTGCGAGGTTAAAATACAACTCCATATACAACGACCAAGATTTTAACTGGAAACAGATTTATTTAATCCCACACAAAGGGACTTTAGATATAAGAACGAGAATTTTTCAATACAAATTGCTTAATCGCATTGTATATACCAACAAATTGTTATATAAAATAGGGTTATCGGACACTTCTTTGTGCACGTTTTGTGGGGAGTATGAAGAATCCCTCGAGCATTTGTTCTTACACTGTCGATTCAGCAATAACTTTTGGATGCAAATTGTTTCCTGGTTGAATGACTTAAATATTACAATCATTGAGCTTAAGGATAGCGAGATCATGTTAGGTTATATAAACGAAAGCCCGCATTGTTTTTTTCTTAATCACGCCCTTATCATTGGTAAGCAAGTAATTTATTCAAGCCGACTGAGCAAATCTAAGCCTCTATTTTCTCAATTTATAGTCAAACTGAAGCATATAGAACGCATTGAATATTATATCGCTAAGAAGAGGGATAGGAGTAGTTTTCATGAAAAGAAATGGAAAATGTTAAGAAAATAATTTTTAAATTCAATAAGTTAATTATCATGTAGTAGCTATTAGTATACTTTATTAACACTGTAGGTATGCGTAGTTTTGTAACTAGGTTGAGTAATTTTTGTAATTTGTGGTGTAACAGTAGTGTACGTACATGTCCAGTAAAAAAAGGTATAAGTAGTGTAAGTAGTGTAAGTAGCAAGTACAATGTAAGTGTAAATGTAAGTAAAATATTAATACTGTAAGTAGTGTAAGTGATCGTCTTGTAAATAAAATTGTCTATTTAATAAAAAAAAAAATAAAAATAAAAAAAAAAAAAGTAATAGAGTTTATGTTTTTGGGCATAAATATGTTTTGGGCCCTTCTCAGGCTCATTTTAGCCCTCGCTTAGCGGCTCGGGCTAAAATGAGTCTAAGTCGGGCCCAAAACATATTTATGCCCGCGAACATAAACTCTGTTGTTATATTTTTTCGCTTCCAAGCCTGCAAAATGCCATCTAAGGAATACGGTTTCAGGGGCTGATCCAGGAATTTATAAAAGGAGGGGGGGGGGGGGGTATTGTACACTATCAATGAATGTCACCTGTTCATGTCGCTTGTTATACCTGATACGACCTTTGCGAAATGTACATTATCTTTTCATAACTTGACAAACAGTCGAATGGTGAAAGTGAAATAACTTCGCAAAAACAATTTTATTCTGTTATTATTTTGCGAAAAATCAGGCAAAATAACAAAGAAAAAATTCTCAAAGGGGGGGGGGGGGTTGCAACCCCCTCAACCCCTCCCCTGGATCCGCCTCTGGGTTTCATGAATTCACTGAAAAATACAGTTGAAACACGTAGCTGTTGGTGTCAAAAAAAAAATTGTAACGGGCGCGCAAATGAATTATGTGCGCATAATTATTCAGACTGGTCATGGTTATGTTGTTCTTTTAATTTATCTGAGAGGAAACTTATTATTAGGTATTTTTTTTTGGCAATAACAAGTATAAACCTAAGTTAAGAGATCCTTAAACATTTTTACATCCCAGAGACAAATTCCAGGACCCTGGATATCTAAATTTCTCATGATCAATGTTTGTTTTTAATCAATGAGGCTGAGTAGGATCAAGGAGGGTGTTATCCACCGGGATCTGCAGAGTTCTTTATATCCTACGAAAGTCGAATTCAATAATTGCTTTATTATTTGTTCAAAATAATTTCAAACTCTTAAAGGAGAAAATGAGCTCTTTGTTTTTCTGCTCACCAAAAAAAAACAACCTCGTTTCCATGTTTTTTTTCGGTCAACGGTTCAATGACGTCATTTTAACATCATTAGTTCAATTATTTGCAGTAGGCCACGCTTTTGACGTCACTACATCAATATGACAAAGTTCTTTCCAAATTTGGTCAACAGCAGCTGCTTATGGTGAATTTTGCGTGTGGATTTAACCAATCAGAAACGGGAAATATTTTGAATGAATAATAATGAAACTTATTAGCTTTATATCTTGGGTTTGTAGCCAATATATTGCAGACTCTGAGTGGCCAATCTTAGGGTGTGATTCTTTCATAATGCCCATGGGCCTACAAAAACAAAGCAAAAAGTTATTAAATGACTATTACTTTTTTCTAAATATTGCAGTGGCTGAAAATTGGTTGCTCTTGATAACTTTTGAAAAAATAGAGAAAAAATGTGCCTTCAAAATACACAAACTCACTCACAAGCTATAAAGTATTTTTAACTGGGTAAAAGATCTTTGCAATGTCGTTTTCAGTGAAACTGCTGAAAAAAACATGTTGCTTTGTTACACTGCACCCTAAACAAACACATTATCTTGTTCGTAAGAGGCAATACAATTAATGTTAGAAAGGCAATCAACTGGAACTAGTTCTATTTTTAACCGAACAAACATGTTTTGTTTTTTTTTTTTCTCAGAGATCAATTAGGAACATGTACAAAGTTCTGGCCAAAAGGATGACTTCCATCTTGATGAAGGTTGGGTAATTCAATGATATGAACATCTGATTTTAGAAGAAAAAGTGTTTTGTCAAAACAAATAAGGGAAAGTGACCTGTTTAAAATTCATACATGTGGGCTAACCTTAACAACAGTCTGTAATCCTCAACGGCTATACTTCAAATACAAAGATTGCTTGTGTTTATTGCTGCCTTGTGGCTGACATCAACCATCAGGCAAAGTGATAAAGGAATCCCTGTTTTGTAGAGTAATCTGCAATAACACCTACAGCTGTAGAACTACATGTACATGTATGCATGATTTCCAAAATGTGTTTTGATGTTTAAATATCTGAAGAACAGTGTTACAATGAATCAAAGTGAATGTTTTGTTGATGCTAAATCTTTTTAGAGTACGTTCAGAGAGCAACACAGCAATCTTTGACAGGCTAGGGTTATACACCAAATCTTTCTTGAATATGCAGGAGCCGAGAGATGTCCATGGACTAGGGCCATTATTGAAGGTACACTGCTCCTTGCCAAGGCATTTTATTCAAATGTATTCATGTGCTTTTTATATTGAAACTGAAACTTGTTCCATGAATGAACTTTGAAGGGGTTTTAGTAAGGGTCAAGCAAATTGGCCAGCTGTATAGAAGATGATTTTACCTGCCCGTTTTGACCATCTAGGGAAAAAGGTTTTCTTTCAAAGAAGTTCAGTTTATAAAGTTTTGCCTGCCTGTGAGAACCAGTTGCCCTCTTGTTGAAAATGTCAATAAAACCCCTACTTAAGTTGATTTCATTAATTAGAAATTATTTCTAAAACATTTCTTAATTACAACTAGTACGTGGAAAAATAAAACAAATAAACAAGTAAAAAAAAGGTTTCCATGCTAATCAGCGGAACCAGGCTGAAGTTTTACCTGCAACAACGACATTATAGCAAAAAGCAGCTACAAAGAAAACAAACGTTATTTCTTTGTTTATGCGCATGCTTAGCGACCATGTGATTGAACTTTGGATCTCACCCCGTATCTGTGGGGTTGCATTTGAAAACAAGTATTTCGTTACTACGGGTAACTGAAGTACCTCACCTCTCCGGGGTCCCCCGTTTCCATGTGAACAGACCCTTAGTAGATATACATGTATCATCAAGAGATTACAAACTAGGAGTGTTTTAGGACTCCAGTATGAAATAGCAACCAGTAACAGCCTGACTGTCAAAGTTTCAGTTAAAATACTATATTTTTGTAAGATACATATAGGGCTGCTTTTAAGTTAGTCAGGTTTCAAAATTCGCAAGATCGCAAAGTTTGTCAAGCTACTTTATCCAGCTATTTAATTAGTTTCCTCCCTACAGTAGTTCTTTAAAAAGAGAGATTTCTTGTTATACTTAAGAATATTTCATCAATTTAAAAATCTTTTTATTTATTTTATAGTGCACATGTAAAGTCATTGTTCACTGAAAATCAGCAGTATTTAGAAGAAAAAAGGGTTGAGGAGTAGACCCAAACTAGACCTTTCTTGTATTCAGCTTTGAGCTACATTTATCATTGACTCGGCTGAGTTGCCTCAGCAAAGACCATTGTAATTTGTCTTTTTTTAGGGAGAGATTGAAGGTAAATCTCTATGGATTGGAAATATTTGTTGGCCCTACTAAGGCAAGCTCAGTCAGAGTATGTGTCAGGTTAGCCATAACCCCCATAAAGGAGAATCAGATATTTTTTTTTTCTCAGGTGACAAACAGGTGACTTCTGTAAACTTTGAATCATAATTGGACAGAAATTTAAGAATTTTATAATTTCTTAGCTGTTGATTGACAGTGTAAATTGTTTTTTTTGTCATTTATTGTAAATTTCAATGGAGCAGGCAGCAAATAATGTTAGAAATTTCTCATGTGATGATAGAATGTAGACGAACAAGAACCTATAACAAATTAATTTTGATATAAATTAGGTTTCACTTTACTTTAGTTTGTTACATATCTGTATCGAGCAAAACCCTCCAATTTGTATGGCAGATTCCAGTGATTATGTCAATAAAATATTTTAATTGTTTTCAAACAAGCTAAGGAACTCCTGCTATGACTGTCCCTTTCAATTGTGGTTATTAGACATTGAGGTTCTGGTGGACTATATTTTCGAAATTACCACCATTGATGATTTCTGTCATTTTTCCATTATTAACAAAGAGACCAATTTCTGAGCATTTAGGCACACGACAAAGGTAAATTAAAGATTAATTAATAACTGTAATTGAACTGGGTGGAGTGCAATTTGGTCTGAAATCATACGCATGATTTGAAACCCAAATTGCACGACCCAAAGTTCAATTACCACTTTATTAGATCCATTTTTAAATCACAGAATTTAATAGCCTAAATACAGGAACAAGATTTTGGTCAGGACCACTATTAATTGAACCAAGTTGCCGAATTTGCCAAACAATGGTATTTTTTGTCTTCTATTTTCCAGCAATGTGATTGGTGAGTTTAAAAAAAGCCTTAAAATCTGATTGGTTGTTGTTTTACTGTCCCACTTCTCATTGGCTGAGAAAAAGATGCGATTTAGAGCAAAAGATAGTGCGATTCGTAAATAAATCGCACCGCTGAGAACCAATCACATTACAATGATAACCAGTATTAGTATATACTAAAACAGTGGATTACGTTGATGGTGCGCGCTGATTGGCTCGTCAAACTCTGGATATCCTGTGCTATTTACCTCCGAGCAACTCGAGAGAAAATGGCGCCCGGTTTGCATCCGTGAAAAATGAAGAAATCATCCAAATTAATTTGTTTTTGAATTGGTGTTTATTAACTCACTGTTTTAAGCCGTGTTCACACTAAATGTTAATTATATTCAACTGAATTACGATTCAATATATCATACTCCATTCGATTTTATTCAACTATGGTTCTGTTCACATCTGCGAAAATTCAAATAAATGAGGCAGGGTAACCTCGCAATTTAAAGTTGAAAACAAAATGGCGCCCTATCGAACAGCTGCCATGATATTCACCGCAATACTTGATTTGGAGGCCAGGAGAAAGGCCAAGGAAGCTTCGAAGGCTAGAAGAAGAAGAATACGCCGTCTGAAACAGCAACAACGGATGAGACAAACCACCACGTGTCCGACATTTTGTTCAATCACGCAGTGTAATTACTTCAAACAACCCCCTTTGGGTTGTTTGAAGTAATTGTAATCCAATTATAATCAGGGACTGTAATTAGTTGATGTGAAGCCATTTCATATTTAATTCGATTATAATTCGATCATAATCGAGGCCTAATGTGAACACGGCTTATTAGTATAAACTAAAACAACTATTCACCGCAGTGTCGGTGGCTAGCGGTGGATATCCACCGCTAGCTACCTCCACTTCGGTGAATAGTTGTTAAATATCAAAATGGATTTAATAAAAACTTTAAGTTAACATTTAAGGAGTATTAAAAGACAAATTAAAGATAACTTTTGGAGCCACCAAGCACAACTTAAAGCTAACCTAAAGTAACTTAAATATACCTTGAAGACAACTTAAAGGATCTTCCTAAAGCCTATGAAATGAGCCTATAGGCTGACTTTAATTTCTGATCTTTCAAATTTCAAATTGAAGCCTACATATCTTGATTTTTTTTTTCATGGAAGCCAAACTTTAATATATTGTTGACTGATTTTCGAAAATACTAAGATCTGAAACGATGTTTCGATGAGGTATTTAGCCCAAATGTCGCCATGGACATGCCATGTGTTCAAGTTTCGAAGGCAATACCTACCTTTTTACTGGAACTGCTATTGAATTCCACAATCGGAAGGCTTGGCAAATGACTAGAGTTTAGGAAAAAAAAAAGGATTTTGAAGCAGGTAAGCCGGCTGTACTTAGAAAAAAATCTGCTCCGATAGCTTGACTCAATACTAGCCTTGAGTGCCCCTACTTGCTTGTACATCAAATTAAAACTTTAGAAATACTGATATCCTACAGGTTTTGTTCGAGAATTTTTTTTTGCCAAGAAGGGACTACAATTCTCGAGTGTAAAGACAAGAGCTTTCAGCTTTGTCTCAAATTTTCAAAATTAGCTTCTCGGCCATTACGTTCAGGTATATGCATGATTACGCCTTACCTGTTCAATCGCGATAGAATTTGTTAGTCTCTTTGAAAACTGAACGT
>OZ026607.1:13476140-13478640 GCA_964020085.1 Micromussa lordhowensis
TAGTTATTTAGGCACAACATTCCAATTAAAATACCGTCTTAAAAGCACGACTACTGCATTTTCAGTTCACAGAGTATCTCGGCAGGGGAGCAACTCCTAACTTTCGTCAGGTATTTATATATGAGTTACATACTGCAATACAATGTACATGTAAATGTGTAAAGATTACACTGCACACTGTCTACAACATACATCAATAAATTATTACTCTTGTGAATGTATCAAGTTCAAAGCTTACATTAAATGAATACCTACAAAAATATAGTGACCATTAACTGATAATATTCAATGTTTTTTTCAAGAATGGCATGCCTTCTCTACAAAAGATGCTGAGGAGACAACTTATGCAACAGTTCCTCTAAAAAACTTCGAAAGCCAACAACTTACATCGTTGGAGACCTTAAACACATGTTTGATCCAGTTGAAAGTCACTCATACATTGAAACTATCACTAAATGGACTGTTTTCAGCCCTGGTTTGTTATTGAGTCACAATTTAACTTGTAACAAGTTTTTATCATGGTTTTCTATCTCTAAGAAAAATTTTGTGCAAAAAAAATCTCAACACAGGTTTGACCGAAAAAAACACCAATTTTCTTCGTTAACAATAGACACCCTTTAGCATACTATATGACTTTGTAATTTTATCAACTGTTGAAATGTATCTTCTGCATATATAATTTTACATTATGACCCTCTAGATGGAGGCTAGATGCTCGTGCATTCATTATGACCCTCTAGGCGGTACTACTTTCTTAGGTAGTACCAATTAGAGAGACAAGACAACAGAAGAGAAAAAGTAATCATCTTTCTTGTGTCTTGTTGCTCTAAGCTAGTGGAAACTTAAACAGCAAAGCCTGAAAACATATAACAAAGATCTAGATGTGAATTAAATGGAGGCTAGATGCTCGTGCATTCATTATGACCCTCTAGGCGGTACTACTTTCTTAGGTAGTACCAATTAGAGGGACAAGACAACGGAAGAGGAAAACTAATCATATATCTTGTGTCTTGTTGCTCAAAGCGAGTGGAAACTTAAACAGCAAAGCCTGAAAACATATAACAAAGATCTAGATGTAAATTAAATGGAGGCTAGATGCTCGTGCATTCATTATGACCCTCTAGGCGGTACTACTTTCTTAGGTAGTACCAATTAGAGGGACAAGACAACAAGAGAAAAAGTAATCATCTTTCTTGTGTCTTGTTGCTCTATGCTAGTGGAAACTTAAACAGCAAAGCCTGAAAACATATAACAAAGATCTAGATGTGAATTTAATGGAGGCTTGATGCTCGTGCATTCATTCTGACCCTCTAGGCGGTATTACTTTCTTAGGTAGTACCAATTAGAGGGACAAGACAACAGAAGAGAAAAAGTAATCATCTTTCTTGTGTCTTGTTGCTCTAAGCGAGTGGAAACTTAAACAGCAAAGCCTGAAAACATATAACAAAGATCTAGATGTGAATTAAATGGAGGCTAGATGCTCGTGTATTCATTATGACCCTCTAGGCGGTATTACTTTCTTACATCGTACCGATTAGAGGGACAAGACAGGATCAAAAGCTAAGCGTGCAAGCTTGGGTTAAGTGATCTAGGATTTTACAGCAATATCACTATCACAGCATTCGGTCTTTATAAAAAAAAGGTTTCTACTTCAACTGTTGGGAAATTACTTTATAAATTCTAATTCGTGTACGATATCAACTTCACATAAATTAAAGGCAAGGTTATACTCTGAATGCTACTCAAAAGAAGCTCCAAAAGCTCATAGAGGAGGATTTCAAATTGGTATATTGCAAAACATACTTCTTTTTCTTCTTCGACGCGTGGTTTGTCCCCTCGATATATTACTCCGTAAAGAAAAGAAGGCCAACAGGTCGCCATATTGGATTTACCGAGAATTTCCGAAAGCCGACCGAATCGGATATTCGTTCCTAGTACTCCTCGGCGGTCCCTCTAGACGGTATGATTTAGGCACAACCGTGGAGGTTAAGGAGATTACCGAAGCTCGCCATTCTTCCCTGAAGAGTTAGGTCAAATAAAGGCTTAACACGAAGCCAAGAAAACAACAAGGGAAAAAAAAATCATTTGATACTTCCGATTCAAGGATTCGGAATTTTTTAACGACTATTAAGTTATATTGTGTTGGAAAAAACATAATTTTCATTTTTTGTCGAAAACGTAAAAACCTTAAAACTGTAGTCAGAATAAACCATTTGTCGAAGCAAACGCTTTTGTTTCAAGGATTCAGGCTTTGGGAAATGTTTGTGACTCTAGAGTTAAATTGTGGGAAAAACAAATTCATGTTTTGGTGGAAAAATACGTGTAAGAAAACTGTAGTGAGCATAAACTTGTTGTCAAGCCATGTTTCATGGAAGTTTCTTACAACAGAATACTAGCTTTGCTTCTTTTCTAATACTTTACTTCCCCTTCTTTTCTAGTTCGTTTTATTTTCTTGTTTGACTCCTGCCCTCCTTTCCAAATTTTCAATTAGGCCTGTTTA
>OZ026607.1:13483640-13493640 GCA_964020085.1 Micromussa lordhowensis
ATCTGTTTTGTATAGTAAATAGTTATAACAGTCACTGTTAGAAGCAATATCACGTGGATTTTTTTTAAAGAATCGTCCAAAAGTCAATTAAATGTCTTCTATTCCTTTAAATGTTTTTGATTTAGGGTGTTCAACGATTTTTGGTTTTAACGTGCTCAAGAAAATGAAAATGTACATAAGAAGTGATTTGCGCTAATGCGTGACTAACCGGATTTCCGGCATCGCTGTAACACAACACAACTTTTCCCCCAATTAGTTCTTTTTCTTTCCATGTTACATTGACTTTAAAGAATGCAAAAATAGCTTCAAATCAAAAATAAACTGCCGCTGGAATGACATGAAGCCGTTTAAAGTAGGTGCAACTTAGAGTGAATTCTATCAAAACACCAAACGTTTAACATATAAATGTTAAAATTGCATAAAAAGTTTCAATCCAAAAAACCGTAGGGAAGTATGAGTTTTACGTGTTCAAAATTGGCCTTATTTTGTGTATTTTATAGCACATTCCGAGTCAAAAACGTGGGAGGGGGTGGTCATTCTCCGAGAGAAAACATTTAAAATTCCTTAAACCCCTACCATTCGTATTCATATGGGATAGACTTTGCATGACTAGAATATCTTTGAAATCTGCCGAGCCCCATCTTTTGGCCCTGCCTGGTTTCCTCAGACAATGACTCTTAACAGCGTTTCTTTTTCGCCGTTTCACTAAAAGTTTGATCAAAAACAATATTAACAATAATAATAATGCAAATAAAAAGAGCCCACATCTATCCAGTCTTACAACATGCACTGCAAGATGAGAAATCCGTCCTGTCTTAATTGTGGCTGTCCAAGCATGTGAATGGTCGTTGATAAACGCCTCAAAAAAATTCTTCATTGCGTATTTCAAGGTCACGAGGATATGTCATAGCCACCTGCCCCCTTAATGAACTAACATTGCTAAGAGTGGACTGGGTGCAACATCTGATTTCAGATTGTGTCCGTGAATTAATGAGAATACACCGTCCTAGATAACACATGCCAAAATAAAAGTTTTTACAATTGATCCGCTAATTACATTTACCGCAGACCTATCCCTCGCACCAAAACCTTAAGATAACAAAACTCCACAAATCCTGGTTTTGACAACAAGTTTATTTTCACCAAAGTTTTCTTGTCTGCTTCTGTATACAACTGAGTCGAAAAGTGTATCCTTGCCACGCCAAAAAAAAAAAAACCAGCAAATGAAAAGAAAGAAACGAATGCTTTTTTTTCAAAGATTTAAAATATCAGTAAATCCTTAACACATCTCCTTGTCGTCGTTCAGGCTTATTAAGCCTTTACTTAGCCTGACTCGGCAGCAAAGAAAAGCGAGCTACTGCGTTCTCATACAGCTTAACTTTGTTGTAATCCATGTCATGGCTCAAGATCTCAATGCGATGGTCAATAAAGTGATAATCTGGCATCTCGACAGCTTTCTTCGCTCTGTAATGGAGAAAACGAAATCAGAGACAGTGGGCAGGGTGTATGAGCATGTGAAAAATAAAATACTGCCCCTAACAATGATCGTTGCCGAAGATCGTTTAATTTACCACAGAATAAAAATCTTAATCCCTTGTAAATAAGGTCATGATCTTAATCCCTTGTAAATAAGGTCATGAGTTTGGTACTAATTAGATCTTGCCTGTGAGATCCAGGTAAGTTTTGGTGAGGTATCCTACGGTCACTGATTCTACTAGGATAGCGTTCGCGCATGTCTTGATAACATTGCGTCGTTTACTTCTTATTCCGTGTTGCCAAATCCCTTAAATACTTAACAACTTACTTGTAAGTACTTTTGAAGTCACATCGGTAATGGCCACCGCCGCCTCCAAGCAACAGAGCCATGTTAACATCACCCTTCAGCACTCCATCACGCCCATACATTTTCTCAGTGGACGGCTCCCATTTCACAATGTTCTTTTGCATAACTGGACCATTGGAAGGAAAGTTCACACCATGATATTCAATATCATATATAAAGCAGTCGCATTCTATGCTGATGGAAGAGATGTGAGACGCAATACTCATTAATGTGACAATAACTACTTTGGAAAAGAGCATTAAAATTTTAGTCTTAACTATTTTATAATGACACTTTCGAATACTCCAAAAATGCAATCAAGTATTTGTTGATCTATGAATAAACTCCAACAAAATGACAATAAAAAGATGAAAAAATTAAAGTGCTTAAGGTGATATTATGAGAACTAAACAAATCTTAACTTATCACTCTGGAACACAATGCTTTACGTTTATCTCTGCAGGAGACAGACAGTTACCTGATGTTGCTTGAGACGGTGCAAGTTCCCCCGTCTTCGTAAGTCATGGTTCGTTCCCAGGAATACCCCTGGGGAAAAGTCTGCTTGAAATAGTCTGCTATATCATGTGGATATTTGGTGAATACCCTGTTCCCGTACTCGACTGCTGGTGTCAAGATGTCAAAAGCAAAAGGCAGAGGTCCGCCTTCTTTAACTGTAAGGTCTATGGTCTGTTTTCCACTAAAAAACAAACAAGAAACCAACTTAGACGAAAAGTTTTTTTCTTCGTTTATGTATGCAATGCAGTTTCACACAAAGCACTGAGTAGTGATGTTGGCAGAAGTCGACTTGGTTTAATCGATATCATGATGGCACTGAAAATTTAAGCTTAAATTATTTTAGTCCGACACTATTCTGTTAATAGATTTGGTTCCAATGAAACAAATGAAACAAGTGAATAGTTGATCTCGACGTTGAGAGTCTGAGCTCCAGCATTGAGAAGCAAAGGATTGTTTATTCCTTGGTTAATATTTGATGGCTTCCTTTTCTGTTCCTTTAATTTCTTTCTCTCTTTCTCTTTATTTAGTCAAATTTTAATCAAGTTACAACGCGTTTTTTTTTTTTAAGCTAGGAGGACGCCATATGAAGAGATTGTCTTAACTGTCCTATTCATTTGTAACAAGTTAAAGAAATCGCATGTCTACACCTGTAAATAAAACATTTAGTTCACCGTTTGGGCGTTTCCGCTCTTTTCAATAATGTCCACTTTTTCAGTGCTTACTTTGACATAAATGAGAACCCAACGAACTCTTAAAGAAAAGAAAAGCTAATGAAAAAAAGTACGCAAGAAACAAGGCGAAAAACACGTGATAAACTAGACTTGGCAGGCTTAAACACGTACGGTAATAGCCTGATTACACCATACTGGGTGTGTCCTTTAATCTAACATAACCCCACACTGAATTGAATATGAAACGTTTGTTTAATTTTCTAGTAATTTTTATTGTCTGGCTTAGAAACACATGACAAATTTAGAGCCTACGAATTAAGTGACATATATAAGAGAAGGAAAAAAAAACTTTTAGCCTATCAAATCAATCCTTGTATTCATTAGCTTTCGAGTTTAAAAAGTCTAAAAGTCTAAAAGTCTAAATTGTCACTATGTTCTTAGTTCGTCACCTAACCGGTCGAACTGCCAAATGGAGGAAAAGAAGACACCGTATCTGTTGTCATAGAAAGGGGAAAAACGGATTTCGGTAGTTTATGTCGCTCACTAAAAAGCCTGGGAAAACTATATATTACCTTAATTTAAGCTCTTTTCGACCGTAAAACTTAACACAAGGGATAGACCTTTTTAAACTTTTACTCACTCCCAAGGGCTGCCTATTCCTTCCCCTTCAATGACGAACTTGTGCCCATTTACAGCGCCTTCCATACGCAGCTTTATCTTCATGTCTTGTTTAATCACACTCTGCGGAATTAGATTGAGGTACATAAAGTGTGAGATCAGTAACCAGTTAATAACAATTAGTAGAGTAAATTTATCAGCAAGGAACGAATTTAACTTTCTTTCCTGTGGAACACTTACCATGATGGTAGACGTAAAGTACGTTATCTGTCTTATACAGCTCTAGTAGCTCTCCTTGTTCAATCTGCTCTCTTCGAGATCTCCGAAGTGAATGAGACCACAACAGGGAGAGTGCTGCTTTAAACCTGATTGTTACATAACTGTCGTCTGTCCCACTACAACGCGCCCATTCATTGCCTAGTTCATGGTCACAATGAAAGTGTTCATCTAACAATGAAACTGTTTACCGCTAAATGCCATGAGCGGGCAACACTGCGAAACGTTTGACGTCAAACGTGAAACAGTTCAAGGTTACCGCGAAATTTACACCGCTGTTGCACGTGATTAGAGCGTACAGCTGAAGGTCACCTGATATTGTGGTTATATAACAGGTCACTTCGTCTTGGGAAACATTGATATTCTCGACAAACAAAATTCACTGTTCCCCTCGGGACCAGTCATTAAATGTGTACTGTCACACCCGAAATTCGATTTTACAAAACAACTATAAGTCGGGAACCTTTTACAATAAAGGAGGCGAATGCAACCATAACACTACTGGAAAAAGGATCCGTTCAAAGCCTGAACATTTTTGTCAGGTCATTTTTCAAGTAGCGCATTCGCTTCTATCATCATGTCTACATTTAATTAGTTCTGCTGGACATCTATTATCTTTGTAATAAAGCCGACTGATGACAAACGACCCGTATTGGAATTTGCCCTGGAATGAAATAAAGTAAATTATTTTGTTGTTGCTGTTTTCTTTTTTTATTTGATTATCTTAAACTTCCTGTTCGTTAATTACCTATTTAATGCGGTCACCATATGGTATCAAAAGCGCAGTCATTTTCACGAGTAATCTGCTCATCTCCACATAGGTGGTGAACATAAGTAAGTTTATCAAGTAACACGGAGGAATACTACAAGCTTTTCTGGACTGTCCAATGTCCTTGACCTGTGATAAAAGTTAATTCGGTCGCTAAACCTCGCGGCGAGGTTTTCATCTCTCCTTAAAATAGCAACCACATTTCTTCGACTGATGCTTATTTTACATGAAGTTTAGAAACTTATAGAAGGTAGTAAACGTCTGTCTAATTGCTTTTCAAACGGTCAGCCCTTGGGTTGACAATCAGTTTTTTTTTTTTTTTACAGTTACGTGTAAGCTTGCATATGGAAGCATATGCAAGCTGTACATTTAACAATTATTCGCCTCAGGCTCGGTGAATATTGTCGAATAATCCCCTCGACTTCGTCTCGGGGATTATTCGACACTATTCACCGAGCCTGAGGCGAATAATTGTTTTAGTATAATTTCAGAGTTGAAGAACAGAGAAAACGACAGTTAACACATTTTATTTCCGGTCAAACATTTTTACATCCGCTCTGCGGGGCCTTGCGCGTGAATTACATGATCAATCACTTGACAAGTGACAAGTCCAATTTTAGCAAGCTTCGGAAGTCCGCACTCGACAATCGTTGAATTTACAAAGGGGCAATCTCCAAAACAAAAACGCTGCAACCAAAACGAGCAGCTTAAAGTCTCTTAACAAAGAGGAGTTTAATCCATTCACTCACTTGTTCATATTCATGTTGAAAGTGAATGACCAACCTTGGAAATTCCCTGATGGGAGAATGGCTTGTGTGCACCTATCAATGTCAAGCCGGCGTGGAAGGGGGGGCGGGGCATACTGAGGGCGGGCATTTGATCGATTGCTTTGGCCCGGGGGTAGAGCATTTGAATTATCTTGCTGTCCCCGGTGGTAGCGATATTTGAATTATACTAGGCAGTCAAATGCCTCTACTCCCAGGACATACATGTCAAAGTTAAAGAAATCAAAAGTCAACCTAAAAAACCTGCTGTGAAGTTGCACTGCAGGCTTTTAGCCATATGGGTGTCCAGGCGTCCTGTGGGCGGTCACTTTCTACTGAAAATTGTTTTATTTTTCATATGCTGCCTTATAAATTGCTCATTTGAGCAGGCCCTATAGCACAATTATGGATGGGCACTTTTTAAATTATTGCTAAAAGCCTGTTCCATTGTGTCCCAAGTCCCAAGTATTGCATATAAAAACCTGACTTCTCTCCTTTGGGAGACGAGGGTCATGCACTTAGTGTCCTCGAGCTTTCTCGCTCTTGCTGTATACAGTTGTTGTTGTTGTTGTTGTTTACGTATAAATGCTGCATTAAAAAAAAAACAAATATCTAGATTTAGCCGCTCTCTATCACACAACGCTTCGCTATCGGAAAGAGGGGGTCCAGGGACAATTGTCTGCACATGCTAGTAGTTTTAGCTATTTTCTTAGGTAATCGCTACAAACTAGTAATACCTACCGGTAGAGTGCCAACGAGGAAAAACTATCGCAATTGCGTGGGGAATGGAAATTACGAAGTAACTGGACTACAAGACATTGTGTAAACTGAATCATTGTTGAAGAAAGCATTGCAAAACTCACATGCTATTTTTGTTGTGTAGAATGTATACAAGAACGAAACGTTTAAAGGTAGATTGGAGTTGAAATATCTCTGTCCTTTGCATTACGTGAGACAAAACTGAAACTGTAACATTGTTGATAGGAATTAGCATGAATTGTAATGTGCCATGTTTGTGTTTTAACATGTTCTACCATTAGAAGGATAAGGTATACGTCTAAACAAATATCTTCCAAGGAATGTGAAAACGGTAACATTTTGATATCCACGTGAAAAAACGAAACTAGTCTTACCATTATGGCCCTTTATAATGATTTACAAGTAACAACATACACAATAGAGGAAGCATTATAAATTCCCGTGAGTGGTTGCTTCGGTGCACGCACTTCATCAAGTGGACTTTGGACCTGAACACTTAATATCGGATTTCCAATGCAGCTAAGCTCCCTGAAATTTTGGAATAAAAAGACTATCCAAACTGATTTTTAAGCTCCCTGAAGCTTGACTGATAGTGGCTTCCTGGCAAACAGAGCTTGGACTGTTTTTCGCTTTTGGCCACGCTAATGCTAAGCACAAACAACCGTACAAACTAACAGCGACACGACGTTTCCGTATACTCGTGACTCGTTGGTCGATCAAAGTTTGTAATTTGGAGCACACTAGCTCGATTAAAATGAGGCTTTATACCTCCTCTGATTGAGTTTATAGTGAATATATCCAAGTGTTTTTTATTTCCTTTTTTATGGCACGCTGGCCGACTTTGTCACGACAATTGACAGTTGTTTTGGGAAGACAATTGATTGTTGTTAATGGCACGCTTTTTGGAAAATCGCCCTATGAGGTTATATTGAATAGTTTCAAGTGGTTTTGTTTCTCAAATGGCACGCTGGCCGATCTGGTCAAGACAATTGCCTGTTTGTGACTGGCTGCCTCGCTGGGCGATGTTAGCCTCTTTTCTCACTTCGCAAGTCGCACGATGGCAAACAGGAAAACACCAGAACACACCTCGCAAGTCGCACGATGGCAGAACACACCAGAAAATGACCATGAGGTCGATTTGGCCATGTGATCACCGATCATGATCCTCCTGATGTGATTGGTTTAGATAAAAAAAAAATACCGCGATGCCATTGGCTAGCTCGAGACAATTACCAATGATGTCACTCTTACATTACCTTATGCTTACACTTTTTCATTCGAGATTTCTTCTGCCTGTACCAAAACTCGCGCATCGCCTCTATAATGCTGCCGCCTCGTCACCCTCGCGTCCCGTGAGGGTGACTCGTTGGCAATCATTTCCCGGGAATTTCAGTTATATTTGACCTCACATTTTTGCCCGTGGGTAGGGAATTTTACATCAACTTTTTGGAAAATGTCAAAATCCCGCCCTATGCCCCATCTCGCCCCCCCCCCCCCGGCCGGCTCGACAGTTTTCTTCGATTTGACTAACGGACACGCTGTTGGTTGGCATTGTGAGGATTCTTTCAGCTGAATTTCCTGACTGAGTTGCTGTACTTGTGGTTGGATTAGATGAAGTGGACGCTGGTGGCGTGCTTTCACTGCCATGAATAAATGAAGTTAGCACCGACGACATGCTCTTCAATTGAATTGATTTAAGGTCGGCCTTGCACAATAACTTTCGATGCTTGTGTCGCTTTTATGGCCAGTTACTGCTTTAATTTGTCTGTCTCCACGTTGTTTGAAGACAGAACTGTGACGGTTGTCGCTCTCAGAGAATGGTTAGTGTAGTACGGCATGATACCGGCTCTCTTGGTCATCTTTCGCATCATGCTTTCTGAGGAGTTATGGCCAAAGACCTCCCTCTCAAACCAGATGTTGTCTTTTTCTGGGTCGAACCTCAGGGAGATCTCCTTAGGACGCTGGAATAAGACATCAACTTCAGGATGAAGATGACAAAGATACGCTTTAATCGTCTGATCTTCCGTGTCGTCGGAGCTCCGGAGCGAGCGGTCCGGGTTCGAGCCCTGGCCGGGAACAGTGTGTTGTGTTCTTGGGCAAGACACTTTACTCTCACAGTGCCTCTCTCCACCCAGGTGTATAAATTGGTACCTGCTATTTGTTGGAGAAACCTAACAAAATTGCGGGGCAGTGACCTGCGATGGACTAGAATCCCGTCCAGGGGAAGTAGAAATACTTCTAGCCGCTTCATGATACAGAAACCGGGATAAGCTCCGGTAGCTATGAGCCAGCCTTGGCTTCAAGGCTTCACTTTTGTTTCGTTAAACTGAACAGTGTCGCAAATTGAGACTTTCTTAATGAACGAAGGTGAAAGCAAATTGCGATCTAAGACGGCTCTGATTGACAACTGATAAACTTGTTTTCTTGTGATAGCTGCCGTATTTTCTTCTTGCTGATAAATAAAACTTTGAAAGGCAGTTGTTCATTTCTTCGGCTTCCATAGACTCGATCTCCGTTGTGAATTACTTTTGCTGTGCGAACCATTCTGTCTGAAAAGAATTTAAAGCGGATTACCTTTGAATAGTTTAACACTATATTTTGTTGCATTCTGAGCACTTTTGGGGGCTGCATTTATTTTCATTTCGGATATTTCCTCGTCGGAAACTTGGGAAAACCGGCTCACAGCCATTTCGTTTTTGATAAACAAAAGGTTGAGAGTTACATTGACTGGGTAGCGCGGTGAATATAACGTCATAGTACGAATTGCTTAACCTATCAGATTTAATTGCTGGGACTCGCTCTTCAACTCTGAAATTATACTAAAAAGCAATATTATGAGAACTAAACAAATGTTGTCAATCTGGAACAGTTTGCCATATGTTTACCTCTTCAGGAGACAGGCAGTTACCTCATGTCGCTTAAAACGGTGCAATCGCCGCCCTCTTCGTAAGTCATGCCTCGTTCTAAGGAATATCCCTGCCGAAAAGTCTAGGTTTATGGTCTGTTTTCCCCTAAAATACAATCAAGAAACCAACTAAGATGAAAACGTCGTTTTTTAATGCTGCATGCGATGCAGTTTGATACACTCAGAAGTAAAATTAGCAGAAGTCCAAAAAAAAAACAACTGACCTTAAAGGGGGGACCAGCCCAAAAAATATTGTCTGTAAGGGGGAGGTCACTCAAAAAATTTCCCTAAAATGTTGTTATAACACCATCTATGATGGTGCAAAATTTTCTACCAAAGTGCCCTAAAATTGCATTTCTGAGGTTCTAAAAATCTCAAATTTCCCGGGGGAGCATGCACCCTGGACCCCCTAGTTTGTAATGGATGGAACAATGTCAATTCAAAACTACTTGAGAATGTTCACTCCCAACAACAAACAGTACTTTGTTTATCAAAGGAAAGACAGATTACCATGGCCAGTGCACATGTAAATATTTAAAAATTATTTCTACTATTTTCAATTTAAACTGCAGTAAATGAATCTACAAATGTTACAAAATGTTTACCAGAATGGCGTAAAATAGCGTTTCTGAAGTTCTGAAATTTTAAATTTTCTCGGGGGAGAATGCCCCCGAACCCCCCTAGTTATGGCACTTGTTGGGTTAAAAATAGTCAGAGTACACAAAGGACATATCCCATAGGTGAAAACGGTGATTCAGAAAGAACTTTTTGAAACTGCAGTTTTTGTGTTTAACCAGGAGCCGGTAATCGGCTCCTGGTTTAACTTGTAAGGTAAACTTTACTTGATCATTCTTTTTTCTTTGCTTTTGACTTCTTTTTTTTTTCGGGGGGGGGGGGGGG
>OZ026607.1:13498640-13501140 GCA_964020085.1 Micromussa lordhowensis
TTCGTCAAGATCTTCCGGCGAGAGACTTTCAATGCTTTTCGGTTTCTTCTTCTCGTTAGCCCAATCCAAGTACGTGCGGAGCCAAGTTTCGGTTGACTTTTTGGTGTTTTTGTTCACTGCTGCTTCTTCATAAGAAGCTTTTTGTTTGTCTGAGACGGAAAACCTGGAAGTTTTATCCGACTCCATTGCTCAAATGTGACCGATACAATTAAAATTTAATTGTTCAGCTATCGATACAATTTGGGTTAAATTGGTCCGCTTCCAACCAATCAGAAGCGAGTATTTACGGTAGCAGTATTATTAATGAACAAATTGTACCGCTGTTTTGTTCGTATAATTAAAAATCAAATGTTTACCTGCCTTAAGTGACATGAATAACTGCCTGTTCTTACCTAAAACACAGTTTTTTGATTGCTTATTACTGAAATAAACGCCAAGTGCTTTACTTATTCCTCTTAAACAAAGATCTAACCCTCTGACCCTCAGGTTCGGTTTAGATTTTTGGGTTAGGGTTCGGGTTACCATCAGAAAAGTGAAACTGGACCCAGCATTTAAAGAACTTAATTTTAACAGTCTATCTGTTCAGTCGGTGCCTAAGAAGAAGATGTGCGATTTTAGATTTTAGATTTCTGAATTTTTTATGTAAATCCGTGTTTAACTTCTTGAATTTTTATGTCAAGGGTACGTTTTTATTTTGGTGTCTATTATCTAAACTATTTTATATTTTAAACTTAGTTAAGTATTTAATAAGGTTATACACGACCCCTCAAGCATGTATTTTGCTTTAAATACTGATCGTGTTTAAATAAAGGATTTTACTTACTTACTTACTTACTTACTCACTTACTTACTTACTTACTTACTTACTAGGCTAGGGCATGGACAAGGGCTAGATCTATTCCTTAAGTTTACATTAGGTTTGTATTAGCGGGGTAACCCTAATGTTACGCTTCCACTAATATTCACCTCTCAAAGCTACCCCAACTCTAGAGGGTTAGGGGTGAGTTAAAATGGTCAGAGGACGGACAACTTTTGAACGCTGCTTACAAATTAAAAATTTAATTTAATAACCATTCGGTCATATACGACCTTCATCAGTTTACAGCAACTCAACTGAGCATCGAGCACCGTTCAAAAGTTGTCCGTCTTCTAGCCTCTGACCATTTTAACTTGGTCAGACCTGAAGGTGCTTATTCCCCAAGTTGATGAAGAGAAAATATTATACAAAAAGAATCTTAACGCGTACAAGTCCCCTTGTTCCGATCCACAAAAAGGGGCCTAAAACTGACAGAGAAAATTATCGCCAAATATCACTTACTCTCATAGCATGCAAGGTGTGTGAAAAGATTGTAAAAAAGCGTGTGATAAACTTTTGGCAAAGTCTGGGTATTTTTAACCCAATTCAGTTCGGGTTTCTTGAAGGCAAGTCAACCGTGACACAGTTACTTTCTTGCTATAATGACTGGGCCTCATCCAGAAACAAATCAACGCCTACTGATGTTATATTCCTCGATTTCACTAAAGCTTTCGATTCAGTTCCCCACGAACGTTTGCTTCTCAAACTGAAAGGTTATGGAATCGAGGGTAACCTGCTGCATTGGTTTAGAAATGTTTTGACAAATCGTCAACAACGCGTAGTGGTACGTGGCACCTTTTCCTCGTGGACCCATGTCAGATCCGGAGTACCCCAGGGAACAATTCTTGAGCCCATTTTATTTATTATTTATGTGAACGGTATATCATCTAACATATCGTCTTCTATCAAAATGTTCGCTGATGACACAAAGGTGTATAGAGAGATTACAGACCTTGAAAATGACACTAGAGCCCTTCAAACGGACATCGTTCGTTTGGTGGATTGGGCTACCCTCTGGCAGCTTAGGTTCAACCCAGAGAAATGCGAAACGATGTGCATAACTCACAGCCGTGACAGGTGGGTCCCCTCCTACATAATGGGATCAAGAATCACGCCTGTCAAGTATACGAAAGATCTTGGAATTCTTATCTCCTCTGATTTATCGTGGAGCGCCCAAATTCATGCCGTTGTACTCAAGGCAAATAGATCCTTGGGTGTCGTCTATAGAACACTTGGACCCTCAAACGTTGAAGCTTTTTCTACCTTGTATAAGACCCTAGTGCGTCCTATTCTTGAATATGCCGTTCCAGTCTGGTGTCCATATCTAGTCAAAGACATTCTAGCTCTTGAAAAAGTCCAGAGAAGAGCATCACGCCTTGCATTAGGACAAAGACGAGGAGACATGGAGTATGAAGACCGCCTCAAAATTTTAAATTGGCCCACCTTAGAGACACTATATATCCCTTGTAGAGTGTTACAAAACCGTATTTAGCCTGAATGGTCTGCATCTTAGCGACTTTTTCGAACTAGCTTTAGATACCCGGACACGTGCTAACCACTCTTATAAATTATTTGTGAAAAGCGCAAAAGTAAATCCATACAAATGTTCGTTTTTTGTTCGCATAGTTAAGGATTAGAACAATC
>OZ026607.1:13506140-13516140 GCA_964020085.1 Micromussa lordhowensis
CAAACCAATCACAGCGACTGACAGAATGAAAGCACAGACTCGGCGACGGACACAAAATCTGCAGAGCAAAGCGAGGAAAACATTTCATGCTAAAAAAAAAAAAATTTAAGAAAGGAAAGGAAAAGGTTATCGGTGAAAGGCAGAAGTATATTAATCAATTCAAAAGTATTTTGACGGAGAAATGCAGAGATATGTTGGCGGAATTGGCCATCGCGAAAGTAAAAGACTGTACGGACAGTTTGCAAGTGGTACAAACTTCATACACGTTGCTGGAGTGATTCAGCGATGACTTTCCAAAGGTTTGCGAATGGAATAAAGGCTAGTTACAGAAACGCTGCTTCCGAAACTTTTTCAGAATTTATTTATTTATGTTGAAGCCTATGAAGTGCGCGTCTCTCTGTATTTAGTTAAATGAAAGCTATCCCTTGAAAGCTAAGCTCACGGAAACCTAATTCAAACTTTCTCCTAGGCTTAAATAAATTTTCATAAGAAATATTCTCCCTACTTTTATAACAACCTAAAGTGATCAGTTGAGCCCACCTGTAGTCAGAAATGCATCCTCCACAGACGAAGGAAGGCGCCGAAAGCGCTTAAAAATTCCTTCTAAACTTAAGCGTAAACGGAAGCGGCGTAAACGTTTTGCAATGAACAAAAAAGTTTAAGCATAGAAACTTATATATCGGAACCAACTTCTGGTCGAGTTTTTCCTTGTAAATTCCATTTAAATGTTGAATGAAAGATATTCGTGTGATTGACATCTCAGCCAGCGAAACCCGTTTTTTTGTCGCTAGTGTTCTGCGTTCCTTTAGGGTTTTCAAAGATCGATCTTTACTTTCGACCACGGCAAATCGTCTCTTCTTGCTGGACCCATTTTCCTCCACACTATTGTTTTCATTTAATGGTTTAGTTTTTGGTTTATTTTGATTTTCGCCTTCTGACCTTTCCAGACCAAAAGGCGAGTCGAAGTTGGAGAAATTTTCATGACTCCCTGATTACCGGAACAGTCACGTAACCACTTTTCTATGTGTTTACCGGTACAATAGAACGTAGGTTTTGCAACTCTGTTGACCAATCAGAGCGCACGTAGTATGTCAGTTATTTTATAATGGTTGATAGTTTTGGAAATGCATGTAAGTTTGAAAACGTTATAGTTGACCGACGCCTGGTAAGTACAGTTGGTAGAGCGCCAGTCTACTGTGCGGAAGGTCGAGCTCGAGCCCCAGGCCAGACCATCACTCAGGGTCTTAAAATAATTGAGGAGAATGTGCTGCCTTTGTAGTTTCACCTGCAAAAGGTTAGACTCTCAGGTCTTCTCGGATAAGGACTATAAACCGTAACTCCCATCTCTAGCATCTTCCGTGTTACATGGTTAGCAAGGGGCGTTAAAGTACACACACACTTATTGAAAAGAAAGGGGCACGTTATTATCGGTGTTGTGGTTTGACCTTGTCTCATGAGTTGGTGCTTTGCATAGGGTTAACCTCATTGTACCTTTCCCCTTGGCCAGAGTTGTCCAAGAAAATTTTTATGAGTGATGCCAGCGAAATTGGTAAAGCACTTGAGTTTCCACAATTTGTTACCAACGACATGAGATTAGGAATGCTTCAGGGACATTGCACCACGACAACACGAGGATGTCACACCATCGGGCCGTCGTCTTGTTTTCGCGTAGATTCAATAGTGAGAAAGGTTAGTGGTTTGTTTTGCTCTAATTTACCTGTGAAACGATGTGAAGGAGATCGTGCGTTACCTTTTGTTCTGAATGTAGTATGCGAGATTTTGTAAATCGGGATGATTGATGGTGACATCTTAATGTTAACTTTAGTATATCATTTCTTAGCAATCTCGCCTCCTTGGTCGCATTCGTAAATGAAGAGAAATCGTCATTACTAAAGCTTGTAGAATAATTAAAAAACGAAAACCGTACAACACGCTAATTTCATACATGCTGCGATCTATTCCTTTTCATCCGAAAATGAATTTAAGCTAAAGCGTTAGCATTTTCACACATCGCGATGGACGCGTCCTAGGCACAGTCTGTCAACATTCTAGAGACATTTAATACGTACTAGTAGAGAATTTGTAACTTAGAGTTCTGCTCCTACAATTTCCACATCCATCGATTTTTGCGATCTGATAAAGGGGAGGTTGATGTGTATCGATTTATGTCCAAACATAGTTCAGATCACCATGTGCTCTTTTTTGTCACGATCCCTTTTTACACCTCAGGCCATCGATGCGTCATCACGCATGAAGTTGATGCAAACAGATTTTTAAGTTCCGCAGCACAATTTGACACTACTTTGAGAAATAAAGGTCTTGGAACGCGCAGATAGATAAATCGATGCTTAAAATATTTCACTATCAACAGAATGTTCCGCAGCATTACTATCTTTTAGACACCCTTGTTATAATACATATTATTGTATGGTAACAATTTGAAGCATTCTTAGGGTGAAGCCACAGGTATATACCAAAGCAAAAATCTCCGAGAATGTCAGTTATCTGTGATTGATCAGGGACCTTAAAAACTTGCCCTTGGATTTAGTTAGTTAAAATGGCCCGTCAAGCATGGTCAAGACTCAACGCAGAGAAAAGGCGGAGGCACCTGGAAAGAATTCATTCATTGTTATAAGTATCCCAGACAGTCACTTGACTTAAAAAGTGTGAGTAAGGAAAGATAAACTAAAAAACACCCTGAGGGACAGTTGTTATCATATTTTAGGACAAAAAAGACTTTCACAATGAAGACTGCACAATTCTCGAAATGACAATCAATTTCAGGGGAGTATTTGAATCATCTGGACTCCCTGAATACCTACAAGGTTCTTGGAACAACGCCAGTTAGATTCTTGATATTGGTGTAATTTCTGGTCATCCAATTGACCCTAGCATACTGTCCAGGTGTTTGAAAGTGGTTGCATAAAATGTGATGACAAGTTTTATTCGCTTTAATTCAGTTTCTAACTGGCAGTGAGCAAGTAGCCAGGTACTCTAGAAAATTATGTAAGTAGATATGAACCTAGTTTAGACAAAATGACTGTATCTAATTTCCCAAACCAAGCTGGAAAATAATTGGTGAAAGAAACCGGTAAAGAAATTTTAAGTTACCAAAAGTCAAAAGAGTTTGGAAATACAGGATACCAGCAATCACCTGATGATAAGAATTCAGGTTATACATTAGTTTTTAGGCCGGACAACTCGGCAACTACTTGTTATGGTTTTGGTGTCAAGGTGCGTACTAAACCAAGTGGCAGCCTCCTTTGACATTTTCCTTAAAAGATACGAATGCAGGTTATTCAAAACAAGAGTTGACGTAAAGTTGAGAATTTCCAGGAACAAAAGGAGTATCGAATGGTCTTTGCGATCATTTGCGAGCATGCGAGCAGTGTATTTACTTTTGTGAGCAGCGAAGACTTTACAAAATTCATATGGCGAGCAGCGGGGACTTCGATGTTCTTCGTAAATTTTCCGCTTGCCGGAATCTCTCTTTTGTTAATAGGAGACGTTGTTTGTGCCACCAAAACAGAACAACTGGTGCAAAGCTACTGCGGTTCAACCAATTCCAGCAGCGTATAGTCATATGTGCCCTGCTAGATGCCAACTTACGTCACGTAGTCAGTGGGTGGACGCTGCTAGATCAGAAGCCCGCGAGCTAAAGTTTTCAATCTCTTTCTAACCTGACGGTAAAATGAACGATATGTTTTTTGAATCGTATCACGGTTGTTATAAAATGTAAATAACGTGACATTCCGTCTAACAAGCATTTCCACAAACGTTTCTAACAAGACCCCACACATCGTTCGAAAAGAGTAGGGGGCGTAGTTCTCGATGGACTTTCTCTCATCTGACGATTAAATGCTCGAAGATATTAGCTGCATAAGCTACTCAAACATCCGAGGGTAAATGAAATAATGTATGTCAATGTATTCCGGCTTCGGTGTCGATTATCGGCAAACTAGTCTCCTGTTGACTGAGTGAGAAAGATTGGACGCAATGAAGCTTTATTTATTTGGAGGTTTTCAGAATCTAACCAATCACAGCCCTATAGAAAGCTCTAGTACTAGCTCTAAAAGTTCAAATAGAAATGGTAGTTGTACTATTTCTCTAGATTACTTTCTACTTCCACGCATGCTTTTCGAGATAGAAGAATTCCTGAATTTCGTGTTTTAGCCCGACATGGAAACATGTCTCCTCGTTTAACTGGGCCTTTAGTTTTTGACCAAAATAATTAAAGCAACTTTTCATTTAAGAATTTCCCTTAGTCGGTAAGGCCCAAACCCCCAAGGGTTCTTATAATTGTTTTGTTTAATAGGGTTTCATATGCGACCGTTTGGCATCAGATTATGATAGTTATTATTACCATAGTGACCAGGAAGCTTTCAACGTTAAAAAAAAACGTTACAAAATGCAAACCGACCACACTGTTTCAAAATATTATGACTCCGTCCATTTTATTTCTCACTGCCCACTGGGAAATCCATCATATCTACAAACCCTGATTATAAATGCGAATTTACATCAACAAAGGTTCCCAAGTACTGTTGTCTCCACGGAAGTTTATTTCACCTCCTGTCATGTTGAGCTTCTTTCATGGTAAATAGATTGTGTTTGTAATGCTAAGAACCGAGGAATGGATTTTTTTCGCTGCGCGCGTCATGGAACAAGCAGGAATAAACAATTCTTAAGTCTCCGTAAGGACAGTCGCCAAATGAAAATGGCTATTACCATTGACAAGCGCGAAAGAAGGGCTTCCTAAAATGAGATGATCTGAAAACAAGGTTATATTTTGCTAAATTCACATTCATTCATTCTTGCTTTTCCTCGCTGGATGACACTTCGTTCTTACATCCTGCTCCTCCCCTTGTCCTGTCCGCTTTGTTCCTTGGGGTATTTTGTTTAGTTTATTTGGCGTTTTTGTGCCCTCACCTTTACTGGGCTCAGCACATTTTATAGAGCAATTGATTTTTGTAATAAATTGAAGAAAGTTTGAATGCTTAAATCGGCTTTGGGCCTTTGCCCTTAGCCATTTTACTCCATCTGGGATTGTCTGTTTTTATTCTTGTGCCCAGTAAACGAGCGCGGGTATGCAGCCCACTAGTTTGCAAGTCCCTAGCCTAGGGAGGGGAGGAAGGCATAAAGGCTTAAATTAAAGCCGGAACGACAACAACGAAGAACAAAGTTTTTCTAGTTTTTATTTGCAATTTTTCTTTTGCTATTAAAAGGCACTTACAGGGGTTAATATTAGATACTTCCAATTAAACGTTTTTTTCGGAATTGTTAGATTTACTCAGAGTTTAAGAGAAATCATTTCAACTGTTGTCTTTTACTCATTTTTTATTTATTTATTTATTTTTCTCATTTAATTTCTTTTGGTGAATTGTTGTTGTTGCTTTGGTTTTTTTTTGTTACGGGACAAGGATAGACTTTAAACTCAGTTGCGTACAGAAAGAAATAACAAAACTTTGGTGAAGATAAACTTGTTGTAAAAACCAGGTATCGGTGTTTTCTTGTCATAAGGATTTGGCGTGAAGAAGAGATAGGTCTGCGGTAAATATATTGTTCAAAATTTTAGTTTGGCATGTGTTATCTATTTTCTCATTAATTCACGGACACAATCTGAAATAAGATGTTGTAGCCAGTCCACTCTTACAAATGTTACTTTATTAAGGGGGAAGGTGGCTATGACATATGCTAAATGAGTTCATGCTCGTGACCTTGAAATATGAACTGAAGATGTCGTTTTTGCGGGGTTTATCACATGCATGAACAACCACAATAAGACTTTTATCTCATCTTGCAGTGCCTGTTATCAATCACACCAATTTCTTGTGCAGGAGCGAAAATCGGAAGACGGAACAGATGTGGGTGCTTTTTATTTGCATTATTATCATTTTTGCATTAAATTGATGCAGAAAGTTGATCAAACTTCTAGTGACACGCCGAAAAACAAACGTTATATTCAATTAACAATGGGTACGTAGTCGATACAAGGTCCAACTTGCAATACATGCATATTAACCTATTAAGATAGGGAAGTTTTGTAGTGATCCTTTATCATTCTCTTTGAAGCATGAACTATACATGAGGTCGACCCCGTGAACAACCTCTTTTATGAGCCGAAAACTTTGGCTTTTTTTGCGGGGACCCAGTTGCTTCAAGTAAATCGATAGGGTACGTAGATTGGACAGATTTTAACAAAATGTGGTCCAAAAGTTCCTCGATTATAAATTCACCAAAGTGTTTGATGCATGTTTTGATATTTCAGAGGCCTTATTTCTAAGGCTTTCTTCATGTGACGAAGATCAAGAAATATTCTGTTCGAGTACTTCAAATTTGAGCCTCGCAAACTTTTGAAGTCCGTCATCTATTGATTTTAAATATGCATTTTGTTTTGGACCGAACGTGCGGACAAGAATTTTCCATGAGTTCATCTATTGTTCCTTGTTTGCACTCTAAGATCAAAAGTGAATTTAATTACCTCGTTTCCCCCGGGCAACTTGCTAAATGTAGTAATGCTCGCACGCTATGTGTCTGGAGAAAATTACCACAATGGCCAATGGTGACATATATTGTGACTCTTTCTTAACCGAAACAATTAAGGTTAACGGTAACGGAAATTTCAAAGAAGTTCATATAAAAAAATTCCGATATGAACAATCTTCGCAGGATTACACCCGTAAAAAATAACTGATTGACGCCACAAAGGCTAACCATTTGAAACTATCTTAGACATGCGTTTCCTGCCTTCTTCAATCTTCTGAAAACCATATGAAATACGTACGTGATTTCCAATGGATTTTTTTTTCTAATTTTGTTTTAAGGGTTGACTTTCATCACAGGCCAAGGACAATTTACATTCCAGAAAGACTTCTAGTATTCGGCTTTTCAGTGCACGGTAAAATGATACAAGGGGAAAATTAAATTACCACTTGTCCTCTGGGTTACTCGATAAACTCACTAATGTTCACTAGCTATGTGGAGAGGAGCAGATTAGTCCTAAAAATAAAGTGAGTAATAAATGACATGTGATTCTATAAGCACCTATTGTGTTTTGAGTGTTTGAGTGTACACCTATTGTGTTTTGAGTGTTTGATGGTACACCTATTGTGTTTTTACATATGAAGAAAGCAAGTTGTCTTCAAGTTACTTGTGTAAAACAACCAAAAGGTCTCAATAGAAGCAGACTGAATCAAATACTCAACAACTACAATATCATGTCCACTATCAACTACTTTTAATTGATTCATGTAACCAAAGTTCCCTCGAAAAGACGTCCCTCGATCGACCTTTGAGTAAGCCGTATTTGTAAATACTACAAAGGCAAATTTTGTGGTTTAATTTCTTTGTTCTTGGAGCAGCTGCTTCGTAACTCTGCTAAAAAGGAACACGCCATTCTTTTTATTTGAAAAGACTATCAAATGAGCAGCAATTACTGTTTTTTTCATAGGCACTTTAAATGACAAGTGTTTCTACAAGCATATATTGTGTTTTGAGTGTTCTAACCTAGAAAGAAATCAAGTTCTGTTTACATTTGTAAAACAACCAAAGCGTCTGGTTAGAAGCATACTGGATCGGAAACAACGATATCATGTTCACTTTTCATTACATTTGATTAATTCATGTAACCACAGTTCAATCGAAAAGACATCTTTCGATCGATCTTTAAGTAACCGTATTTGTAGATACTACAAAGCCGAATGTTGTAGTTTTCTTTGTGTTCTTTTGTTACGCTTTTTTGGATTTCCTTGCGCACCTTAGGGCTGCGATGCTGCGTGAACAGAGCTTTCCCTTCTGAACATGCATTTCTTGGTTTCATATTATTCGGCCGTAATTTACGCGAATTTAATTCTTTATAAGCAGACAGGGTGTGCTATTTGACCTTCGCACGATGTGATTTCCATGTTGTTTGCTCAATTCATTTGTTTGTTCCTGCTGGTAAATTTCTTGACATGTTATCGATGTGTGACGAGTAAATGGTTTGCATTTTATGGAAGCTCAAATTTATGTGTTAACTGTGGTTAGTCGTTACAAGACAATTTCGGTTCGTCTGTTTAATGGGTAAGCGGTCATGCAAGTTATTAAAAACCTATGTCATCCATAAGAAGGTAACACAGACATAGAATTCTCAGGCATATTAAGGTGTTGGTCCCGGGGGACGGGGGTGGGGTATCTCCTTATAACAGGGTAACGGGGGTGTGCCGCTGGATGATGTCGCATTTTTGACTGGATTGACTATCATAGGGTCGCATTTTCAATAGTGTTACTACAACGGTGTCGCACATTTTCTGAAATTACATAGTTGCCTAAAAGTAGCTAAGATGGAGTCTATAATTGGCCATAGAATAGACTATAATGGGTAGGGGCTCTGAGAAGCCAGCGGCCGTTATCCAGCAAAAATTAACGCACGTACCTCCCCCGGAGAGCTGGTCGTATTCTATGGAAACCTTAGGGCATTTAAGATCCCCAGGAGACTCGTGACATACCATGAGTTCATCTAGTAATCCCTGTTTGCACTGCAAGATCAAGTGTGAATAGGATTATCTCGTTTCCTCCGGGCTAATTGCTAAATTTAGTACCGTTCACAGGGTGTGTATCTGGAGAGCAGTTTAGTAATTTAATGTTTCGGTAAAGAGCCAAAATATGCCACCATGTTGTGACTCTTTACCGCACGTTTTCGCACGTTTTTGAAGTTGATATAATGATAATTCCATATGTAAAATCTTTCCAAGCTAACGTGTACCTGTAAAAAATAACTGACTGCCAAACCAAAGACTGACCGTTTAAAAAGCAATTAGGCAGACGTTTTCTGCCTTCTACAAGTTTCTGAAGTTAATACGAAATAAGCATCAATTACAGAAATGTGATTGCAAAATATTTTTGTTTGTTGCTGTTTTAAGAAGAAATGAAAACCTCGGCGGGAGGTGGACTTTTATCACGACCGGATTGACTTTTATCACAGGCCAAGGACATTTGACAGTCCAGAAAAGCTTCTAGTATTCACTGTTTGAACGGTAACATAATGCAAGGGAAAAATTAAATGACCATTTCTCCTCTGGGTTATTCGATACACTTACTACTGTTCACTAGCTTTGAGGAGAGGAGCAGATTAGTCGTGGAAATGACTGCGCTTTTGATACCATACGGTGACTAAATTAAAAAAATAATATAGATTACTTTATTTCATGCCAAGGCAATTTCAATACGGGTCGTTTGTCATCAGTCGGCTTTGTTACAAAGGTAATGGGTGTCCAACAGCAGCAATTCAATGCAGGCATGATGAAAGATGCGAATGCAGCTATAACGTACGTACTATAACGTACTATTTGAAAAATGACCTGAGAAAAGTTTCAGGCTTTGAACGAATCCTTTTTTCCAGTAGTGTTATGATTGCATTCGCATCTATCATCTGTCTCCTTTGTTACAAAGGGTACCCGATTTGTAATTGGTTTTTAAGATGAAACTTAGGGTGTGATATTTTACACTTAACGACTGATGCGGAAGAGAACCGCGAATTTTGTTTCCCTAGAATCTCAATGTTTCCTGAGATGAAGTGATTCGTTATGCAGCAAAAAAAAATTGCTTGATGAAAACAGAAGCAAATTTTGTAAAACGTGCTGAGATTCTAGCGACAACATCAGGCCACCTTCAACTGCACGCTCTAATCACGTGCAACAGAACTTTGAACTGTTTCCCGTTTGGTGGTAAACTGTTTCATTGTTAGATGTCATGTGACCATGAACTAGCCGATGAATGGGCGCGTTGTAGTAGGAAAGACGCCAGCTATATAACAATCAGGTTTAAAGCAGCACTCTCAGTGTTGAGGTCTCATTCACCTCCGTGATTTCGAAGAGAGCAGATCGAACAGCGAGGCTACAAGAGCTTGATAAGATAGAACTTACCCTTCGTCTACCATCATGGTATGTGTTGCACAGGAAAGAAAGTTAAATTTGCTCTTAACTGACTAATTTACTTTACTAATTGTTATTACTGATCTCAC
>OZ026607.1:13521140-13578640 GCA_964020085.1 Micromussa lordhowensis
TATTGTGGAGTTTTCATTTTCAAAGCATTTTCAAAGCATTTTCGGCACAAAGATTTCCGAGCAGTTTTAGAAGTGACGTTCGCATAAGTGAAGTTATAATCACCAATGTTGTTTAGCGGTATTGAGTTGAGAATTGATTTTTTCCATACACTTGAGATCGCAGAAAGGAGACCGTTATATATTAAAAAGTCCACTGACAAACCATATTTTTGCTGAAAATCATGTCTCGATAAAAACTTTCCGTTTTCGTTTAGAAAATATAAATTTTGGTAACCCCTTTTCTATATCAAGACAAGTAAAACACTTATTATCCAACTATTCTTATAAAAACGTTAATTCCAAATAGTTTTATGTTGATATTCCAAAACCGTGGAAGGGTTCTTAGTTTTTCTGTTATAAACAACTCGCTTAGCTTGTGGAAGAGGGACGTTTTCGGTTTATTCAATTAACAATTCAACTGTTGGAAGTGATAATTTCTTTTTCTTGATCTCCGTACTATCTGCTTTTGTTCTAATGTGTAAAGTGCAACATGAATGGTTTAAGATTTGAAACGGACTGAAAAAATGCTCTCAGTCAGTCAGCCAGTCAGCTAGTCACTTCACCCAGTGATGAATTTATTGCTTTATTCGAAGTGTTTCTGTGGAAGCAAAATTGGATTTTGTGGAATATCTTCGTTGTTTCTGGTTTTTTTTTTTTTTTTTTTTTTTTTGTTGGGTGCATCAAAAGGCTGCCCAAGCTCACGATGCGAGGAGTTTTTTTTATCTTTTATTTTTTGCGAACGTTCAGCGAAACGTGACATATATGACCGACATATGCTATTACATAACGCCTCACGCCTTGCAACATATGGAGGTATTGTGTTACAGCGGTTCGAATTTATAAAGGTTTGTATAGGGAAAAATAGTAATCGACATTACAGCTGAAATTGTCATAAAATTGACTTACCTCAAGGCCTTGTTCTTTATTCGGTTATCATCGCGCTTCTCAAATCCAAAGCCTTTTAAACGAGTCATGAGTTCAGTAGGCTAGGTGCACTTTACATATTTACATGATCGAAGGAGAGTTGGACTGATTATTTACTTCTGGCTCAGTGATTTCTTCAGAGTTAATATATCATTTGTTGTGATTGGGCAGAATAGAGCTAAAATTGCACATAGTGAAGTAGTGCGACCGTTTGGTATGATCGTTTCAGTCGTTGTCAAGTTGAATGACTGAAGCGAGATAATGAAGTGCAAATATGGGCTAAAAGATAAAATCAGAGTGCTCTGTGTGCGAACTCGTGAACTGAACAGATGAATTAAAATATGTTTTGGATTATGTTTAATGCTATAGGGAAGATATTTGTTTACAAACATTGTTTTTGTTATTTAAATGTTGAAAACGTTAAACAAAAGAATTCTTTGTTTCACCAGCCAATAGTTCTCTGGTTGGCATATTAAGAGCCGATTTCTGAAATTATCAAAAATCGGGCGTCAGTCGTGAAATTTCGAATTCCTTCGTATTTTGCCCATATAGTCTCTATAGAAAGGTATTTTAAAAAGTAAGGTTAAAAGTTTCATCAGCGTGTTATTTTTTTCAAAATCGGGCAAAGTTTGAAATACGGCAAATTAGCGTCCTTTCAGTCACGAAACTAGCGGAAAATTACCCATTTTCATCTCGCTCGTAGAAGGAAACGCGACGTCCTCTATTAATGAAATATTTACAAAATATAAACACATCCTTGTTCTTCATAATGCACCAGTTTAATTTAGATAAGATGGAAAATTGGAAATGCTTCGGCCGTTAGAAGAAACCCTATTTTGGCAGTTTAAAATTTTAGCAAATTCCATCCGATTTCAACACAAAAGAAACCCAATTGGTACGTAAAATTTGAACTTAAAATTAAGACCTTGTTGAAGCACAACCTTAGTTGTTTACTGTGTTAAAATATTTCTGGCGGCACTACAAAAGTATCCCGGCGAGAGAAGAAAATGTGAAGGGTACTTTGAAACGAGGAGAGCCTGCGAAACGAACAACGGCCGTCACGCTACAAATCAAGTCCTTTGTTTAATTATCACTTGCGACGAGTAATTTGTTTTCGAAAAGCTGTACAGTAATTGCTGATAGCACAGCTTATTCTCTGTTGAACTTAGTGGGATAACATTTTGTTTAATTCTGTCAACTCACGTATTTGTACACATGGAGAAGACAGGATTAGACACATTTTGCTGAAATTCGAAACTGTTCACATTATTCTGCTTTGGCTTCTTTCAAAAATACAACAATCAGGAAATACCAAAAATCAGAGTATTTCTAAGCTTTACTTCATCCATCGATTGAGTTTTTAAGACAGGAAAAGCAATTACTTTAGAATTATCAAGCGAAGATTGTATAACTTCACTTATTAGAAGAGGTCAAAGTTAACAGCAAAGATCAACAGATTAGATAGCTATGTGATTGTTGCATCGCCAGTATAAATATTTATGAAATTGCTATAAACTAGCAGTTTATTTTGGCCCTGAATTTGAAAAACTCGCTAAAGAGGACCTTTCACAGTGATCTGATCTGCAGCGCCAGTAACTCTCTTTAAACGGAAAAAGTTGAAACCCTTGTCACTGCGTGACTCAAACTGAGGCGTGATCAGAACCGCCTGGGACCTAGTAACAGAACTCTCCCCACGCGCTACGCAGGTGAACAAGTAACAAATGACAAAAATTTCGGATTTTACCTCCGTAACTAAGTAGGTATTCAAGTTTCTAAACCAGCTGTCTAGCCAAATATACATTCCCCGTGCTTGAAAAACGTTTTCTTTTGACGGGGGAGGGAAGGGGGGAGGGAGTGAAGGTTCCTTGCTCGTGAGAAGTCACGGGTGTTTAGAACACATTTTAGTGCCCTTTTTTCAACAGCCACTTAATAATAATAATAATAATAATAATAATAATAATAATAATAATAATAACAATAACAATAATAATAATAATTATTATTGTTTCTTATATTGCCGGCGCAGTCGAACATGCAATAAAGATATGATCGAGTGCACTTATCTTTGCAAATATAAAGAACGAAGTGGACAGTTACTATAATGTATCCTAACTACAGCAAAAGGCTAACATTAATGGTTGGAACTTCTATCCATAATAATAATATAATAATAATAATATTTATCCAGGGTACCCACTCGCCTTGGCGGTTTTCGATGGGGCCCTGCAAATTATAATTTACAAAAATAAAAATTGATATTACAATAAAAACTAATTAAAAAGCTATAACAATAATTAGATATTACAAGAAAAACTAATTAAAAAGCTATAAGAATAATTAGATAGGTTATTGTTACAAAATCATAAGCTTTTAAGCTTGGCCTTAAAAAGGGACATCGATTCGCTACTTTTAATGGTATTATCTAGGTTGTTCCAGTCCTTAGAGGCTTGATAAATGAAAGTTTGTTTGCCCCTGTTGGTACGCACGCGAGGAAGGTGTAAATCATTGCTTCCGCGGGTTTGATAAGAATGAAGACTACTATTGCGTCTGATGTCAAAATTAAAATCAATTTCCCCGACAGATATTTATGCATCATAGCACACCGATGGAAGTGTCGTCTCTTTGAGAGGGTCTTGAGGTCCAAACGATCTAGTGCCTCGGTAGATGAACTTCTTGGTGGAAGATTAAGCAGGACCTTGGCTGCCTTGTTTTGAAGAACTTGCAGCTGACCCATAAGTGTATCGTTATTTTTGTCACCCCACACTGTGTCTCCATAGTCAAACAGTGGGATGATTAAGCAGTTGTATAGTGTTAGCTTAGCATGTAGAGGCAAAAGATGTCGTATTCTCTTTATCATTCCAATCCTTTGATTGATCTTTGTACTGATAGAATCAATGTGCTCGGACCAAGACATAGTTTGGTTTATAACCACTCCCAAGTACTAAACGAATCAGACCTATGATGCAGTAGCAAGTAGAGTAGATATTGCAAGCTGTTTGGGGCCACACCTGCATTTTATGTCTACATGTAGCATGTTCCTTGACTGCAAAACAGTCAAATTTTTGTTTTTCAAGTGTAGTAGATACGATACTCGGGAAGCACACAAAGCCTGGTATGTCATTCGACTTCTCTCAGTCCTACAAGAAACGACCGCGCATGATCCTACAACCGGGCCTGTTCCAAGCTCCAGAATAGTGAGAACCACGAAATCTTAAAACCATGAACCCAAATTTAACATGACTCTCTCTCTCTGAACAGTTCCACTCATTTTGTTTCCTCGGGTTTTGCTTTCAAAAACGCAGACCCAGATGGGTCGCTCAGTGCGTATACGCTGCAGTGGTCAGCCACTCTAGCCTCACTGTCTATGTGCACCTGATTAGGCAAAAAGACATATGTTATTTTCACACTACCAATATAAATATGTCTGCTGATGTTTCAGTTATGTTTTTGTTGCTGATCCTGCTGCTGCTGCTACTGCTACTGCTACTGCTACTGCTACTGCTACTGCTACTGCTACTGCTACTGCTACTGCTACTGCTACTGCTACTGCTACTGCTACTGCTACTGCTACTGCTACTGCTACTGCTACTGCTACTGCTACTGCTACTGCTACTGCTACTGCTCCTACTGCTGCTGCTGCTGCTGCTACTGCTACTGCTACTGCTTCTGCTACTGCTACTGCTACTGCTAGTGCTACTACTGCTGCTGCTGCTGCTACTGCTAGTGCTACTACTGCTGCTGCTGCTGCTGCTGCTACTGCTACTGCTACTGCTTCTGCTACTGTTACAGCTACAGCCATGTCTCCTACTGCCGCTGTTAAACGCTTCAGTTCTCGATTGTTTTGGCGAGAAAATTTTATGATTCTAAACCCTTTCCCCTAAACAAGTCTTTCCGAAAAAAAAAATGTACACTACAGATACGCTACAGTGTAAACAAGTGTACACTCTAATTTACCTTAAAATCGCTTTTAAGATAGAGCTTTCCTGCCTTCAGGGAATCTTTAATGCGCCTTGCCCATTCTCGGCCGTCAGCTCTAAGTGAAGAAATATCCTCCACTATTGAGGCAAGGTCATCAAATGCTCGTGCCCCTTCTGCTGCGAAATAATCGAGGCAGGGACTAGGGACTTGCGCACCGAAGCACTACACTCTGTCAGTATTCGTAGCATGGTACTACGGCTAAAAGGCTTGAAGTTAGTCTCACTGCAATACTGCATGTACCGCATGACAATCCGTGGCAGTAAATAACGCTATCAATCACATGGTCAACAAGGTAAAAATAGTATTCAGGATATTGCTAGACTCTACAATCGAGTGCAAGATTGTCCTAGTCAAGCAGATAGTTCAAGGATCGGGTAAGTTTTATAATCATCTCGAGCAAACTGAAAGATGATCGCTTTTATTTATAACTTGTTTTAATGACATATTGTTCAAGAGATATAATTTTATTTCACGAAAGAATGTATAAAATTATCATCCATCAGTAGTGTAGGAAATGGGATATTCGGCGCACCTACGCATAACCACACTAAGATGCGTAAAAATATGAGTCTCGAGATCATCGGCGCGCCTACGCATAACCACACTAAGATGCGTAGTTAGAGTATCGGGAAAACATGAGTTGTAATACGCGGAGGACATTTTACTCATTTTACACTAACTCAGCGTAGTTAGCGTAGTTAGCGTATAGGACCAGGACATTTCCGGATTTTACACATCTTAGCGTAGTTAGCAGCGTACAAACAACCCATCTAATTATGCTAATTTTTTCTGAGGCATCAGAAACCAATTTCAAGTTCTGACGCGTCGGAAACCACTTTTAGTTATGACTCATCAGAAACCAATTTCGAGTTCTGACGCGTCGGAAACCACTTTTAGTTATGACTCATCAGAAACCAATTTCGAGTTCTGACGCGTCGGAAACCACTTTTAGTTCTGAAACCGTGACTGACTCTTTTGTTTAATAATATATTTCATCATACGTCTTTAAATATTTATCAATAATTGGGCTATTATCAATGACAAAATTGTCAACACTTGTCATTTGATTAATTAAACTTTCTCGGTTAAGATCACCTGAGCGCATCGCTTCTCGAATCATTATTAACAAATGCTGGTAACTTTGATAGGCATAGGCGCAATTTTGAATTTTTAAGTCTAAACCTTTGTGTTCCATGTATCCTTTAACTAATAATGCCACTGTACTAATCGCTATTAGACTAATACCACCCGTAGCAATAGCGCTAGCAATCCCACCTGAAGCAGTTAGGACAGAGAGTGAATTGCCAATGAATTTGAACAATTTGAATCTTTTGTAAGCCCTTTTAAAAGCCCAGCATTTCCTATGATAGCTTAGATAATAAGATTTTAGTTCGTCTACTTCATCAGTCGATAATTTGTCTGAAATATGATTCCAATCGAAAATATTCTTTTTAGCCACCATTATATTATTTTATTATATTTATAAATTAAAAACAATTTGATCACTATCATAGCCCATTTGGATTAATTCATCATATACTTTTTCAGTTTGATCACCTTGAAGGTTTACAGTTTCATCTTTAATAAAACCGTTACACGCTAACTTTTTCTTCCAATCTTTTAAATTAAAACCTTCAATCTTTTCAAAAGATGTGATGAATTTTTTTCCCCTCTTTTCGAGAGAAATTTTAATAAACTTTCTACTTTCATCTATCAAAGAAGATAAACTTTTGATATCCATCTATTCTTTGGATAAGATAAATTTTTCTAAAATGCGTTGAGTTGTATTGTCTAGATGAAACGCGTTTCCGGGAATCCCCTGTAGACATGAGTCATCAATTATTTTAGCTAACCATAGCTAGATGAAACGCGTTTCCGGGAACCCCCTCTAGACATATGTCATCAATTATCTTAATCAACCGTAGCTTTTAATCAACCATAGCTTTTAATCAACCGTAGCTTTTATTGTCTGGATGAAACGCGTTTCATAAACTCATTTGCATATTATCTAGACAGATATATCAATTTGAATCAATAAGTTTACCATCGCGTGTGTTACAGATGAATTCGATGTTTTGCTTCGAAAATTGATCCTGTCGCCGGCTCGTATCGTAATCGGATCGCTGAAAATAGTCATCTTTGACCATTCATCCACAGGTTTGACAATTTTTAAATCTTTATCCGTGCCATTAAGAACTAAGCCAACGATCACTTCAGATGCTTGATGATTGCCCGCGCAAACACAAATGCTGCCACGAACTATTTTACCGTCTACAGGACTAGGCCAACCATATTGCTTATTTCGCTCACATCCATTGCCGAAACTCCATTGGAGACTGCTTTTAATCAGTGGTCCATTTTCTTCTGCATAGACGGTGATGAACGGGTGGATGGGAGCCTTTGTACTTTGCGTCTTAGTCTCTAAATCATTGTAATCCACTTTGCTTTTTAATGCATCATTGAATTCGATTGCTAAAGTTCCTAAATCAGTAATTAAAGCGTAATCCTTTAAAGCAGATGAGTTAGTCTTTTTAGCTAGTTCGTTATTAACGTATGTAGTAGCCGCTGTTGTCTTTAATAAATCAGCGACGAATTTCTTAGTCACTGCATCATGGTCATTCATTGGAGCGGAAATGTTAGTTAATCTCTTGTTTTGTAAATGGAAATGGTTGTCTGGAGTTAATTTTAAACCTATTCCTTTTTTAACCTTTTCTACTTTTCCTGTTGTTGATGGTTTGTCATGTTGTCCATTAGTAAACCCCATATATATATATATATATTTATTTATATAATAGTTCCTTCACTCTTTTCAAATTCTTTCACATTTTCAAATGCTGTACTATTATTATCCCAAACATTCCTTGTTATTAATCCTCTCACCCTATTGAAAGGATTATCATCCACATGTATATATCTTAGATGGTCAATACCTTTAGCACCATCATTAAAAGTGATTGGATTACTAATTCCACTAAAAATTATGTTCATAACGTCGTCTTTCTCCCAAATCCAAAATAGGACTTGCTTTCCTAAAGCGTTATTTGGAATATTAAATGTTCTATAAGATGGTTCATCTATTGTAGGATTACCTGAAAGTACGACTTTGCTTTTATCAATATGAATATGCCTACGAAGACGTAAGTGTCCATATCTAAAAAGTATAGACATTACACTATTTGTAGTTGCGCTATGTTGAAATACATAATAAAAAGTGTAATAATCCACTCTATTATTAGGAGTTGCAAACGAATATGTATTTTGTAATCTAGCTTCATCATTATCAGAAAAATACAAATCTTTTATTAGAGTGAACTTTGATTCATTTCTTAATATATATTTTACTAATAAATCTAGAAAATTTTTATTTTAATTAATAGTAGGATTTTCTTTTGCAATTTCACTATTTACTTTTGCAATTTCACCATCAACATATTTTACAACATTATCTTCTGATTCATTTAGTTGTTTCACATTAACCGCATCATCGTTTTCATTTCCATCATTTAATCCTTTTATTTGATAATTAGACATATTAATAGATGCTTCAAAATAGACGATTTTGTTTCTGATGTAATATAATCTATCCCAAATTCTCGAGTCAACGTCATTCTGATGACCACTTACGCCATAAACAATTACAAAGATGTTTGTTTCTGCATCATAAGTTTCACCACTCTTATACTTTAAAGTTAAATCAATATCTAAATCAATAATCCCAAGGTTTCCATATTTATGAAAATTCACTATTGTTCTACTGTGATCGGTAAAAGTATTTGTATTATTACGTGAAACATTTAATGTTTCGGATACTGCGTTGACAACCACTTCGTTTCGATCTACTAGATTACCATAATACATTTCAAAAGCTAATGTATACTCGCCTAAATCTAATGATTTTAAATCAATAGTTAATCGGGTGCTATAATAACCGATAGCAGAGTCATACTTAATTTTAAATTGATAAGTAGATTTGTTGATATTATAGTAATCTTTGTCGACTTTTCTTACTTTGACAATATCATCATCATCTTCCTTAAACAAATCATCATCCATGACAAAAGAGAATTCATTCTCTTGTCGGTTTGCTTTTATATTAAGTGCTTCAGATTCATTGACTTTATCTGTAATCAAAGTGTTAATTACAGCGTTATTATCAGTAATTGTCCTATTAACATAGTTAACAGTGGAAGCGTGAAAGCTATCTGATGACTTTGGATCTTTCAAGCGGATGATGCTATGATTAGCCATATCAATGGAGTCTTCCAAGCGCTGCTGCAGAGACATCATTTATTTCTCTTTTTAAATCTCCTCTTTGTCCGTGAAAATATCCAAAGTTAATAACATAATTAGATTGAGCATTTTGTGCAGCTTGACTTGAATCATCTTCAACAAAAGGTTTTATATTTATAATTGCATTACCCCCCATATTGAGATCTCCTTCCATACCTCTATCTCCTAAAAGTGGTAGATAAGTAGATTTTGCGCCACCAACTGTTAGGGCGGCATTATCTGCTGAACTACTCCTAATTCCAGTGATAGCATTATCACCCATTTGGAGACTTCCAGTCATAGCGCGTGAACCATCTACTTTGAGATAAAGACTTAAATTCGGTTGTGGTATGGAAGCAATTTGACTTTCTAAATAAGTCTTTGTCACAGGTTGCTGCGGCTCAGTTGGAATAGGTAAGCTAAAAATCCTATTTCCATTCATAGAAAGATTACCAGTCATGTTTTGGCTTCCGTTTAGGAGTAATACTTCTGACCTATCTGCTTTTCTAGAAGATAAATCATTAATAGCAATATCCTGTTTAGCGTCTTCATCGTCAACATATTCTTTGGTTGTTGCATCTTTAGGGTCAGTAGGATTACCAATATTGATTATCTTTTCGTTATTCATATTGATTGGTTCAAAATTTAATATTGTTCCTGAAAAATCAGTACTTTTAACATTAAATAATCTATGATCAAAACTAGTCCTTTGTATTCCTTTGACACATCTACTAAAAAATAGAAATTTAAAATTAGAGTTACTGGAACCATAATATCGAAATTGTAAACGGATGTTCACATCTCTTTTAGAACTATTAAATATTATGTAAGCTTTTGCGTAATTGCTAAACCAATCATGACTAAAATCAATTATGTTTGCATTACCAGTGACATTTGTAAATAATAGCCTATCTGAATCACCATCTGTAACTATATTTGTTCCATCATATCCAAATATTTCAAAAACGATAGAATAATTAGGATGTATTTCTAAATTGTTCACTAGTCGAACAGTAGAATAAGCATAACCAGATTGCGCCCCTTCTCGAGGCGCTTCTAATAGTTCAAAATGATCAGTGTGCCCAGGAATAGGTATAGATCCTTTAGTACATTCTGCTTTATCACCAAAATCTTTATAAAAAGTAAAACTAGGTTGCAAATGATAATTTGTCCTATGATCTGTTGTCATCTCCTTTAATTGTTTTAGAGGTACAGCATCATTATCATTAGTAGCATCTTCTAAATCACTAATCTTATGATTATTCATATTTAAATGACCAGTCATTGAAGTTGTTCCATCTCTTTTCAGATAAGGTGACAAATCAATAGCTAGTAGGTTATTATCTACATACTCCTTTGTAGCTGCATCATTTTTATCGATAGGAAGGGCTACTTCAGTTAATCGCTTACTATCAATGTCAAAATTACCATCATCAGTTAGACTAAATCCAATTCCAGGTAAACCAGGATCACCTTTTTCACCTTTACCAGTTGCTGATGGTGATTCAAGTTGTCCATTAGTAACACCCATATATAATATACTAAATTAAATTTCTTCTTCTCGATCTCTTAAGTAATCAGAATGTAACATTTTCAGATCTTGAATTAATAATAATATTTCATCCGAAATAGATTCGTTGTATTTTCTTTCAATCATTTTTAAACATTCTAGTTTACTAGTAAGATTGTCTAATGAAAAATTTATGTTATTAAACTCATTATATATTTCTTTTGTTAATCTTCTCGTCGAACGATTTCTATCCATCCTATATATTTTCATTGAAATTTTTTCTGATTGTCTTTTTTGTCTTATCAATGTATGCAAAACTATAAGGTTCGCTAGTCGCACTCTCGAATCGATTCCTAGGTACACTGACTTCTCTACACATTCGAGCAGTCTCTGCATTACTTGGAGAGTCAAAAATACAAAAATGAGAACAATTTATTCTGATGTCTTTCGGGGTCAGGTAATAAGATTGACTTAAATAGATAACACTACAATTCTTATGTCTACCACCAATAAAATATTCAACAATTGGTTTTTGGTTTCTTTCACAAGCATAGTCATCAAAGATCACTATTTTTTGATTATCTGAGTCTAAAGTTTCTAGAGGAATGACATCACTATTGCTCTCTTCTATAACATCATAACCTACTTCTTCTGAAATAGGCTCAAATATTTCTAATAATTGCCTGTACTTTGGTTGCTCGATATTTTTAGAAAACAAGTAAATCTTATCATAGTAGAGTAGATTATAAAGCATATGCATAAGAACGTTAGTTTTACCACAACCGCTTGGTCCACAAATTAACATTCGAAAAGTGTCTGAAGGCATATAAGGTAGCAGTCTTCGCAAATTGCTGTCATTATTAGAAGCTGAATCATAATTAGGAATTTTCATCTATATAACTGAATATTATTTTTTAATATAAAAATCATATTAATATGCCTCATAATATGTCTCATAATATAAAAAATCTCTATAAATATATGAGTCTGTCAAATTGGAAACGATTAGCTCAGAAGCGGACTGAGACTGGAAAAATGAAGAATCAGCTTTATGATGAGATCACTGAAGAGAAGATAAAGAGTAAGACTTCTGACCAGCGGATAACAAAATCATTTAGACTAGATGAAATCATAGAGGGTTTAAGGGCACAAAAGCCTAAGAATAGACCACAAATGAGAATACGTCCTGCCCCAGCAGGTAAACCAGATGAAATTGATTATGCACCTGAAGTAGATCCATATGAAGATATGGATGTGGAAGGATTATTAGATCTCCAAGATTATGTAGCGCCTGGCACAGAAAAACAAATAGCTAAGATGCCTGAAGGGCCTCCACCAAAATATGAAATGGAGCCTAGTTTTTGGAATCTAGAAGAAGGAGATGAATCTTTACCACCAGAATATGAAGAAGAACCTTCAGCTATAGAACCTTCAGCTATAGAAGCACCACGAGAGGGAGAAGAAGATGAAAGAGAAGCAAATAAGATTTTAGATCATTTGGAACTTCCCAACTATGATGATGTTGAACTGAGACTGGCCGAACCTGAAATGACTGCAACAAAACAACGAAATTATCTAGATAAAGTTGTAAAAGATGCTGAAAGGAGAAGAAGTCAAGTAATTGCTTTTAAAGCAAACGCTACTAAAAAATTTAATAAAGGTGAGATTAATGCAGCAGAAAGAGATAGAATACATCAAAATTCAGACCGATATAGAGGAGAGCTTAATGATTATATTAAGCAATATAGATATAAAAGCAAATCAACGAAAGGTTACGGCACCAAAAGAGGAAGTGGTGTCTATTTCTATAATGATGCTCAAGAATTATTAAAGAAATTAACACTAATTATTGGTGAAATGGAAGCAGGCAATACAAGTGTCAAGATGAGAAATATGGGTCAAACTATCTTAGACACTCTATTAAGAACAAAATCAATCAATAAGTCGCAATATCAAAAGTTAGTCAAAAAATATTTCGGGGTAAATTAAATTACTTCCTAATTTATATGGAGAGAGAAATCTCATTAAGCAGTTTTGCAGTTAAAGGTGAACCTGGTAATCGACCTGGTGATTTTACTACAAGGTTTTCTAGAACGCTGGACTATGAACACAGTGATGGGATTTGGTATATTGGTTTTAATAAAATTATTTCAATGGCTTTTACATGGACAAATATAAATTCTGGTTACGACAATCAAAAGATAGCTTACAGTAAAGACGGTGGGAAAACATTTACAGATATTGATTTTCCAAAAGGAGTTTGGGATTACACTGATATTGATAATTACATTAAGGAAAAGACTAAAACAGTCCGTGATGGTGATGAAGAATTTCCAATTACGGTGACTTTTGATGAACCAACTTTTAGAGTCTTAGTGACTTTAGACGCTAACTATCAGCTTGACCTGCGTAAATCTAATTTTGGTAAACTAATAGGATTCGATAAGGTGATCTTAAGAGATGAGAGAAACGTTAGCCCCAAAGTACCTAACCTATCAGAAGATACAGATGTCCTAAATATTCACTGTGATTTAGTCTCTGAGTCATTAGTAGATGGGGTAGAATCAGATATTGTTTTTAGTTTTGGTACAGGAACGCTGAGACCTTCTTACAATTTTACCCTTGAACCGAAGCGTGTTATATTTAATCCTATTAATAAAACAAGAGTTTCAAGCGTTCGAATCTATGTAACTGATGGATTAAGAAGACCAGTCTATTTAAATCATGCTGACACAGCATTTTCATTAATCTTAAAAAAAGTTCCATATTAATGTTATATGAAGTCAAGAGAGTTCAAAAAGATTTATCACCCAAGAACGGGACGATATGTCTACAAACACCGTGGCAATGGAATTATAGTAGACAATCTTATGAAACCACTAAAACGAGTAGCTAGTGCTTTAACTGGACAGGTTTTAAAACCATTTGCTAAAAAAGCAATACAAGCTGGTGTCGCTCATGCGGGAGAACGAGTTGGTAAAAAGGCTGCTGATAAAGTTATAGAGCGATCTGGTGAGCTTATCCGAAAAAGGCTGTCCTCAGGAAAAGCGACAAAGTCAACAAAGTCAACAAAGTCAAAGCCAGGCAGAGCAAAGCCAGGCAGAGCAAAGCCAAGGACTCCGCTAGGGCAGGATGAAGTTAATGCACTGATTAATAATCTAATAGCACGCTCTTAAAGTGCCTATGAAGTAAAAAATTATTGTTGCTTATTTGAAAGGCTTTTCAAAGTAAAGAAGAATGGCGTTTTTCTTTTTGAAATATCTTTTTTCGTTCTAGAGATATTTACGTTTTTGTATTATGCAAATGAGGAAAGTGATGACGTCATAAATCGTTTCACTTGAAAAGTAAAACACTGAATCATTAATATCTCCAGAAATATTGAAGCAGTGTTCTTCAAACTTGGCACCAGAAATATACATCACAAAAGGAACAGAATGACACCTACCATTTTGTTACCATGGCAACACTCTTGGCTCCAGTCTCTCTCTGTGAAAAACCAAATATGCCGATTTGCGACCCTTTGAAAAGGGACAGAGGGTCTTGCTCGAAACACACATGGTTCCCATATTGTCTTAACTCTCCCCATTAGATTGTTGAGAGTGGATGATCGTTGTTTAAGATAAAATCTGAGAATTTTAGTTTTAATTAAAACACGACCAGCGGTATAATCGTTGTCATGGCAACGGCACAACAGGTCTCGTTTTGTTTCTTTTACGGTGTACATTTCTGGTGCGAAGTTTGAAGACCACCGCTTTAATATTTCTAGAGATATGCTTGATTGAGTGTTGGACTGTTTTAGTGGAACCACCTATGACGTCATCACTCATAATACAAAAACGTGAATATCTATAAAACGAAAAAAGGTATTCCAAAAAGGAAAACGCCATTCTACTTTACGCTGAAAATCCTTTCAAATCAGCAGCAATTATTTTTTACTTCATAGGCACTTTAAAGGGATACTCCACACCATATTTCGACTTTTGTTCAAAATGTAGCATATGCAGTATAAAAACGTATGAGAGACAAAAAAACGGGAGAAAAAAAAATTAACGGCTGAAAATTGCGCTAGAGGAGCGAAATTTCGCCCAATTCAAGGACCGGAAGTGAAACTGACGATTTCTTAGCCACGTGATCAATGACGTAGAAAGGAGAACTCGCTTTAGCTCCATTGTGTGTTTATCTCAGAGTTATTTAACATGGAATCGGGGGATTCGTGTAGTTCTTCTTCTGTGTCGTCTCAAGAAAATTCTACAGAAGCCACAACATGGGAAGACTGTCAAGGAACGCAGCCGTACCTCTTTGAACCTTACGACAGCGAGGCTAGCTCAGACACGGACTCCACAAATGAGTCCGATGAAGAACAATTCGAACGACTGCAAAATACAGACTGGTAAGCGATTAATTTACTTCTTGTGGCGCGTTCCCTTTACAAGCCGTAATTTTGTAACTTGATTTCTTAAGCGAATAAATGAGGTCAACATGACAACAAAGGTTTCTTGTCATAGTCTTTGTGATGGAATTGTTTTACCTGTATTTTCGTGTGCAGACATCCACAATATCTATGTGTGAAATGTTTCTCGGCTGGAATGTGTTTTTGTGTTCATATGGTTTCGTTCAAATGCAGAAGTCAAAAGTAAAATCTCGATTGGAAATTCTAGGTGTGAGTGTGGAAGTTGCCAGAGACTAAATCGAGTTGTGGAGTGCGTTTGTTGTGCCGAAATTGACTGTGTCGTGGCCAAAAACAATGAGGCTGTCGAGGCAGAAGGACTGGCCGAACCCCCTGTTTGCATAACACAGCATCCAGGCTTCCATGCCGTTTGTTTGAATCGCTGGGTTCTGCAGACGGCATGGTACCAGTATAAGCAACAATACCAAGATTCTTACGAAGGGCCATCTCACAAACAAAATAGACACATAGCCTACAGGCAGCTGGCGAGGTGGTGCTGGGGTCTTTTGGGAAAGGAAGTTCGAGTGGTTCTGCCATCATGTGCCGTGTGTTGCATACGAGCTCACTTCCCGCCTCCAGGGCGCGAAGAAGACTTCATATTTGAAGGATTTCACTTTCCAGACGAGTAATAGTTGTAATACTTTTGAATTATTTAAATTGAGCCTGTTTTACTAGTCTATTGGGACTTCCTTGAGATTATATTTGACGAAATAATTGCCATTGCATCTACCATAACTTGACGTACAGTATATATATATACGTACTTTGAATAACATATTTAGATTGTGAACATAACATAAAATCCTCATTTAAAGTGTATTTTCGATTTCCCTTTGTCTGTGTCACTGAATTTGAGTCACTTATTTATCTAATCTTATCTTTGTGATTTCGAAGACTGATCGACTCCTTCCATTTAATTTATCTGATCGGTGGAATATAATCCTAATGAAATTAATTTTCACTATGACTAGCTTCCACAATTTGTATGGCTGTTTAGCAATGTTTGTCAAGGAAAGGCGACTTGATCAAAGTCGTCATTATTTAATTTACCATCTCTATTTACTTATCATTGTTCGTGATGACTTTGGCAGTGCTGATCCTTGCAGTATGCAGGACGCCTGTCACATAAGAACTCAGTTAAATGACCTTACTCTCCAAGAGTTCCATGCTCATGCCATGTTGATCAGTTCACCATTCACATTGAATAACTGATCTTAAAATTCAGCATCTTTATACGCTTATCACTATATTGCAATAAAGATTTTTAGGATGAGGAGGATCCTTGTGAAGAAAGTCACTTCCTGAATCTTGATTTTAATGTATTGACTGCAGCCTGTTTGTCAGGGCGGCCATAATTTGATGAGAGTGATCGGGGGGCATCAGCTCTCTCTAAAACTGGACTTTCAATGCCTTGGAGAATTTGTACAACACTCTCTTTCAGGTCAGCAACATACTCTGCAAGAAAAATTTAACTGTATGTGAGGTATAACCATGCACATGTAATAGAAATATGTAAATGAAGAAGTTTTAAATGTCAATTTTCTAAATTTTTTTCATTCTTAACTCACCATATGTACATTTCACTAAAATCTTCTTTACTGTATACTCTCCTTTTTTGTACTTTGGGAAAGCAATGTTAAACCGTTCACTGCCATCTTGCAATGTCGCCTGCTCCCGGTCACTGTTTTCATTGAAATGCAGGATTGCAATCTGCAATCTATTAAAAAAAAAACAACGATATTTTTGGTTTGGTTTTGTGTTCCATTCAATGTGACATAAATTCAGAGTGTTTTCTTTTGTTTTTGCAACCTGAAATTCTCACATTTGTAACCAAGGTTACTGTAGTGTGCATTATGATGTTATGATAATGATAATCATGTGTTTAAGGATTCATACCTGCTTGTCATTCCATGGTATGAAAAGGCCATCATTTTCGGAGCAAAGTGGTTGTAGACAGAATGGAAGGCCTCCAGAGAAGATGTGGCATGTTGTCCAGAAATTTGCCTTATATCTTTCAAGAGCGTCCCCTTGGTCAGCAGCTCTGTGAGATTTTCATAGGGTGGTGTACCTGCAAAAATAAATTATTTCCCTTTTAGTGATAAGCATGTAATCCCTCCTAGCACTATGAAAGGTCATTATACATATGAAATAACTGTATGCCAAGCATTCCCCTGAAGATGCATTTATATATGGGGGCTATTAATGAGACATTAATGTTGATATTGAGACTTTTAGGGTTTATTATGTACCTGGCTTGAGCCATTTTTTCTTCCTTTCTCTCCCATGCAACCTCCCATGAGCGCACTTGGGAAACAGTGGATTTTCATGTCCAGAATGCCTGTTCATGAGGTGGTTTGTTATGGACAGCCATTTTGCCTCCTTGAGGTCAGGGTCATCATCATCTGTTGATGAGGCGCACCAGAACATGTGGTTGACAATGCTCTTCTTCCATTTCTGAACCACAGAACAATCCTTTTTTTTAGCAAGGGCATCAATCTTCTTACCAGTTCCTTAACAAAATTACAATTGTTAGTTGCCGAAAATTGTGCCAGATAATAACAATCCAAATTATCGTTCTTGCAAATATTCACCTTTTCCAACATGCCAACCATCCAACCTGTGCTTAACTCCAGGCCATCCCTCCCTCATGTATTTTCTTATTTGTACATGCCTGTCTGTTATTAAGGTGTTTATGGACAATCCCTCTCCAGTTAAGAATGTTAGTGATCTTGCAAGCCCCTCTTTTTCCATAGCTCCTGAGTTTTTCACTTCGTTGCTCTAAAGATAAGTGTTAATCAAAATGCAGTTTTCCTTAGCACAAAAAGACTTACAAGAACCCATTTGCAATTTACTCTAGTACAAACCTGTACCAATTGGGAAACTAGGATTTTATTTTGCTCAGCATCCATAAGGGAGTAGGTTCCATACTTAGCCGAATGACCAGGGCTGTCACAGCGGCCATCACCTCCCACAATCAATTCCCTCCCTTCAGTTTTGATGTTGTTCAGCAGAGTGGACTGTTGCTGTTGGTATGTCCTCTGTACAGCAGTATGGAGATACTTCTTTTGGTGATTCATAAACGTAGAGTAACATATGGTTGGAACATTCATATGTTTCAGTATCCTTAGCACCTTTGTTGGGCTTCCACCACCAAAGAGGATAGAGGAAGACAGCATGATGTTCCCAACAGGAATGTCTCCAACTGAGGGCTGAGAATCCCAACTTGTAAAAAACGTACAGGAGAAACATTTTTGCGTCACTGTTATTTTTGTACCAAGTCTTGAATCAACCTTCCTTTCACATTCCGACCGGCAAACAGGACAAAATCGAAAGAGTCCAAGAAGTGACGACTCTGCCACTAGGAACAGGTGTTCTTGGTGGGGAGGTGCATTTTTGGGAGATTCCCTGTGAATAATATAGTGAATTTTTAGTAGGCTTTTTCTCTTGAAACATTTTTGTTTGAGTACAGTGCATTGGGTGCATAATGTTAGGGGGTTGTGACAGATGGTTCGCATAACTTACTCGTATAAGCAATCATCAAAGTCGTCAAAACCAATATCATCATCATTGGCATCTACACCAATCTCTTCGGGGTCAGGGACATATGAAGGGTCATCGTCTTGCTCCATTACGTCATCATTGTCTGACAACTCCTCGTCACTCTGGACTGGGGTGGAAGTCGTGAAAAATTCCTTGAGAAGAGTGCATTGAATTTCTTGACTTTTTCGGGCGATGGACGTTTGACAACCTGAAAAGATATTTTGGCACAGAGTTGTTTTTCCTCTGACTGGATGATATGCAGGGGAAATTATCATGATTGGAGTTTCGCGTTACTATTATTAATACGCATCTCTGAGTAGAGAATCCAAACTTGCCTTTAGCAGTGCGGCTGCTTCGAAACTGTACAGAAACGTTTTTCCCCGTATTCTGGGTTTGGGTAGCGACCTCTACAACTGCAGGCAAGGTTTCCTCTGCATTTATAGTTAACTGCTCGCTATTTTCACCGGAAGTTGACTGCAACTCCTCCCTCTCATGTTCCGCGAGGATCTTGAAATAGCAGAACACAAGTAAGTATAATTCTAATTTTCTGAACCTGTTCTCCTCACTTTCAATTGATTAACATAAGCTTTAATTTCCTCCTTAACATACCCTAGCAGCTTCTCGTTTTCTATAAGCTCCTCGAGGCGGCCTCTGTGCGTGTTTTGATGGTCCGGCGCCAGCTTCTTGAGATACGTTTTTGTCATGTCGTTTTAGCTTCTTTGCTTGTGGAGGACCATTTTTAAAAATTGTAGGAATAGCATTGGGCTTCAAAATATTTTTCATCTTCAATCCCAGAGATTTTGCTATCACCGACTGTTCTTCAAAGGAATCCTCAGTGAAGTGAGCGCTGCAAAGTCGGCTAGTCAACTGGTTAAAAACATCAGAACGGGTATTCTTCACAGCATTAGTCCATAGCCTAGCGAAGTGGGCATCTTCAGGCCATTTGTGCAGGCTTACTCCATCTTTGCGAGTGTTCGAACAACCACCAGCTATACAGCGATGTGGCATTATAATACGTGGTTGCCCTGAGAAGAGTGTTATGCACGCCGGGGTTGCGGTCGCGTATGACTGTTTACGTGAGCTGGTATAAATGCACACAGAATATGGACACAGCTCAACTGCTGTTTAAAAAGCCCTCTTACACTTAATTACTTGAATTAACTTCTTGATATACGAAAGCAAACTTTTACACGTGATTATTGGTACAAAGAATCTTTGAAGTTTCCTCAGTAGATAACATAGCTGCAATTTCAGAGATTTCCGCACCTTATAGCTCTAATGTTGTTAAAAATAAACTAGTCATTAGGTGAAAAATTTAACGCTAAAATTACTCAGAGAGAAAGTAGCTTTTATATGGTATTTTAAGCGCGATGCCTGCACTATATTTTCGTGCTACACGCGACACGAAGACTGCTTTCTCGTAGCACAGCCGGTTTTTCCTCAGTGTGAAATAATATTGAAGAGGTTTTGCGAGTTCTCCTTTCTACGTCACTTCCGGTTTTGACCTGCGATCCAGAGGTCGAACAGGAAGTCAAGAAATGTTCCTGATTTACACAAAAAATACGAAGATTGACCACTTATATCTGTGCAATACCTCTTATTTGGGTTATAAGCTATCTTTTTATTAAATGTTGTTCTGAGGTGTGGAGTATCCCTTTAAAGAAAAAAAAAATATGATAAAAAATATATAATGGCATTTAGATCACCAGAGAATGTTCAGAGAAACGAACTAGTGCAATTTCGTCTTCAAGATGCTATAAGAGCTCCTGCCAATACTCAAGAGCAAAATAAGAAAGGATACAAATTTCATGTTACTGATCGTGGTATTATGCTTGATTGGTTTAACGCCTTTTTTGAAGTGCGATTCAGATTAGACCTTAAAGCAAATGGTGGGGACGATGCAGACGCTAGAACAACAATTATTAATGGATCGCATTCATTAATTAAGCATATGGTAATAAAGAGTGCAGGAAAAATCGTCTACGACACTGATAATCTTCATCTTGTAACTTTTGCAAAAAATCTTTTAGAATATTCAGATGATTTTGGGCGTAGTACAGCCAAAAATAGCTTATGGTATTTAGATACAGATAGGACTTTAGATGATACAAACACTGGTTTGGAAAGTAGGCGTTTATTAACAGCTAACAGAGCTCATGTTAATACAAGTATTCCATTAAATAGGTATTCTTTTTTCGAAGAATTAGAAGGACGATTGTTACCACCAATGGATCTCCAATTTGAAATAGAACTTACACCTGACGCTGAAGTATTATATGGGGCAGTTGATACATTGAGATTAGTAATTGATCGTTTTTATCTATGGGTACCCCGACTAGAACCAAAAGATGCTCTTATGACTAAATTCATCAGTGAATACCAAAAACCCAGTAAATGGAAATACCTCAAAGAAATGTACCAAACTTCAGATACTACCAGAAACAGTGGTGATTTCAGAATCTCAGCTAGTATTGATAAAGTAAAGCATGTTTTCCTCTACTTCCAGAGACTTAAGACCAATGGTATGTCAGCAAATCCTTATATTTTTGATACTTTTAAACTCAATGCTGCTAATAATAATAGTCATCTTAGCACATGTCGTCTTGAATATGGTAATGGTGTCTACTATCCAGAACTTGAATATGATACAGAAAGTAAAACAAGAATCTATTATGATTTAATGAATTATTCATGGCAAAAGAATGATTATAATACAGGTACTCAATTGAATATCACTAATTTTTCACTTCTTTACCCAATGTTATATTTTGATTTGACTTATCAAACAGAACAGGTAAGCAGAGATCCAAAGCAACTTAACATAAGATTTCGCCTCTCACAAGCCGCAGCTGCTGATTTTAGAGTGCATGCAATTGTTCTCTATGAAGAAGATGTTGTTGTTGATAAAGTGGGAGATCAATTAGTAATAGTATAGTAAAGTAAAGTAAAGTAAAGTTCCTTCACAAAAGTTCCTTTACAATAAAATAAATTAATAAATTTAAGACTCTTAGAAAAAATATTTTAATATAATATATATGAGTGTAAAACAGAGACAGAACGAAAGTCAAAACAAAGAAGAAATAGTTGATTTTCTCAATATTGACACTTCAAAGATAACTTTTAAAAAACCAAAGCCAAATAATCACAATGGAACACAGATTGGGATATTATACAATGGAAGGACATTATTTGTTAAATATAAAGGATATACACCCTTTGGTTTAAAAGAAAATTATGATAAAAATGGAGAATATCAAGGTACTAGCATGCAAATTAATTGTGATGAGGAATATTTAGAAAAAGCCAAAGAAATAGACCAATTTTTTATTGATTATTTATATTCTTTAAAGAACAATAAAAAAATAAATAGAGAAGCTGTAGCTGGATATGATGAATACGGTCAAGGTGGTTCATGGAAAAGAATATGTAAAAAAACATATAAAATTGTTGATGAAGAAAGAGTATATCAAGATTACCCATCAAAGATGGAGTTTTCACCATTTTTTAGAAATGATAGAATAGCTACAAAATTTTATACATGGGATGGGGTAAATTTAGGATATGAATCAGTAAATATTGGTCCAAAAAGTAAAGTTAAATTTATTGCTTCCTGGTTTTCAATTACAACTGGAACTTTTGGAGCTACTCTAAAACCAAAATTAATGCAAGTATCATATAGAGAAGCAGAAGATATTTTCGATAAATTTATATTAGTTGATGATGAAGAAGAAGATGTTCTATCTATTGGATCTGATTTATAACAACTATTCCAAAGTCATAGACTATGTCAAAGGCATAGAATAAATATTATTTAGGAATTTAAAAAAGTCCCTAAATAATATATAATGACTGAACTACATAAAATTTCTGTAAAACTTTCTCAAGGTCAAAAAAGAAAACTAACTAAGGCTTACAGACACAGAGAAGAAATAAGTTTACGCTTAAGTAAAAATGCGTTAAGTGGTTCCGATGTCCTTATGGTACCAATGAATACTGTTAAGAGACTAGCTAAAGCCAAATCAATGGATCGAGGAATGGTAATTACTATATCAAAGTATAATATCAGGCGTCAATCTGGGTCTGGTATCTTTAGTTCAATATTGCCAGTATTAAAGAATGTAGCACCAACTATCGGTAAAACACTAGGATTGTCTGCCCTAGCAGGGTTAGCTTCTGAAGGTGCAAGCCAAATAGTTAAGAAAATTAGTGGCGGACAAGTGTATCAAGTACCAAATAATAAACTATTTATGTTAGCTCAATTGGGTGATCTACTAACTAAAGGACAAATAGGAGATTTAGCCCGAGCTCATAAATTAGGAGAAGACTTACTTTTCAAAATGACACAACGACAAGTAGGTAATGGTATTGGAACGTTAATAGCTAGTATTGGTATTCCAATGCTTATTGATGCATTAAAAGGAGGAAGTATAAAAGGAAGACCTCTGACGCAAGGAAGAGGAGGAGTTCGAATTGGGAAATCGGATGGAGGAGGAGGTCCTCGTATAGGAATGCCTATGGCTCCACCACCTTTTATTGGGACATGGGGCAGGGGTAGGGGTAGGGTTAAAAAAAAAAAAAAAAGAACTAAAAAAGCCTAAATTCCATAAAGATATCCCAATGAGTAATTTTGATCTTTTAGATTGGTGTAAATACTTGAAGATACCTATCAAGAATGTCCTAAGCAGAGATCAGACTGTACCACATCAGCATAAGTTAGCGCTTTTTATTTATAATTTAGAACCTCATTATATGAGTGGTAGTCATTGGGTTACAACCTATGTTCGTAATGGTACAATAAATTACTTTGACTCTTTTGGTATGCCACCTTTTCAAGAGTTGGTAAACCATGCAAAAGAGAAGGACTTAAATTTATTACACCAAAACCAGCAAATACAGAATCTCTATACTACAACCTGTGGCTATTTTTGCTTGTATTTCTTGAATGAAATGCATAAAGGAATCTCTTATTTCGATTTATTGCAAGTTTTTAGCTTCGACACCAAAGAGAATGAAAAATCTATAGAAAACTATTTTAGTAAAGGAACTTTACATTAGTAAATTACATTAGTAATTTAAATTAGTAAATTACATTAATTTAAATTACTAAATTACTAAATTGCTTTTAATATTTCTCATGTTTTTTAAATCTCTTTCAAACTATTTCTCAGATTTCTCACTCTTTTAGTTTCTCCAGAACAACATAAAAAGGCAATTTTTCTATAAAGAAGTTTGTAATGTTTATACATCGCTTCTATTCTACGTATTTCTTTTTCAATGACAATTTGTTCCATTATATAATATATTAAAAAAAAAATTAAAAAAAAAAATAGTTATTATATAGATGAAAAGCTATTGTGTCAAACAACGTAAACAGACAGAGTGCGTTCCTGGTTCAGAAAGTGTTGTACAGACAAGAAATGGTCGTACCATGATGCGATGTAAATGCGCAGAATGCGGGATAACAAAAACTAAATTTGTTAAGTCAGGTACGGTAGGAAGAGGTAGAAAAGGAAAAGGGCTATTACTGGGTAAAAACAGTCCATTTAAGGGAATTCCCTTCATAGGAGCTATATTATAGTTAACTTTGTTAACAATAGATTAACATATATTTATTATAATATTAATTTATATATGTTATCTTATTGTGTTCGACAAAGAAAAAGGACAGAATGTGTACCTAATTCTGAAACTTTTGTAATTACAAAAAATGGTAGAAATGCAATGCGATGTATTTGTGCTGAATGTGGAATTACAAAATTTCGTTTTATATCTAAAGCGGAAATGCAAGGAAGCGGTTTTGATGAACTAATTGTCAAAGGGTTGGCTGCTGGTGCAAAAGGATTGTACAACATAGGTAAAAGGGGAGCTAGTAGAGCAATAAAATCTGACTATGTAAAAGACAAAGTTAAAGGCATTGGTAAAAGGTATTTGAATAGAGCAATTGACTCTCTGGCTGATGATATTTCTAAAAAAATCAGTGGAAGGGGAAGGGGAAGGGGTCTCGATATTCATAAAGCAATAGGTAAGTTACCTAAACCGAAAGCTGGTTGGACTCTTCCAGGACACAAATATACTGGTCCTTACAATGATTTAGAAAAACAAGTAAAATGGGATCGTGATACTGGACAAATCTATGAAATCTATGATCAGCCAACAGGTAAGACAGATGCTATAGCCATGCAACACGATGTTGATTACTCAGTATGTGCTGATAAGGGAGGTAATGTAAAATCATGTAAAAATGTGGCTGACAAGAAAATGGTCCGAGCTCTAGATGCAATTCCCTGGAATGAGAGACAGTGGGGTCATTGGCTGGCTAGAAACACTATTAATACAAAGCAAAAACTTGGTTTAGGAGTTAAAAAAAAAAACGCTAAAAATTTAGACACATGGGAAGAGCTAGCTAATGAGTTACACAAACCTATAAAACGAAATTTTATCAAGCGAAGAGTCATTGCACATAATGTAGATGACATCTGGTGTTCAGACTTAGTTGATATGCAAAAGCTTAGCAAATGGAACCGAGGTTATAAATATCTACTAATGGTATTAGACCTTTTCAGTAAATATGGTTGGATAGTACCTCTAAAGACAAAAACAGGCTTAGAAGTCGCTAAAGCGTTTGAAAGCTTATTAGTGAAAAATAAGCCTAAAATGTTATGGGTAGACAAAGGAAAAGAATATTATAACAAAAATGTGTTGGATCTCTTAGCTAAGGATAAGATAAAGGTCTATTCCACTGAAAATGAAGAGAAATCATCAGTTTGTGAGAGATGGAATAGAACTATCAAAGATAAAATGTATAAGAGATTCACTATGCAAAACAATACAGTCTACGTTGACATACTTCCGAAAATACTCGCCTCTTACAACAACAGCCGACATAGATCAATAAAAATGACGCCTATCCAAGCTAGAAAACCTGAAAACTATGGAAAAGTTTATTTTAATTTATATGGTGATTTAGCGAGAGAAAACAATAGAACAAAAACAAACAAAAAAAACGAATTTAGAGTAGGTGATAGAGTCCGAATAAGCAAATACAAAAGGGTGACCTTTGATAAAGGCTATACTCCTAATTGGACTGAAGAAGTTTTCATCATAGACGAAATTAGATTCACTAATCCTATTACTTATAAGATAAAAGACTTAAATGGTGAAGTGATTAAGGGTACTTTCTACAGAGAAGAGTTACAAAAGACAGATCAAGAGGTCTATAGAAAAGAGAAAATTATCAGAAAGTCAAAAGGAAAAGCATTAGTCAAATGGAAAGGTTACCCAGACGAATTTAACAGTTGGGTGCCAGCTGGAGATTTAAAAAAAAATATTTAAAAAAAATTAGAATATTATAAATATTTATATAAATGGAAAAAACAGAAGAACAATTGAAACGAGAAAAGAGAAACAAATATATCAATGAAAAACTCAAAAGTTATGAATGGTATTGTGATATCTGCGGAAATGGAAAAAATTACACTTATAGAGGAAAATTTATGCATCTAAAGACAAAGAAACATAATAGAAACTTACACAATAATGTAGTTACTGGTAATAATAATAATAATTTAAAAAAAATTAGTTACATAAAATATATTATAGATGATTAATAAAGTTAAAAAAAAAATTAGTTACATAAAATATATTATAGATGATTAATAAAGTTAAAATAAAACCCAAGACCCACCTACCTGCCAAACCATTACCAAAACCACTCGTGCCGAAAAAAATAAGGAAGATAAAAGCATTACCTAGGAGGCAAACACCTGACGAACAAGCCCCAGCCACACCTGCCAAACCAGCTACCGAACCGGCTTCATTACCTAAAAGACTCCAAGAAAAGGTTAAAAATTTATTTAATGAAATAATTCCATATTATATACCTGAACCAATTAAACGATTGAAATTTATCCCTGAAGCAATTAGTAATTTTACTACGAAATTTATCCCTGAAGCAATTAGTAATTTTTTTTCCCTGAAGCTAAAACTGAACCTGAAGCGATTAGTATTCCTGAACCTGAAGCGATTAGTATTCCTGAACGTAGTAAAGCATTAAGAGGTAATGTCCAATCTTATGATGTGCCTATTGTTAATAGTTATGACCCATCAATACAGTTAAGTAGTACTAAACGAGCAATATTTGATCTCCTAATGGGTAAATTAAAAGATAAAAGGGGTTTCAAATACAATACTACACTAAGGGTACGATTATCAAAGCTTACTGAGAATGAGCCGATTTACCGAGAACCTTATTTTAACGCTGGCCCTTTTACGGTGACCAATAGAGTAGATATAGAAGAGTTTATCGATAATGGTATTGAAAGAATTTTAGAGTTAATAGCTGTTTGGCTCTCTGAAGGTTCTGGTTGGGTATTTGAATCGGTACTTTTACATATCATTAATATTGTCTCTTACTTTCCATTAAGAGGAACATCATATATTGAACTACCCAAGGAACTGCGTCACCCTAAGAAAACATTAGTCAATCCCAAAAATAAAGATAATCGATGTTTCCTATGGTGTCATATAAGACATCTAAATCCTCAGAAAAAAGACCCACAGAGGATTAAAATTTCTGATAGAGAATATGTCAAACAGCTAGATTACACTGGTGTCACTTTTCCTGTCACTCTTTCTGATATTAAGAGGATTGAAAAGCAAAACGAGATTAATGTTAGTGTATTTGGTTATGAATCTCCAGATAGCAAGGGTAGGGGTAGGGGTACTTATCCTATCAGATTATCAGAAGCTAATTTTACAGACCATATGGAATTACTATTGATTGATGATCAGAATGGAAACAGCCACTATGTGCTTATTAAGAATTTCGATCAATTTATGAGTTCATTCACTAAACATCATGGTAGGAAATATTTTTGTTTGCGTTGTCTCCATTGTTGCTCTTCTGAGAGAACATACAAAATTCATAGAGAGGATTGCCTGCTCCTTAACGGAGCCCAACCGATCAGGATGCCTGGAGAGGGATCAAAAATTTATTTTAAAAATCACAAGAAAATGTTACCTGCGCCTTTTGTCATTTACGCTGATTTTGAAGCTATCACAGAAAAGATAGACAGTTGTGTACCACCTGATGGTAAATCTTACACGAGTACTTATCAGAGTCACAAAGCTTGTGGTTATGGATATAAATTGGTCTGTAGGTATGATAATAATTATTCAAAACCAGTAGAAATTTACCGCGGAGCTGATGCTATAGACAAATTTATTGTACAGATGATGAATGAAGTAAAAGATTGTAAGAGAATAGTGCTAGAACATTTTCAGAAACCATTAATTATGACATTCGGAATTTTAAGAGATTTCCAAAATGCTACTAAATGTCATATTTGTGAGAAAATTTTTAAACCTAAAGATGATGATAAAGTAAGTGATCATTGCCATATAACAGGCAAATATCGTGGAGCTGCACACAGTAAATGCAATCTAGAATGGGCTATCAGTGCAGTAAATTTAAAAATTCCTGTTGTCTTTCACAATCTTAAAGGCTATGACTGTCATTTTATCATGCAAAAATTAGGAAAACTGATAAATGAAGATGTAGTCTATGATATTGTTAAATTTAGAGATGAAAATGGTGATATTCAAGAATCAAAAAGAAGTCCAAAAATTAGTGTTATAGCAAGTACTTTTGAGAAATATATGGGTTTTAGACTAGGTAATCATTTGACTTTCATTGACAGTTTTTCATTTATGAGTCAGAGTTTAGACCGATTAAGCAGTAATTTAAGTAATTTATTTTATACACGGGAGGCTTTTCCAAATGATGAACAATTCAGATTAATCAAGCGAAAAGGTGTTTACCCTTATGATTACATGGACTCGTTCCAGCGATTCAGTGAGAAGTCTTTACCAAGGAGAAAAGATTTTTATAGCATTTTAAATGACTCAGGTATTTCAGAGAGTGACTACTCACACGCAAAGGAGGTCTGGAGTACTTTCAAAATCCGAGACTTGGGAGAGTACCATGATTTATATTTACGGACTGATGTACTGCTCCTAGCGGATGTATTTTAAAGTTTTAGAAGCACTTGTCTGGAGTATTATAGGTTGGATCCTTGTCATTATTACTCTGCACCTGGGTTATCATGGGATGCATTACTCCGAATGACAAAAATAAATCTAGACTTAATCGCAGACCTAGATCAACAACTATTCATTGAAAAAGGTATGAGAGGTGGTATTAGTACCATTACACATAGACATGCTGTTGCAAACAACAAGTATATGAAGGATTACAATCCGGATGAGGCGAGTACCTATTTAATGTATTTGGATGCAAATAATCTTTATGGATGGGCTATGTCACAATCACTCCCAACTGGTGATTTCAGATGGATACCCTCTGAAGATTTTGAGGATCCTGAAGATTTCATCTTAGAAAATTACACAAATGATACTAGAAAAGGTGCCGTTTTAGAGGTAGATTTAGAATATCCGGAAGAGCTACACGATTTGCATAATGATTATCCATTAGCACCAGAAAAGATTTTAATAATGATGATATGTTGTCAAAGTATTGCAAAGATTTAAAAGATTCAGAAAATATTAGCAGTGGTAGAGTTCACAAGTTGGTTCCTAATCTAAGGAATAAAGAAAAATATGTATTACATTACAGAAATTTGCAGCTTTATTTATCTCTTGGTATGAAGTTAAAGAAGATTCATAGAGTATTGGAATTTACTCAGCGACCTTGGATGAAACGATACATTGATTTTAACACTGAAAAGAGAACAATGGCTAAGAAGAGTTTTGAAAAGGACTTCTTTAAGCTGATGAATAACTCTGTGTTAGGTAAAACTATGCAAAACCTGAGAAAAAGATCTAAATTTAGTAGGAGTACAAATGAAAAAGACCTGTTTATTCTTAGATAAACCATCTTATGTTGGTTTCTCTATTTTGGACATGAGTAAAACATTAATGTATGAGTTCCATTACAACTATATCAGAAAAAAATACCCTGATGCAAAGTTACTTTTTACTGATACTGATTCTTTATTTTACCATATAAAAGCAGAAGACATATATAGTGACTTCTATAAGGACAAGGACCTATTTGACAATAGTGATTATCCCAAATCGTCTAAGTTCCATTTTGCAGAAAATAAAAAAGTAATTGGTAAATTCAAAGATGAAACAGCTGGTGATACTATTACAGAATTTGTTGGTCTAAAAAGTAAAATGTATAGTTACAAGACTGAAAACAAGGAAAACAAAACTGCTAAAGGTGTACGAAAGAATGTTATCAAGAGTGAATTATCTCTCTCTGATTATCGTGATACCTTATATAATTGTAATACAATGAGACATAAGATGAGAACTATAAGGTCAGAGTATCATCAAATATCTAGTTATCAAATTAATAAAATATCATTATCACCTTTTGATGATAAAAGATATATTTTAGATGATGGTATCAGTAGTTATGCATATGGGAATCATAATATAAAATAATATTTCATAGTATATATGCCAATTCCGAATTTTAAAAAATTCTTGACTGAAGACCCACTCCATGATACTGATAGTAGCGATAGTGATTATGATTATAATTCAGATGAGGAATCAACGAGCAGTGAGAGTGAAGATTACTCTACTTTAAAGAATAAAGTATATTAATTATTATGATGAACAAAGAGACCATTGGCAGTCTACATCGTAAAAAAATTTCAGAAATTGTTATAAAAGAAAAAAAAATACCAGATTTAAAAAAAAAATTATAAATTTATCCATCAAAAAAGATTATTCTAGAATTGATCAAATTGAACAAATAAGGCTAGAAAATGAAATAAATGATATCAAAAATCTTCGTACTAGTTATTTATTAAAGAATGCTATTTTACTTTTTTTACATAAAGAAAATCAAGAAAAAAAATTTGTCCATGGTGTTGATAATTCTTATTATAAAAGGTATAAATATAATATCTTCCCTGATGAACTACAATACAGTGAAAATAATATAAATGAAGATAACTATTGTTATACATGTGAAAAATTTCGAGTATTGAACGTCGATGAAGGGATAAGTACTTGTCTAAGTTGTGGAATAAGCATTAATGTCTCAACAAATCCAGAAAAATCATCTATAAAACCCGCAGAAAATGATTACAAAAGATATAATCATTTTTGTGACTGTTTAGCCAATATCCAAGGCAAAGAAAGTTTTAAAGTCTCAGAAGATGTTATTAATAATATTTTCAAAGAAATCATTCGTGAAAGGATGGAAAATTCTTTGGAAAAGTTAACTGAAGCAGATATTAAAAGATATCTTAAAAAACATCGTAAATTAAATTATTATAATCATACCACCCAAATATTGTATCGAATAACAAAAATACCTCCATTACAAATGACTTCTATAATGGAAGAAAAAATGAAAATGAGGTTTTTACAAATTCAGGAGCCATTTGAATTATTTAAAGGTAAAAATAGAAGAAATTTCTTTTCCTATTCATATATCATTTATAAATTTTGTCAAATACTTGGATATAATGAATTTTTACCAAAGCTAAAATTGTATAAAGATCGTTTAAAACTATATGAACTTGATAAAATTTGGAATAAAATCTGTGAACATCTAGGTGGTGAGAGAGCTGGTTGGAAATTTATCAAATCTTGAAATTTTATCAAGTCTAAAAAAAAAATTGTTAATAAATATTTATATTTAAAAAAAATTGTTAATAAATATTTATATATAAATGTCAATAAATGAAGAAAAAATTGTCAACAAAAAGCCTAGAAGAATAATAAATATAGGAAACGCATTATCAATTGATAATTCATTAAAAGGATTAGGTGAAAATTACATACCCAAAAATAGAAGAGAAAGCTTTCTAACATTTAATAGAGATGTAATTGCATATATTAAAATTTATACAGATGATATTGAATATACATATGCAATTCATGATACACCTAGATTTGTAAATAATCCTAAAGAAGTAATAGAGGATATCATAGATTATCATATGGCTAATTATCCTTCAAAACCCATACAGGATTTAATCATTTTTACGCTTAAACGCAATTTACGCATTTTTAAGGATTTTTACTCTTATATGCATTCATACGCATTTTTACGCATTTTTACGCTACCAACGCATCTTACGCCAACTACGCAATTTACGCTTAAACGCATTTTTACGCTTAAACGCTAACTACGCTAACTACGCATCTTACGCTAACTACGCTAACTACGCTGAGTTAGTGTAAAATGAGTAAAATGTCCTCCGCGTATTACAACTCATGTTTTCCCGATACTCTAACTACGCATCTTAGTGTGGTTATGCGTAGGCGCGCCGATGATCTCGAGACTCATATTTTTACGCATCTTAGTGTGGTTATGCGTAGGTGCGCCGAATATCCCATTTCCTACACTACTTCCATCCCCACAGAAATTTGAAGAAGCTCTCTTTTAAAGAAGCCAGCTAAAGTTTGTGTAAAATACTGTGTTCATACACTAGCGCTTGTTCGTTTCATAGTGTCTCCTCGTGTCAAAGTACCCTTCACATTTTGGGCTCTCGACGGGGTACTTTTGCAGTGCCGCCAGAAATATTTTAACATAGTAAATAACAAAGATTGTGCTTCATCAAGGTCTTAATTTTAAGTTCAAACTCTACGTACCAATTGGGTTTCTTTTGTGTTGAAATTAGATGAAATTTGCTAAATTTTTTAACTGCCGAAATGGGGTTTCTTCAAATGGCCGAAGCATTTCCAATTTTCCAGCTTATCTAAATTAAACTGGTGCATTATGAAGAACAAGGATGTGTTTATATTTTGTAAACATTTCGTTAATATAGGACTTCGCGTTTCTCTCTACGAGCGAGATGAAAATGGGTAATTTTCTGTTAGTTTCGTGACTGAAAGGACGCTAATTTGCCGTATTTCAAACTTTGCCCGATTTTGAAAAAAATAACACGCTGATGAAACTTTTAACCTTATGTTTTAAAATACCTTTCTATAGAGACTATATGGGCAAAATACGAAGGAATTCGAAATTTCACGACTGACGCCCGATTTTTGATAATTTCAGAAATCGGCTCTTAATAACAATAGGTGACGTCACTGATATCTTTGCTAATTTTGGTTAATGGAGTTGTGTGGTTGATTGTCATATTCAGGGTATTTATAATTCAGTGTTCGCTAATAAGGTACCAAACAAACAGAGTAATATTTGAATAAGATGGACATAGAATTAAAATTATCATGCTTGTACATTTGACAAGGGATGTCGTGTTTAAAACATTTATAATTTTTGTTTCTGGTTCAAAAGAAAAAGTCGGAAGCGAATGTTGTTCAAAGTGAAATTTACTATCTAGCATTGTAAATATTTAAAAAATCAAGGCAATGCTGTATTATTTAAAACATTAATCATTCTCTGTTTATCAAATGAGATAAACTTTAGCCTGCAAGCAGGCTCACTTGTTGTTGTAGGCCCACGGGAAAAACCGAAAAGGGCGACGGAGGGCGGGGAGAATGGGGCGAGGAAAAGTGAGCCTGCTTTTGTGTTTTGAATTCCCCGCGTTCGCTGACGAACGCTGCGATCCGATTGGTTAAAAATGACAGGTTACAAAAACTAGGGCACTAGACTGTGTAATACTGCATTTCACAATACAAGTTCAAGGAATGTTCCTCAAGCTTTCGGTCAATTCTGACTTGAGTTTTGAACTAAAGCAAGAGCAGAAAATAGCTGTTAATTGACTACTTGAAGGAAGGGATGTTTTCGCTGTGTTGCCGACCGGTTTCGGCAAGAGTTTTATTTTTCAGTTGTTCTCCACGGCAATCGAACAAAAGAAGATTTCGGAAGGATTGCATCCGAACAGTATGAATTTAGTTATTTGCCCGTTGATAAGCTTGATCGAAGACCAGATTAAGGAAGCACAATCGCTTGGTTTGACCTGTGCGTCACTGCAAGATGTAAATAACAACAAATAGCTTGCACAAATTCCTGATTTTGCGGCCGCACGGAAGACAAACACGCTCGGACAAACTCGGGGATTTAATAAAGGTAACACCAATGTTCTCGAACATCTAGGCCAACAAGCCAAAACTTCACCACGGCTGCCATCGCGATTGTGTGGACATACGACCAGATTTTCCGGTTCCATACTTAACATTGAAGGAACATTTGCGCATTCGGCAACAATCGTTCGCTTGATTCACTAGGGTTTCTTCGGGGTTTCCGCGCCGTCCATGAAGAAAGTTTGAACATCCTCGCGAAAGTCTCCACGTGCAATGAGCTATCATGTTTGTTTAAATTTTGCTTTGACACATGTGAAATGCCGACCTGACACCTCACGAGGGGCGGAATTCAAAACTCAAAAGCTCGCGTGCAGGCTCACTTTTCCTCGCCCCATTCTCCCCGCCCTACGTCGCCCTTTTCGGTTTTTCCCGTGGGCCTACAACAACAAGTGAGCCTGCTCGGAAACTAGCTTTGAGGGATATAAGCCCAGATTGCCAACATCACTTTTCAAACGCGATGTTTGACGAGTTAGCTGAAATTTCTCTGATGAGTGCCTTGGCAGGAACAAAACACGTATGTCACGGTAGCGATTGTAAAATTCTCAGACTTAATTGAGTTTGAGTTTTGTCGCAGACTGGTGTTTTCACGTTCTGCTTCTAAGGACGTACAAGAGCACGTGCACGATGCTTTCAATGGAAGTTTCTGATGTTAAGATTACATGTATGTCTAATGCAAAGTCTAGAGGATATTTTCATTTGAAGTTGCAACCAGGCGACGACTAAGCGAGGGTGGTTTCCCTAAGGCGAGACAAATTAGAGAAAATTAAGCAAAAAATAGCAGAGACAGAATTCCAGCTCATGCAACAAACGTTTGTTACATGAGGTATGCCGATGGAGAAGGATATAGAATGAAAAAGTTGTGTAGAGTATCCCGGCGAAGAATATCTAGTTGCGTTACAGCCTTGATTTTCCTTGGCTTTAAAAACAGTGAAAGTGATCGGGAGAACTAGCTTGGGAGAGCATCTTAATACTAAAATAATACCTTTTTTTTTACCCTCGGCAGTGTTTGTAGCAAAAAGGCTAGTGGGTGCCGAGAGAAACAATTGAAACAAATAATTCAAATTGAACATAACATTGTTACATGTAAGAATCCCAACTGACCAGAGGCAAACCAGTTGGCTATTTCGAATCCTTTTTTTTTTTTTCTGCACATGAAACAAGAGCCAAACAAACCGGGTGCCGGCTCGCAGGTTAACGAAAAACTCAAGCGACTCGATTAAGGCACGTGTTTGTGAGCTTGGTACAATTCAAGTGCAAGTCCGGTATTTTCAGACTTCAAATGGAAGCTCTTTAGGGTCACTCGTTGCCCAAACGCTAGGCAAGGGGAAGGGAGACTGTTGGTATGAGGTTGCTAGCATTCCTGTGGAAACCACCAACCAGTCTGCCCGCAAGAACAATTTGTGATATTGCCTGAGATTTAGATCTTATCTGATAGTCGGTGCTTGTTTAAGGACCAGCGCGTAATTTTAGCGATGTGGACTTTAACTTGATAGACAACTATAGTGAGGCCACATGCACACTATGCTGGAGAAACTTGAAAAGGATAGATTTATCGTCCATACAACCGGTCAAGAAAGCGGACGCTCTTCAAACGAAAACGCTCTTCAAAGTGGAGGCATTTGAAAACGGCGGCTTTGCGTTTTACTGTGGACGCAAAACATACAGACGGAGCTTTTGGAAAACGATGACGTCACGATAATCTTTTGGGGGTTTTCCTCAAAAAGAAATCCAAAATGGCCGGCGGTTATTGCGTTTTCAAATTTCTCGAACGTGGTGTGGACGGAAAATATTTGATGCGCTTTGAGAATGAAAGGTCGATCGTTTTCAAATTTCGCGGTGTGGTTTAGACGGGACCTGAGTTTTTGCAGTTGCATCATGTGACTATTAAGGCGGGGGGAAACATGAAAGCCGTATTTTGACTGGGTATTATGTTTTTAATGCAAATATCTTGTTTACGTTTCAAGCAATCAAGAATCGCTCTGCTCATCTTACATATCTATGTTTTGGGTTGTTTTGTAAATATTTATATTTATGGTATATTTGGAGAGAAATAGTTTTTCTCAAAGGATTATTAAAATCGATGAAATAGGAAATTTTGAAGATTTGTTGTTGTTTTAAAATTAGAGTTTGAAATTAAAAATTGGTAGATACACTCCACACTCCAAACAGTTGCCCAACAACCTGGGGTGCAATTGTGCGGTCGAGCAACTGTCTGCTGGTGTTCCATAACCCTTTTTTCCCTTTCAACCTCTCTTTAAACTTACCAAAATTTCACTTAAATACACGTTTACCCCCGCCTTAACAGACTGTGACTATGGGTTACGATTACATAGACCAAAGCATTTTGTATGTACGCCACCAGACGTCTGGTCTCTTCAAGGGGACACGCAGGAGCACAACACTGGTCAATGAATCCCGCTAGGGTGTTGATTACTCATACTGAACTTAGACCTTTTTTCCAAGGACTTTTCAAAGAGAAATCTCATTTGAAGGAATTGTTTTGCGCACAAGTCGACATAGTGATCCCCAATAAAATTCGAATGTACAGGATGTGTTTAAGAAACATGCAACATGAACACGAAACTTGCATTAATTTCGAACAGGAAATATAATCACAAAGCTCTGGGTGTAGTACCGATCAAAGAGATTGCAGCACCAACAGGCGCCTAAAATGCGTTTAGTATTCGTTGGACTTTGCATGTTAGGTGCGTGTTATTGTATTTTACACCCGTGTAAAATTTACTGATCTTTGTGTGTAGTTAAATTGGGGGAAAAGTTCGCTGTTATTCATACAGGAATCCGCAGTACTGCACTGGGGTTGCTTACCATTTAGCCAAAAAACCCGAAAATTTCGGTTGTACATGTAAGTGAAATGGAACAGTAATTTTCCAGAAAATCTATTCGGAAATTGTAGACTATCTCCAGATGTAGTTTTTTTGGTTTGTTTGTTTTTTTTTCCGTTCGGTGCAGAAAGGCAGACATTTCCTTACTATTTACTAAATTTTTCAGTTTCCATTCTCTCATAAGCTGAAAACAATTGCGGGAAATGTAATTCAAATGGTAAGCGCCATCTCGTTCGGTTGGTTTGCTGGGTTTGGAAAAACCATTGGCGTTTTTCGACGGTCACCTGAGCCGGTTTACTCTGACAAATGGCAAGCACCCTGGATTTCCACCTGGGAAGATTTCGGTCACGTGCTAGGCAACGAATATTCAAGAAGAAGATATTCTTTGATTTCGAGCCTATTTAACAACCTTTTTGGTGAACAACATTCGCATTCGAGTACGTAATATTTATTTTCAATGTTCAAATGGTCTTGAAACTTGCTGAAAATCTGAAGCAAAAAAAAAAAATATAAGAGACCTTCCTGAATTATCTGTATTAAGGCAACATATTAGAAAACTTGATTTAAATTCATTACTGGCCGAAGCTAATAGCGACGTGCACTGTTTCTAAAAATACATTACATCACCAGAGACCCCCGGGACAAGATTTACAGGTCAGTAGAAGGTTTTGTATGAGTGTGTTGTATTAGTGTGTTGTATTGTAGACCATAAAGTCAGGCAAAAAAAACAAAAAACAGATTGGTGGTCAAGGTTTTTGATTAGCTTAAATATTGTTAGAAAGCAAACACTGCTTCCGTGGGTAATGTTAAACGAATTCAAGGTGTCCAGAAAAGAGCCTAAATGTCACAAATTGCACGAGGACGTTACAAAGCCGCATTGACGGTCTGACATATCTCATAACCATTAGGTCAGGAATTGGAAGTCGAGAACGTTTCGCGCGGCGGTTGCGACTAGCCCGTCAGAATTCTTCACAGGGAAATGTTTTACGAAGAAATGTATCTTCTGTTTATCATGAACACTTATCAGCTGACTTATTTCCAGAAATTTTCAAATTTGACAACCCCAAGGCGTGTTTAGATAACGGCGTAATTCGTAATGACTCTGGTCTATATATACGACCAAGTCTTGAAGCCAAATAGTTTGTCGGTATGAATTATACTATAACCGACCACGAGGTAGCCACTAATCAGGTGACTTAGTGGCTACCTTCGAGTCGGAATATATTTGGTGGACCTCGAGGTTGCCACTAACAAAGTGGCAACCTTCAAGTCGGAATATATAAGGTGCACCTCGAAGTCGCCACTTACCAAGTGACTTAGTGGCTACATTCGGGTCGGAATATTTAAGGTGGACCTCGAAGTCGCCACTTACCAAGTAACTTAGTGGCTACCTTTGAGTCGGAATATATCAGGTGGACCTCGAGGTCGCCACTAACCAAGTGACGTAGTGGCTACCTTCGAGTCGGAATATATTAGGCGGTCCTCGAGGTCGCACTAACGAAGTGGGTGGGGGAACTAGGTTAAGATATGTATTACCATTTCCCTGGACATTATCCCTTCTCCCACCGGGGTAGCAGGTAATTTGAACCAAAGGTCGTGTCGCTATGCTAATTTCAAATGGTCGGTGCACGGAACATGGAATCAACGAATATTTCCACGGCTATCGACGGAAAAGCCTGGAGAGATCTGCACGATAAAATTGCTCCTTAGCGGCGTTTTAATCCCATAAAGAAATTCAATGGTTAGAGCATCTATTAACGTTGCTCTAGGTGAAATCCTGAGGCGATCGGATCCTTTGGGGAGAATTTATGGCTGGATTGATTGCTTCTGGCTATCTGCTGGGCTCCATCACTCGAGTGCCCTACTTTGAGGAATTATATATGAAGAGGAATACAGAGAAGCTACACCTCGCTAGAATCGCTCCAACATGCCTCCAAACGCCGTGAAAACACAAGTTATACACACAACAAAAAAGGTAAGTCGATTTATCGTTTTTTCCCTTATTTTCAACTATTCTGCACCATCGTTATATTCCCATACAAACTCTTATGATAACGCTGTTATGCAATGTCATGTTGACGGTGCCCAAAGAGCTTGGGCTAACTGTGCTGGCACAACTCTTTATTTCTTTTTTTCATTTCTTCATTTCTTTATTTCTTCGCGGGGAGCTAACTAGAAAACCTAACGGTTCACTTAGCTCCCCAGCTCGCAACCTACTAATCAACTAAAATAAAAACATCTACCGAAACTGTATCTAGAATATAAAACCACATGTCAAAATCAATATGAGCTAAATAAAACATTATTATTATTCATTCATTGAAAGACTAAGTGACACACTTATCACTGACAATATTGACTTTCTGTACTAAGGGGATCTTGGTCACGTGGGCCAATAGCTTCAGTTTAACGGAATATAGATAGCTCATGACGCTGTGTATTTACACGCACTTCTTGGGATAATAGCCACCAGATTTAAAAATTGCTTGCTCGTAGCTTGCAGAATTAATTAAATGAGCAAATTAAAATCTCAGCGGAAAGTCACGAAATTACTTTTTTGTCACTTCCTAAATGAATTACAGTGGCAGATTTAGTGAATGCAAAAACTGCAAACTGGCCTCACCGCTACGACAAAGCACTGCCACATTGGTGAGGAAAAAATTGGATGAGAGTTTAGTTCACTTGGAGATATCGAAGAATCACACTTAATAGGAAAACCAGGAATACAACATCAATATGAGTTAGGTGGATGTTCATACCAGTGGTATCATCTACTACGCGATAGATGATTGTGCGACAAGGGGTCAATTTCCTTGAAGGATAACTACTGGTCTATGAATGATGCAGTTGATGATACTGATAGTGTTATTCACGTCATAGAACTTTTGAAGCGGTTGAAGAATGGCTCTATATACAACTGTACAGCTTTACAAATGGCCTGGTATTTATAATATTTACAAGAGGCGTTATTGGAAAATTCTGACATCGGAGGAATTTACGAACGGCAGCCAGTCTGTCCATTCGCCAGTCTCGTACCGTTGCAGTCCCTCTGAGTCTGGAACTGGACAAGATACCCCTGCTGGGAATTGTACGCTGTTGTCGTACCCGTTAACCATCCTAAATAGCATAGTTGTCCATCTTCATTCTTTTCTTTGTATTCCACCTGCACTGCTGCATCTATAAGTCCTTTTCCTCTTCGTCGCGATCTTTTGGCAGCTGTGATGTCTTTAGCTTTGTCAGGTGGACCGTTTGCATCATTTTTTTTAGTTGAATCGATGACCAGGCTTGCGCGCTTCCGTTTTTGGTCTTCTTTTTGTTGCTGTTACTTGAATAATTAATGCTGACATCTTTAGACCTTGCAGCCATTTTTACGGCGTGAATTCTGTCCTCCAAGTATATGTTTTCAAGAATTACATTCAAATTGTTTCTTGATTTAAAGGACTGCCTGTTGATGGATTCGACGGGATTTGTGGTGTTTGAAGTTTCCTCTCAGTCTTCGACATCACTGCTGGTATATGCCTTTGTAAACATTTGCAAGTGCCGTGATTGCGTCCACCATATTAGCCCAATGCTTCAGTTTCGTCCATCCACCATTGGAAACATCATCGTTTTCTCTGCAAAGGTGCTTTAAGTTCTCTGGAACGTAAGGGGTTGCATTCTTCCACACAAAATGTCAAATATCTCCATGACATCTACTTTTCTGGTAGCATCCTCCACGTTTCGAGCAAGAGTTTTAAATATGGTCTCTTCGTCTCTTGATTGACACACAAGCTCTGTGACTTTCTTTACTGAGCGCATCCAGTGTACTGAACATCCCCGTAACAGTTTTTCGGTGATATATTTTCCAAGAACTTGAGTAAAGCCATTATACTCAGCATCATCAAAGTCAACTACATTTTTTTTAATGGTTTTTCCGTTATCGAAATGCGGACTCATTTTCGTGGCTTGTTTGAATACTTCATGGGAAGACAAACCATAGGACTCCCCATCTTGCTTGGGATAAGGGAAATCATTGTTTCCGGTGAATGTAATGTCCGAAAACAGTTCCACTGCTTCGCCCAGAAGTATACACTGATACGGGGACATAAAAAAAGCGTGTTTTCCGGGTTTAAATAGATATTCCACACCCTCCATTTGGTACTTGCCCGTCATTTTGTTCACTGGCTTAATTCAGAATCTGAGGCATATGCTTCCTTTTCGATGTTTTCTCTTATCTTATCTTTAGTAGTGGCGTGAGCTCTTTAGTAGATTTGCTTGTCGTGGCCAAAATATTGGAACCTTCACGACGGACCCTCTCGGGATTTGCTGCAGCCGGCGACACTTCCCCAGGTATAATGCCAATGCCGCACTCTTTTTGCAGATCTTTGGTTGTTAAGGAAGTGTCCATTTTCAGAGCATTTCCAATTTTACACTTGACCTCTTGGCTGATACGATGTGATGCTGGCTTTCTGTGATTGTGGTTTAAATGTTGGCCAAGAATATAAGGTTTGAGCTGGACAAGGACCAGTAATTTCAAGCTTGTTTGTTTTAGCATGGCTTTTACATTTGTTGTTTTTTCTGACGATTTGCTGTGTGCCTCTTTGACAGCTGTTTATCAGTCCACCAGTTCACATAAAATGGGGTCTCTGGTGGTAACTAAATCCTTTCATAGCTTTAATATCTTGGCAATAGGCAATGTCTTTCGAGGATTGTGAGTAGCCCGGATATTCATAGTCTTCCTTTGACATCATCTCGCACCAGTTGTCTGCGGAACTTAAAGCCTTTTTTGTTTTGGGCAAGTAGTGAAGAGTCCTTCCCTCTCGATTTACATGTTGCTTGTCTCAAGAGGGAGCGTTCTTCTCAGAGTAGAAAGGGTCAATGAAAGGGGACAAAACAAGCAGATCTGAGGGGTTGTTAAGACACTTTTCTCCCTCTGAAGACACTTTGAACTTTCTTGATGTTGCGGAGAACGTTTGGTTTCTGATGATCTCGAAGTTAATCGACACCAATCTCAAGCTGATAACTTGGCGGAGATGCCTTGACCACCACGACCGTTTAAGTGTTTCGTTTTCGTATATTTCCCCTTTTCTAAATGTCGTTGATTTGTCAATGGCACTTTGGATTTCCGACTTAGAAATCCAATCCTTTTTTCAACCAAAATGCCAGGACACCAGGCTGTCTTCGTTTACGCCGTCACTTTTGCAAAATATTTCCTCTTATTCCTTTATTGCTGTCAGCAGTGAAATGGCAACATCCTTGGCATTAAAGTCTTTTTCCTGTTCAATGTCACAGCTGCTGCAACATTCTCCTTCGGTTTTATCAAGGATGACGGTGTCTTCTTGGTAGAATCGCAGGACAGTTTCTCTGAGACAAGTCCGGTTGTTACACCCCATAAATCTCCAGGAATCCTCGTAGCTTTTCGTAATACTTCCCACATCTTCGCTACTACATCCCATTGTCCAGTAAGTCAAGCGCTGATCGTCTTTATATTCGTTGAACCAAAGGTATCCATCAGCTTGTTTACCTCCTCTCCCAGCTCTTCCGAATTCCTGTATCAGCACTCCTAGGTTCCGCATACAACCCAACCGTATTACACTGTGCACATGCGGACTATGCGTAGCAACTTCATACGACTCAGTAGCCACAGACAGTTGGAAATCTTTCGTTCTGAATTGTGTATCTGCAGTCACTTTTTCAAGGTGTGATAAACCTCCATGGTACGCCCTGGCATCAAGGTTATTACCCTCTTTTAGGCAGCTCAACATTAATTCCACGTCTTTTTTGAAAACAATTCCAAATTCGTCGCCTAAGAGATCACGTATTTGTGTTGACGTGTCCATCCAGACTAGGGATTTGTCCCCTTTTACTGATCTTTTTGTTTGGTACTTTCCAACATTTTGCTTTATGGTTGGTCTATCGACCGTTGATTTTATCATAACAGGCTTCTTTAGGTACTTTTCACAAAGTAACTTCAATTGTTCCTCATTGAGAGTTGCAGTCAACGCCATGACTGGCACACCAGGAATGTCGTCGTGAAGATATTCGAGGGTGTAATATGAAGACCTGAACTCACCGTTCCTTTTAAACATTTTATGAACTTCATCAATGACTATGAGCTTTAACACATTTGACAAAGTGGATAGTCTGATTTATTTATTTTATTTACCACCACGTACATTCATTGAAAGTTACAACGATTGATAGATTAAAATATTACTAAAGTGTACTATAGACAATAACTAATAATAAAAGTAAGTAAGAAATGGGGAGGAGGCCTCAAGAAACCGCAGGGTTTTTACTGAGAGGTCCCCTCGGAGATATGTTTCGACTCTTAAACTAGTAAGGACATTGTATTGAGACTTATTATTTATTTACTTTTCTTCAACACACAGTAGGAAGGCTATAAGGACTTAAAGGGTTGATGTTAATACGATTAACTAAGGAAATCAAGAAGCTTTCTTTTGAAGGTGATTAAACTAGGGGAAGACGTATTTGATAACGGCAAAGCATTCCATATTTTTGGCCCTCGAAAGAGTATAGTGAATTGCTTGATATTAGTTCGGCAGGTAAGAGGCCGAAAATGAGCTGAGGTTCTGGTATTATAATTATGAATTTGACCACTAGTCATTTAATAAATTTAGAAATGGCGTGGGCAGCAAACGATGGTAATAGGAAAACATAAACTTTGCAATATAAAGGGAATTCACTTTTAAAATGTCTAAGATATTCAATTGTGCAAACAAAGGTGCAGAAGGTGCAAGATGGTTTGAATTTGTCATTGCCCGCACAGCTCGCTTTTGAAGAAGAAAAATGCGATTTAAGTTTGTTACATAAGTAGAAGACCAGACTGTAGTGCAATAAATTAAATAAGGATAAATTAAGGTATAATACAAGGATAGTTTAGTGTTTGATGACAGAAAGAAACTAAATCTGTACATTATACCAACGGATTTGGAGATTTTCTTGCAAATATAACTGATATGCGACTTCCACGTAAGACATTCATCAATATAAATACCTAAGAACTTACCTTCTGTTTCTTGCTTGAGAGATATACTGTCAAGTAAGATTTCAAAGTTCATATGGACAGATTTTTGTTTAGGCTTAAATATGACATAATTGGTTTTCTTTATGTTAACAGAAAGTTTGTTTGACTTCATCCATAAACTAATCTTAGTCAGTTCACTATTCATTACCGAGGCAACATGTTCAGGGTCTGAATTGGAGTAAAAGATACTAGTATCATCTGCAAAGAGCAGGCATTCTGCGAGTCTGGTTGATTTAGGAAGATCATTGATATATAGTATGAAAAATAAAGGGCCTAATATGGAACCCTGTGGAACACCGCATCTAATAATCTGTTCGGAGGAACGGGTATCGTTAATCTGGACGAATTGGTTACGATTAGAGAAATAACTTTTGATCCATTGTAATGCAGGTCCACAAACACCATAATGTTCAAGTTTGTGAAATAACATTTGGTGGTCTAGCGTGTCAAAAGCTTTAGAAAGGTCAAGAAAAACACCCGCCGTGATTTCATTTTGGTCAATGGACGTTGCAATTTTATTAACAAGGTAAATTAGTGACAGCGCAGTGGAATGGTTTTTACGAAAACCAAACTGGAGTTGGTAAAAAATATCATTGGTATTTGCAAATTCTACTAGTCGATTGTGCATGACCTTTTCGAAAAATTTCGAAAAATTAGGAAGTAACTGTAGAGATGTTGCTCGTGAAATTTCTTCGCGTCAATAAGCAATTTCTGAATCTTCGGGGTTAAATGATCATATATCGCGGCATGAGATAAGGACCCTTCAGTTGACAATCCAAGAGAATTTGGAGAAAACAGCGTTGATTTCTCGGCGGTGGTTCATAATTCGGTCTTTAACAAGCCTTCTTGTAAACTTACAAATGATCGGGGAGGGATCTGACGTAGCACTTCTGGTCGAAATACGGTGGGCGATATCGATATCTTGCAGGGTAACTTCCACTCCCATTTCTTCAAATAATTTGACACATAGAGTAGATGTATCTGAAGCAGACTCACGAGAATTCACTTCAGGAATGCCAACTATTTTAACGTTGTACTGGTAACTATACTGGTCAATGGCGTCGATAGCTTCGGCAATTTCTCCTACTTGCTCCACTAAACTGTTTAACTTCTTAGTAAGACCTTGAAGTTGTTCTTTAGCTTCCTTTTGAAAAGCAGACAGGGAATCGTAACCTGCACTTAGAAACTCAAGACTTTTAACTGATTCGATGTCGTCGTTGTCGTGCGAGCCGCCATTACTCTCACTTGCAGCTTGTACTCCTCTGTCAGCGAGGGAAGATTCCAAGTTCTTGAACTCATTCTTGAGCACCTGCAATCGCGCCTGTAAGCTGTCGTTTCTCTTCCTGAGACTTTTAACTGTGTCTGTAGGCATCTGTAGGCTTCTGTAGGTTCCTGTATCTGTATTTTGCACACTTAAGTTTCGTGAACCATTTCAGAGCCGTCGTGAACCAGATAAACGCCCGATTAAGCTCCCTTTCTTAGTTTTTAAGAATTGAACCTTGAATTTTGGTCCTTTTTTAAAAGTACTTCATCGATACTTTCACACGGTTGATTTTTTGGCACCTCTGACGAGGAGGTGGCAATATGCGGTCTACGTGGAGGGAGGGTTCATTAATGTGAGGGAGATGTTTAGATTAGTTTACTTCGTAGCAAAGTATTCTGGCGTAGTATATATCGTGAGGGTAAATCTCCACTTTCTACGCCAAAATTCAACGTTTCAACTGGATGTTGTGGACCGACAGCTACAGCGTTTATTCCGAACTCTTTCAAACTTTCAACCTTAGAGTTTATTAGCGATAACGTTGGGCAAATCACGACCATAGGTTTCGTTTTCTCAAAAAGTGAAGGAAGTTGAAAACAAATGCTCTTTCCGCTACCAGTTTTCTGGACAACAACGACATCTTTCTTCCTCTCTACTGCACGTATGGCATCTAGTTGGAATCTCTTAAAGGTGGTGAGTTGAATGTCCTTTCCATAAAAAGTCTGTACTCTCGACATAGGCATGGTTTCCTGCAGGACATTCCCATAGTTTTGTTGAGTAGTCGTTGGTCTCTTGTCTAATTGTAGGTGTACCAGGTTTCCACAGAGGTTTACTTCCGCTGGAAAGTGGTACTTGATCAACGTCATCGCTGCTCTTTGCAGACACACAACCAACCAAACACCCGTTCAGTAATACTCCCACTTCCAACTTAACTCACCATGTCATAACTTCAGTCAGTCCGTAATTCTTGAACTTCAGATCTCCGGCTTACTCCGGTTAGCTTTCCTGAGCAGCACTTCTCACTCGACCTCCGGCCACCTTTTCTTTGCACACTCGTTCCCCCCGGCAAATGACTCTTTGTCGTGAATTTAGGGGTCGTTTTACTGACGCTTTACAGTAATGAACAATGTGCTTGCAGTCGCCTTCCTCTTCCTTCCTCTTCCTTCTTCTTCTTCTTCTACCCAGGAATATCAACCAACAGAACTGCTACACACAACAACCCACTACATCTGTACAACTTACATTTATACATTTATGGTAATTATTTCTACAATTAACACTTAAAACAAACGCTATAAAGAAAGTTACTACACAATACACAATAAACTAAACATAATACTAAACTACACAATACACTAAGAATGTTTAAATATTAAATACTTAAATGTTACATGAGTTACGTAATAAAGTTACGTAATAATGAACGACAAAATCCAAACAAAACACACTAAAACAAAAACCTAAACTAAACGCAAACAACTACTAAATAATTTCGTGACACCTCCCCCTTTAACAAGTCTATTTTTGGGGTGGGACGACGCAAAAATAGAAAGGAAAAGGAGAGAACTGATGATAAAGTTGGACGTACAACAAGCTCAAACTCTGCTTAGAGCATCCACATTACAGTGATTTCTGCCACTCTTGTGTTCTTTAACAATGTCGTATTCTTGGAGAGTAACGCTCCACCGCAACAACTTTCGGCTTTTATCGCGGACCTGGTTTAGCCAAACCAACGGGTTGTGGTCAGTCTGCAATCTAAAGGTTCTGCCATATAGATAATACCTAAATAACTCCACAGCCCACACAATGCCTAAACATTCTTTCTCTATGGTACTAAGTTTCTGTTCCCTGGGTTGCAACTTCCTACTAGCATAAGCTACTGGGTGCTCTTCTCCGTCCTTACCTTTCTGGCACAAAATAGCACCTAGACCTCTGTTCGAAGCGTCAACTTGCAAAATAAATTATTCATCCCAGTGGGGTGGTCGTAAGACTGGAGGTGTTTGAATAGCTTCATTTAAATCAAGGAATGCTCGCTCGTGAACGTCAAGCCATTTCACCTTTGTGGGATTTTTTCCACTTGTCAAATTCGTTAGGGTAGCTGCTCTTTCAGAAAAATTTGGAATAAACTTACGATAGTAACCAACCAAGCCTAGAAAGGATCTTACTTCCTTTTTGGTTGCTGGCCTGGGGTACTCAATAATGGACTGGATAAGAGCTTTACGAGGTTCGATCTTATCTCCGCCAACACGATGTCCTACAAAATCTAGAGTTTTCATAGCAATTTTGCATTTAGAGGGTCGTGCATTAAGATTTGATTCTCGGAGTCGATTTAGAACTTGGCGAAGTTGCAACAGGTGTTGTTCAAAGGTAGAAGGTGTGTCGACCTCAACGTCATCTATGTAAGCATCAGGAAAATGGAAACCTTTTAGTACCATGGCCACGTGTGACATCATTCCTTGAAACGTGGCTGGTGCTGTCTTCATTCCAAATGGCATCACAAGAAACTCATATAAGCCCTTTGAAGTAATGAACGCCGATTTCTCAATTGTAGTCGTCTCAAGAGGAACTTGCCAATACCCTTTCGTCAAGTCTAATGTAGTTATAAACTTGGCAGAAGCAACCTTCTCTATCATCCTTTCCATTAACGGAATCGGATATGCATCCATTTTTGTTACGCTGTTCAGCTTCCTGTAATCGACACAAAATCTGATGGTTCCGTCTGGTTTCGGGACAATGACAACTGGAGACGCCCAGGGACTATTTGAAGGACGAATTATGCCTAACTCCAGCATCTTATCGATTTCTTTGTTCACCTCACTTTCGAGTCTTTGCGGGACCTTGTATGGTGAACAACGGATTGGTGGGGAGTCATCTGTATCAATTTGATGGATTGCTGCGTTCGTTACATTTGGTTTTCCAGAGAACACATCAGCGTACTCCTGTAGCAATTTCTTCACCTGAATTTTTTGAGGCTCGGCTAGCTCGTACGAAATGAAAACGTCTTCCCAAGTTTCATCCGACATAAATTGAGGGACATCCCGTTCATGTGGCAGAGGCATCTCTGAGGACTCTGGCATAACCAACGCGGCTATTTCATCACGACTCTGCCATTTACTGAGAAGGTTAATGTGATACGTTCGATGCTGCTTGTGTGTTTTGCCTGTATCTAGCTCGTAGTTAAGCCCGTCATTTAACAAGGGCCTTGCCAACAAACCTCCAACTTGCTTCCTGGAGTGGGCAACAAGACCAAAGCCTTGTCACCAAATTCCAGACGTCTTTTAGAGCTGTGAACGTCGTACAGGCGTTTTTGTGTTCGTTGCGTTTTCGCCATGTGCTCTTGAACCGCTTTCTGTATCATCGCGAGTCGTCTTCTGACTTCTAGGACATGGCTCACCAGGCTTTCCTTAGAAGGGTGTTTCTCTAACCATGTTTCTTTTATAACAGCTAACGGTCCACGGACTGATTGACCATACAGTAACTCAAAAGGAGAATATCCAGTGGATTCACATGGGAACTCTCTATAGGCAAACAGCAGATAAGGGAGGAACTTGTCCCAATTTTTCACCCGCTCTCGGACAAACTTGTTGAGCATCCGCTTCAGAGTACCGTTGAAACGTTCAACCAGACCGTTTGCTTCCGGGTGGTATACTGAAGTTTGAATCTTGGTAATTCCTAACTGATCATACAATTGCGCTATGAGGTTGCTTATGAAATTAGAACCCTGATCTGAAACCAATTCCTCTGGGATTCCTACCCTGCAAAAATACTGAACAAGAGCATCTGCTATTGTTTTCGAACTTGTATTCCTGAGAGGTATGGCCTCTGGGTAACGCGTTGCATAGTCGACTATTGTTAAAATGTATTTGTACCCTGTAGTTGTTTGAGGCAATTCACCCACTATGTCGATGGCTATCTTTCGAAACGGTTCCGTTTCTGGTTTCACTGGATTAAGAGGTGCCCTGTGCGACTTCATCTTGCGTGCTACTAACTGACATTGTGGGCAGGTCGCGCAGAATTTTCGAACATCAAGGCTAATACCAGGCCAAAAGAAATGCACTTCTATGCGATTCAATGTTTTCGTGGAACCCATGTGACCAGCTAAAGGGATAGTATGGGCGACGCGAAGAATTTCATTTCTATAGGCTTCTGGGACAACCACACGGTCAACATACCTCACCCCATCATGTACACCTTCCAAAAACTTGCGATGCATGAGCAAATCATTTTCAATGAAATAACTATTTCCTTCCTCGGGTGCTTTCTGAAGCGCCTTACTACGTGCCTTATCGAGCGTCACGTGTGTTCGCTGATCTTCGATAACCTGGCCCATATTTCTATCCAAAATGTTAAACAATAAATTCTCCATACCTGACTCTTCAACAGCCCCCTTTGGACCTTCCTCGTCAATCTCGCCTCGCTCTGGTTCTTCAAAGAGTGTTGGTAGATCACCCTTTCTCAGACCTTCCTTCTTCGTCTCTTTTTTGGACAGTTTCCTAAGTGCAAGTGCGTTTTCGCGATCCACTACTTCATCCGCTTGTATCTGGGCCTCCTATAATACTTTCTGCCGCCTAGTTAGCACAAAAGCTTCATTGCTTTCCAAGCTATGAATCGATGTATTGTTCTCCCATTGATCCAGGACATTTTGTTTGGAAAGGGTTTTACCGAATGAAGATCTACCGAGTAGACAGTCAACTGGTAACTTGTCTAATGCCCCTACCAATTCCCTATGCCTACCATGTTCGCTTTCAAATTCTACCCATGCTAAAGGTATCACCAGCCGTTCACCTGCTGCAGTCAAAACTGTCATTTTCTCCCCGGTTAACGAATCATCACTAACAAACCTTTTATGGACAAGGGTTCTAGTACACCCAAAATCAACTATCATCTCTGCAAGTTTACCCGCTATCCTGCCTTTAACATTGCACGGTGGAAACTCTCTTTTCTCCGAGTTAAGGGGTGTCATACAAAGCAAGTACCCCTGGGAGGTAGGGTTGCGGGTCCTCCCACAGTTAAACGACATGTGCCCTTTCTTGCCACATTTACAACAAGTTATTTCGGGCCTTGTATTCTTAACGTTGGGCGATACGGAATTCTGGTTACGCGAATCATGCTTGCCTTCGGGTGGAGGCACATCCTTTTTTAAGTTCATTTCCTTCCTTTGTTTAAAACCCTGCCCTCTACCAAACGAAGCATATTTACCTGCGACGAGTGGTCCTTTCCTCGCTTGTACATGTAAGTTTGCTAGATTTCCAAGCTCTTCTGCAGTAGTTGGCGTTTGCTCTTTCAACCAAGCTCTTAGCTCTGGGCTTACCGCATCCAGGAGTCTCTCGATCATTATTTGCTCCAAAATCATCTCAGCATCACTAGCAGCCCCTGCAACTTCCATCCAACGATTCAAATACCTTCTTGTCCGATTTCCCCACTGAACAAAGTCTTCCTCTGGTTGTTTCTCTGAGGTTCGAAATCTGAATCTGTAATGGTCTGCAGTTAGCTGATAAGCTTTAATAATGATGTTTTTGCTTTCATGGTAATTTCGACATTTTGGGTCCGGGATCTCCAAGTAAATGGATTTGGAGCACATGGGCATTTTGTTTGCGCATGCGCGAGATGAATGGAATAATTTGAGTTCGGCGCCATTTCTTGTTTTTGAACGCGCTGCGGCGGGTTTTTAAACGGGTGATCTATGTTGCGAGAAAGATCTTGTCAAGAGAAATGAAAGATTGTAACAAGTTTACACACATTTCTAACACTGTGGATATTCACAGTGTCTGCCGGGACTTTAGATGAGGATATATTAATGATCAAAGTGCGAACAGAGCGAGATAAAGGTCCAAAGAAGTGGAGTTTGGAATTTGATTTAAGATCAAGATGTTTACTGGAGAAGACAAGCGATGAAGGTTAGTCTTGAGGTGTTGAAGCTTTATTGTTTTGAATCATGGGGTTGTATATTGAGAAGATCGTCAGATACGCGATCCTGTATGATAGGGAAATTTTGCTATTATTTCCAGCTGAGTTCATTGCAACAATGCTACTTTGGAGACCATGTGTGTGGCTTACAAAGAGACAAATCCTTGTTTGGTCGAAGCTCAAGTCTAGCAACTTGACTGGTGGAACAATCAATACAGTCTGCATGAAATTTTGTTTGTTAATTGGCCTGTAATAAAAACCTACCTATCAGACCACATGCCAATTATCTTAGCAGAATAAATATGAAAACTTAAGTCAAAAAAATTGTATTAGTTTTTTGTTGTTGTTGTTGTTGTTTTTTTTAATTTTCTTTTTGTCTGCAGCTGAAATTATCAACAGCAAATTGATGTACATGTATGTTTTGTTGATATGTTTACCCGTTGGAGGAGGGGGTAAAACTGGCCAGGAATTTCCTTCCATTTTGGAATAGTAATCTGCACTGCTAAGGCTGAAAAAATGAGAGAATCATAGGAGCACAAAGCTCAGTCCAGAGGCAAAAAGCCCAACTTGTGAACTTTAAGGGATGCAGTACAGTCATTCCACAGTACCCAAAACACATGGTGCATCTTTTGAGGTATGGTTTGGTTTCACAAGAATGGGGCACTTAAATTTTAATAGCTTTGTTGAAACTTCCTTTTCAAGGTGTGTTTGTTTAGTGTTTGACTACTGCCAATTTGACTGTAGCCTCCATATCAAATGTTTAATACTTTCACAGATGAAACTAATCATTACAGTTAACTTGCTCAATGATGAAATCCTTAATTTTTCTTCCATCTCTAAAGCTCCCCATGGGTTTAAATACATATCTCTAGTTCTACTACATTATGATTTTTCTTTGCTGGACATTGAAGTTTTCTGTGCCGTGGGTATTAAATCGCCGTCGCTGGTCATGTCAATAAACTTGTGCGAAATTTTATTTTCCGCGGATTGACACAATTGCTCGAGGATTATTGCCTTAGTAGTTGAAGCGATAAAAAACGTTTATAGCGCACGAAAAGCCTCGAATATTTCAGTAGTTACTTGAGGCAGCTCTAGAATGATGAAATAACTTTTAATTACGTCTGTGCTGAACAGACCTTCCGCAACGCATCCTTCAGTTCACAAATATTCCTTGATCCGTGTTCTAACAATTCCAAAACAAGACTAGAAGCGGTTGTAAAAGCCTTGATCTTCTGAAACGGACTTGGTTGGAACTTTCTACAAGACTTCAAAAAACCATTTGGTTGATTTTCTGACGCTTTTACTCAAGTTACAAAGGGAAAAAAGAAAAAGACTACTTCCATTACCGACAAATTTGTCGCAACTATCGCCATTTTGCTTACACGCAAAGTAGGCGCATACCAGCGGTTACTCACATTAAAATACTTTTTGTGGAGCATGCGCAAACAAAATGCCTCTCTGCTTGGATTTGGCCTTTTCTGTAAGCTTAGGAACGAGATTGCCAACCCACTCACTTTCCGGAAGAGACTGCGCTTTCGCCGTCATTTCAAATATTCTAAAGTAATCATCTATGTCTTCCTCTTCCCGCATTTCTCTAATCTTCAAAAACCTAGGCTTATTAGAACTCTTATATTGCCTTTCGGCCTCTCTAACAGCAAACTGTTCTTTCTCACTCCTAAGAATTCTAAGTCGTTCCTCTTCCCTGACTAATCTCCCTTCTTCCTCCCGCGCTCTCTGTCTTTCATACTCCCTTTTCTCCTTTTCGGCCTCCCGTTTTTCCATTTGCATTTTCCTTCGCAATTCCAACATCATTAACTCTCGTTCTTGTAGTTGCAATCGTTGCTCGATAGTCAAATTCCCCTCGGTTTCGGTCTGCTCCATTTCTTCATCTCCCGTGATCACATCACCCGGATTAGCCATTAACTTATCATGCACCCTAAGCTTGCTTGCCAGCGTCTTAATCCCATCTTTGCTAGTGAAACAAATCGATCTATTACTAGCTTCAGCTCTTAAATCTTCCAGAGACCAAGAATCATAACCCGAGTCTTTTGCAGCCATAATTAACACTTGTGTGTTGCACGACTGTTTCTGAAGTGTGTGTACAACAAATACCAAGGGAATAGTATCCCACTTCTGACACCAAAAATGTGGCGTAAGCCCCGAAAAGTCCCTTGACGATAACAAATGGGAAAAGTAGACTAATAACACCGAAACTAACAATGACTGAATACACGCACCCCTTCCCACAATCCCGCAACACACCACCATGAATTACAATAGCTAATGTTTATTAAGTATATAAAAAAAAGAAAACACTCGATATTAACAGCATTAACACTAAGTAACTAATTCTAAATATTCTATAACAATCTTTTGCTTGAAAATTAATACAAGTAATTACTAAACTATTGCGATTCCTAACCTTAACTTAAGTGATTTTAAACCTATACAATAATAACAAATGAATACGAAAACTAACTGACTATTTACAAATTATATACAACAGTTCACAGTTCTTTTTTTTTTCCTTGCGTCCTTGTCCTGATCCCAACAACGTCCACCACACACACAACCAACCAAACACCCGTTCAGTAATACTCCCACTTCCAACTTAACTCACCATGTCAAAACTTCAGTCAGTCCGTAATTCTTGAACTTCAGATCTCCGGCTTACTCCGGTTAGCTTTCTTGAGCAGCACTTCTCACTCGTCCTCCGGCCACCTTTTCTTTGCACACTCGTTCCCCCCGGCAAATGACTCTTTGTCGTGAATTTAGGGGTCGTTTTACTGACGCTTTACAGTAATGAACAATGTGCTTGCAGTTCGGCCTTCCTCTTCCTTCCTCTTCCTTCTTCTTCTTCTACCCAGGAATATCAACCAACAGAACTGCTACACACAACAACCCACTACATCTGTACAACTTACATTTATACATTTATGGTAATTATTTCTACAATTAACACTTAAAACAAACGCTATAAAGAAAGTTACTACACAATACACAATAAACTAAACATAATACTAAACTACACAATACACTAAGAATGTTTAAATATTTAATACTTAAATGTTACATGAGTTACGTAATAAAGTTACGTAATAATGAACGACAAAATCCAAACAAAACACACTAAAACAAAAACCTAAACTAAACGCAAACAACTACTAAATAATTTCGTGACAGATGTCAACAATCACATTGCTGTACATCATCAACCGACAAACCGCAACATTGACTGGGACACTGCTCAATGCTTAACCTACAGTACATACTATTTTCAACGACTTACTCTTGAAAGCTGGTACACTAACTTAGAACAAACGCCTCTTAACAGATGTCAACAGCTACCGACGCCTTACAAAGGACTTATCCACGACGCAAAGGAAACCTACAAATGGACTTCTATCATGCCGACTCAATTTGACTAACCATACACGGACCTCAATGCTAGCAATTTGACTAACAAAAGACGGATCGAAACTGACCAATGACTGATGACAAACTTTACACGAGTGTTTCAGCCAATACCATCATGGCTAAAGTGACCAATCACTTTCAATGGACCAAACTTATAACATCATCGACTGACAAACACTATTCACTTGACTCTGAAGATGACTTCCGCCCAGGTTGTCAAAACGTCAGAGCAGTTCTTCTCAGAACTACACTCACCCGGACGATCACACTTTACGAACTACTGATACTCCTGGGTTCCAGCCATTTACTATGTTACTTAATTCTATGAAAATACAGGTCAACGGAAAATGCAGTTTTGGATAATGACTGACCAACACGAAAGAAAAAGGCTCTCTTCACCTCAGGATTTAGGCGCGCCACCAGAAATACCTGAGGGAGGATAGCCTGGCAAATTGGCCTAGGTAGACTTGATATTAAACTAATACAAATATCGAAGCATTTAATGACATCAATATTGACAATGATCATGGCCTGTGAAATCCCCCTGAAAAGCTACATACACCTTAATCCAAATACTTCCTATATCAAACATAACTGAAAGAAGTGACAAAAAACAACATGGACCAATAAAGAAAATCCCCCTCTGAATTAAAATAAGCCTAACAACAATAGCCAGGTGCGTCGTGCCCCCATTCTCGCCTCCCCTCCCCCGTCCCCAATTGGCATTAATGAATAGATAAAATCAAACTTTATAGAAAACAAAAGTTCGCAAAAAATCGTGGTTGTTCGACTTACCCACTTTTTCGTTTTTTGGAGACGATGAAGATGACAAATGCGGACTCAAAGTTGACGAAGTACTAGTGCTGGTATGAGTGGAACAGTTCCATCGGCTTTTGGTGTGCTTTTCGAAGAGTGAGTTGAGAGAAGATCTGCTAGGAAGGTTCAGGCTTCGAATCAGCCGGGGCTAGGTCATCCCTGGCATATATGCATCTGTCACTACTTCTCAGAGTAGACTCAGTCAAGAAGAGAGCTCTGACATTCGTGATCGAATAGCCCAAAATAGTATGATCCAATTTAGTGTTAGCTTGAAATTAACTAGAGATACCTGCTAAGTTTCACCAGCTGTACATTTCTACAGTGACAAAGGCGGTTTTTCGCCGTCCATAAGGTGTCCGAAAGAATGTGTAAACCTAATTATGCAACTAACGCTTGCGCGTAACAGGAGACAAATCTACGGTCGTTTCCGTAGTAACCAGAGCCCCCGGTGCGTGCATTAAAATGGGGCCTCTTCATTGAAAACGCTTAATTATAGTATTATTGTCCTTCTGCTAAAACACTCTTATATACTAATGTAGTCTCTATTAAATTACTTTGCCAACCATGTTAAATAACGTTGCTTCTTCTCTCTTTGCTTTGCAACACTCACTCATGTTTTATTCATCAGACTGCTGGAAGACGAAGAAAACTGTTTTTACCACAAAATTAGATTTGATGGTGTGAACCTCCCTGCCAATAGTCCAGAAATGAAGAAGGCCACGCAGAGATGGGAGCCATCCACTGAAAAAAAATGTTTGTGCGTGATGGAGTGGTAAAGGGTAATGTTACCATGGCTCTGTTGCTTAAGTTACCGATGTGATCTCAAAACTACTTACAAGTAAGTTTACTGTGCGTTGAAGTGATTTGGTGACTTGGAATGAGGAGTAAAGGAAAACGGAAGTTCCTCAGAAAATAATCATCCTTTAGTGGTTCCTGTTAGAGTGGAATTAATGAACGTAGCTCCGACTGCTCGTTTATGACTGAACACGAACAAAACGTGTACAGGTATCTCAAGGCAATGCTCAATTATTTACCCAGTAATGAACATTACCTCGGGGGAAATTTGACAATTTCTTTTTAGTCAGCTTCGGAAGCTGGGTACGATCAAGCGGTATCGCATGGTTACATTCTGATCAGCCTAGTATCACTGATACGATAGTATAGTAGTAGTAGTACGATAGTAGTACGATAGTATATACGAAATAATTCATATATGAATTACTTCGTATATACATCACATCATTTCATTCCTCACGGGAAGATATGAACTCAACAAATTGACCTCGCTCCCAATGTGTGGCTTCATAGCTCAGTTGGTAGAGCATCGCACCGGTATCGCGTAGGTCACGGGTTCGAATACCGTTGAAGCCCTGTTTTTTTTTCCAGACTTCTTCTTTCCAATTTCTTAAATTGGAAAATATACTGCGATAATCATTCTTCACTTTCACGAGTCCGTTTGCTTCTTTTCAGAGCTAGAAAGGATGTCCCGTTGCCAGACTATCACTTTGTGGACCACCGAATCGAAATTACAAGCCACGACAAAGATTACAACATCGTTGATCTGTATGAGCATGCAGTGGCGCATTCTGGGCTACCGACTAGGGCAGGCCAAGTAAAGGCTTAACGGTTAAAAAGCCAATACGACAACAACGAGAAAAAAGAGTGATTATTTTTGTAGATTGTAGATCTTTTTTCCTGTATTTTTTTTCCCTATAGAAAGAAATTAACTCGCAAGTTGATTTGGCATTTCAGTTCCAGGATTTCTTTTAATCTCTAGGGATTGCAAGATCAGGATGGACTCTTTGAACTCACTGGTAGACAAATGGAAGAAAAAACAAAACTGTAGTAAGAATAAACTGGTTGTCGAAGACAGATTTTGCAGAGAACGCTTACCGTCAAGAGCTAGCTTAAGAGGATTCAAGTCTGTGGCAATTGATTTTTTCACCCCCCCCCCCCCCCCCCCCCGATATCTCTCCTACCACCTGTTTTTCTCTCTGATTATTTTGGTTGTAACGGTAAAGTGTGATAATAAGTTTTTGCCCTGAGAAAAAAGACCTGTAAAGACCTGGAGAAAATCTATTGTTGTGGGGATCAGTACCGGAATCCGTTACAGGGAAATTTCTTTAGACAGGCCAACAGCACTCAGAACTTGGGTCTAACAATAACGTTTTAATCCAATAGCACAAAAAGAACGTAACCGTAACATAACCCAATACGTTACAGTGGTATCCGACGTCCCACCACCCGGGACGTTGCTGAAAAACAATTTACAAAACTCCTGTATGCTAGACTCGAAATAAATGATCTAATCATTCGTTTAGAAATCCTAACTGCTATTGCCTGCAAATGAGCTCATAGTTGTTCTACGATATTCCACCATAGGTAAGTCAGTGATAAAATAAGACATAAAACTTACAACTTCACTACAAGACGTTGCACGATAATACAGATAGACAGGTGGTTACCGTGGTTATTGAACTTTCACT
>OZ026607.1:13583640-13586140 GCA_964020085.1 Micromussa lordhowensis
GCCAAGTAGAAAGAGAAATGAAGAGATATAAATTAGTTACTTTGGGTATTAGCGAGTGCAGATGGACAGGAAGCGGAAAATCCAAGCTAAACTCAAGAGAAGAAATAATTTACAGCGACGAAGAAAATATACACCAAGGAGGCGTGGCGATTGTGATGTCACAACAAGCAGCCTTCAATTGTCGAGCATTATAACACTGTACGTAGCTCCCACTACCAAGGAGATACTCAGACAAGTATTCCAGATCATCTGGCTTTTTTTTTCTTAAGATCTGTTTTAGATTGATTAATCAAACGTTCTTTTAATACGCCCGGATAATGATCTCAATGCAATCTCAGAGTTGATGGTGATAGCTTTGATTGGGTAAACAAAGACATTTACGCCGGCCCCTCGCGCTGAGCATCCATCGTAGGCTCTTTAGCTCAGTTTGTAGATCTGAACTTGGTTTAGTTGGAGAAGGAGAGAAAGGTTTCCTGTAGTGTAATTCGTTTATCATTGCGGGGTTACTTGATTTATCGACATTCCCGGTTTTATCGACTCACGTCTTCAACGTTCCATTTTTTTCCTCCTTACGTCTCTCTTCACCTGTGTTTAGACTTGGTCCGATTTAAAAAGAACTCATTTTGTTCCAAATTATTGGCGTCGACGGAATCCGGGAGCCCGCCATCATTTGAAAGCGTCGGGAATTATTCGACCGAACACACTATTTACTTTCACTATTTACTTTTCAAAGCTTGCCTCTTATTCCATCGGCCATTTGTAGTATTTTTTTTTTATTTAATGACAACGACATGTCACTGAAACAGGTTATGACGCCCTCGTTGACTGCAAGGCGAAGAACCATAGTGAGAGTATGTAAGGAATGCTAAGAAAATTTCGTACCATTTCTATTGGTAATTACAGTAGCTAGAAGCCCTGTGCGTCCCGTCATGGTCAACAGCTTTATGTTTTACTAACCTTCTGTCGCTTAAGGCAGTGCAAATACCCTCATCTTCATAAGTCACGCTTCGTTACCAGGAGTACCCCTCTGGAAAAGTTTGCTTGAAATACAATGGTATCTTGTCTTGGTATTTGTGAATACCTTTTTGACGTTCTCATATACTGATGTCTAGAGGTCGTAAGCGAAAGGCAGATGCCCACCTTCTTTGACTGTAAGGTCTGTAGTCTGTGCTCCCCCAAAAGTCACAATTGCAAAGGGAATTAAAGGCATAAGCAAACTTACTGTCCTAATAATATACAAGCAACAATTCATGAATTCTGGTCGACTGAAAACATGTCAATTAATACTAAATCAGTGATCAGTGCAATTTCACCAGTACAAAAAAGTGAAACTGAAGTTGACAGCTCCAACAAAATTGAGCTGGGACAAAAAAATGGTGGACAAAAATTAGACGAAGATTGAAACTCTTTACCTGAATTTTAATACAAAGACTTCATATCAAAGCAAATTACAATGCAGAGTGCCCTTGCAGTAACTAATCAATAACAACTGAAACATTATTATTGCATCCAATCAAGTGGCTCCTGCACATGTGGCTTGATCTACAACTGTTTACTTGTTTACCATGGCTCAAAAGATTTAAGTTATTCACAAAGTTAGTTGCATCTTTTAGGAAAACAATTGGCCCCTGCACAAATGTTCCCTATGTTGCAACTATATTACAAGGCAAAAGTTCTGCATGAACTCCTAGTAACTTAAACTTTCTTAAGGAGGTTCGCGCTAATTGTTTCTGCGCAAGTTTTCTGCGCATCTCACGTAAGCGTTGCGCACGCGAGTTTGCAGGTCCGCGCGAGGAAAAGTGTCACGCAAAGGTTTGTAAGCAAATATGGTGTCCGTGACGCAAAGTCAAACAAGAAGTAGAAGTGAGAGATTCATAATAGGAGGTGAACTAAACCGACGAAAATCATCCGCTGAAAAGGTTCGAGTTGTACCGTTTCTTGTTTCCCAAGAGGAAAATTTCTTACCTTCTTGATTCCACCGTGAGCTGGATCAATAGAATGATGATAACACAAAAGTCTCCTTAATGTTCTTCAAAGACTTAGCCGGGTAATTCAGGTAATCCACAAATGTCAAAAAGCTGCAAAAGTACACATAGTTCACCCTCGCCAAGTAAAAAGAAATAATCAGAACAAAGTCGAATACCTCATGTTTTCCTTCCCGCCGGTGACTTCTATGTCACGACCAGCAAGTGGATTCCAGTCCTGCTCCGTCATGTCGCGCAACAGCGTGACTTTGGAATTCGACTGCAGTTCAATCGCAATTTACGCTCTTAAATGGCCGGTGACCCCTATTTTTCTTTCCAGAAACACATTTTATTTACAATTATCTCTACATTGTACAAAAATGAACAAAAACTCCGTGTGCATGGGAAGGTAAAAAAAGTGCACGATTTCTGTCCTCGAGACATCGAATCTTACTAGCGTGCGGCTGCAAGGCGCGTGAAATTGTGGTCGCTAAATGCAAACTTGTTCTTTGAGGAACCTCACCAGTGGACTATAT
>OZ026607.1:13588640-13598640 GCA_964020085.1 Micromussa lordhowensis
TATAGCAGCAAACAAAGCCATAGCATACATTGCTTGAATAAATTCCCAACTATATAATGATAATTTGGTGTGTTCAACACTATATCTTCAAGTATTGGCAATTTGACGGGCAACCGAGACTGAATCTACGGAATGTTAAGTTTACTGTAGCCCCACAGCGCGACCTGAATCATTTCGGACTTAGTCAGACAAAGAGGCTAATGGATTAGGATAAACGAGTGCTGATATGTAGCCTGCAACTGTAGGCTGCATATTTTTGTTCAGTTAGAAAAACGATGAACGGGGCCAACGTATTAATCGAAATTGGAAATAGAGGGGTTTGGAGCTTAAGGTACTCCCTTTTAAAATGCTGACGAATCTGCCATGGACGACGATACATTTTTAATGAAGTGGCACTCAAACTTGCTTCCAATAACTGGGCTTGTGTATTACCCAGTTCTCGGGGTTGGTGTTGGATCCATACCTCAATACATAAACTATCAGCTAGCGCGTTCTTTACTTCTTGAATATGGCGTGCCCTAAAGAAAATATTGTTCATCAGGCAAATAAGATCAATTGCGCGCAGTAACCCTAGAATCTCAGTCTCTTTCGCTGCTTGCTTATTGCTGACATGAACTGCTCTCTCGTTATCCATTAAAAAAGATCATCCTCTTGTCTTTCAATTAACCACACGATGTACTGGGACTGAAAACAATTGGAATAAACTCCAGAAAGAAATTTTATTTCCTTTCCATGCATCGGGCCATGTGCCATAAGCCCAGTGCTTGCCAAATATGATGCCATATCCGCTAGATTGTGCAGCATCTGTGTAAAATTGTAAGTTACAAGAGGTAGACCAGACTCCCTATAGCCGATCGCTATAGAACTTCAAACAATTCTAAAACCTTTGTAAGTCGAACATTATAACTTCTTCTTAGTAACTCGTGTACAGATATTTAACGACATCTCTAAACTTATCTGAAACCCGCACGAATCACTCCAAGGTTCGGTTAACAAACGGTAGGACATCTACACTTCAGAGCTGGATACACAAGAACACAAAAAAACTTAAAACTGCCGCACATTAAAAACTAGCCAAAATTAACATGTTACGTAACCGGAAAATAAAAAAACGCACGAGAGAACGAAAAAATGCGCACACACAAAAAACTAATTATATATTCGCTACAATTCCGCCCCCAAACAGGGACCAAAAAGGGAACTGTTTAACATACGTAAACATGAAACTACGGAACAAGTATGATAAGTTGTCCTTTGAATGTCAATACGCTAAGACTAATAGAAATTCTTGACAGTTCCAAGTCTCGATATGTCGAACTACAGGCACGAAGGTTCACTTTTGTGCACATCCTAATACGCACAGCTTAGTTATAGGCCTTAGAAAAGTTCCCAACTTAGTTTTAACTTGCGCAACGCGCACAAGTCCGTCATCCTTGTTCGGTTAGATGTTCAATACCCTCTAATGGCCACGAACATCTCGGTGTCAAGTCATCCACGACTAGAACCAGGTCTCCAGCATCAACATTTCGTTGAAACTCGGACCACTTCATACGTTTCTGCAACGAGGGCAAATACTCTTTAGTCCACCGCTTCCAAAACATAACCGAGAGGTACTGGACCTGCCTCCAACGCTTCAAGCTAAACTGATCATTCTTTGCAAAGATTACAGGAGGGCACTCCTGTCCAGCGCGTAAAAGGAGTAAGTGATTCGGGGACAAGGCTTGTAGGTCGTTCGGATCATTTGAAACCTTAGTCAGCGGTCTGCTGTTGAGGATGGCCTCTACTTCACACATCAAAATACACAGTCCCTCGTCATTAGAACTTTGATTTTTTAGAAGGGCGTTGAGGACTTTGCGTACCGACCTGATCATTCGTTCCCAGATCCCACCCATATGAGATGCCGCTGGCGGATTAAACACCCAACGCACTTCTTTCTGAAGTAGGAATTCGCCTATCTTTGATTTGTTCCATCCACCAATAGCTTCTCGTAACTCTTTTTCTCCACTCGTAAGGTTAGTACCATTGTCTGATCTGATTACGCGCGGCGATCCGCGCCTTGCGATAAACCTTCCAAGGGCGTTAATAAATGAACTGGTGTCCAAACTATGAGCGACTTCAATGTGGACAGCTTTCACGGCTAAGCAGGTGAAAAGAACGCCGTATCTTTTCTCCATGCAGCGACTACGCTTAACATAGAAAGGCCCGAAATAATCCACACCGACAAAAGTTAACGGGGGTTCTCCTGGCGTAACTCTTTCGTAGGGCAAATCTGACATCTTCTGCGAATCTGGAAGTAGCAGTCTCCGTTTGCAATCAAAGCAACTGCTCAGCACTCTGAACACGGCCATTCTTCCTTTGATTATCCAGTACTTCTGCCGAATTAAGCTCAGAACGTGCTCTCTTCCGGAATGTCCCGCCCTCGAATGGTAATGTCTCACAAGCAGATCAACAACATGGGCCTTCTTCGGCAGGACGATAGGATTTCTTGCTTCAGCTTCAATACCGGCGTGTCTCAAACGACCTCCAACACGTAGCAAACCGTCTACCATAAACGGATCAAGATTGCGATTAGAACTCGATTTGTTAACTGATTTTGTCATGGCGCTATCGCTAAGGCTGGCTTCTGTAAGCTGCTTCACCTCTTTAGGAAAGGCCTTTCTCTGAACGACCCTCAGAACCTCTTGCTCGGCGATTAACATTTCATCAACAGTAACTCTTCCTTTCATTGGCGAGCACTGACCCTCGGTTTGGCCTACCTTGCAACGCACCTTGTTCAGCAACCATGAAGAGAAAGAAGTCCCAAGAAGAGAAATAGCACAATAGTTTCTCAGCAGTCTCTATAGACTTATCGAGCTCAGCTGCGTGAACACGCACTTCTCTCTTGAACTCTAGATCATCATCAGAGAAGTTTTCTTGACGCGCAGGGGGCGCAGGCCATGAAGATTCGTGTTGCCATAGGAAATCCAAACCTCTTCTCCATGAATCGTTTTCTAACAAAGCCTTGGCAGACAACCCTCTAGAAGCAGCATCGGAAGGATTTCGCTTGCTATCTACGTATTTCCATTGGTCAGGCGTGGAACCATCGTGGATCATGGTGAGCCTGTTAGAGACGAACGTGTGGAAACGTTTGTCCTCGTTTTCAATGTAGCGGAGCACAGACGTACTATCTGTCCAAAACACGGAACGGTTGATTGGAACCTCCAATTCTTTTCTAAGCATCTTGTCTGGCTTGAAAGCAAGGGTTGTGGCAGTTAACTCCAGTCGGGGAACTAACAGTGATTTAAGGGGGGCTAAGCGGGACTTGGACATGACGAACGAACAGTGAACTTAACTCTCAGAGGCTAACAAGGGGTTGACAGGCTTAACACGACTCCCGCTGTTTCGTGATGTAAGCGTCTGCGATCTTGAGAGTTTAGCTCTGACAAGTATGTCTTTTAGAGATTAACCTTTCCTGTAAGAAATGAACGGTGAATCGTTTTTTCACGCCTGGAGCGTGACAGGAAGTATAGTGCGTTTATTGAAACTTTTCAGTCGGTTTAAAATGCGTGCTGATGTCAAGGATTGAATCCTTGTGGAATCTCTCGCCTTTGTAAATGGTAGTGTCTAAGAAACTTGTTTCTTTGTCAGATATCTGAGCCGTGAATTTTATGGGTGATCTCTGTTCGCTTCTAAGATGAACTCGTCAATTTCCTCTCTTTTTGTGTCCCACAGGGAGAACACGTCGTCGATGTACCTTTTCCACTCGAGGGGTTTAATTTTGCTCTTATTGATAATTTCTGTTTCTACTGCAGACATAAAGATGTTGGCAAAAGAGACCGCAACTTTAGTCCCCATCGCAGTGCCGGGAGTCTGTAGAACATTTTTCCCTTTAAACTGGAAAGAATTTTCCTGAAGTATAAGTCTTAGTAACCCTGCTAGTGAGTGAGTGGAAATGGGTGTGTCGTTCTTATAGAAGGATTCGAAAGAATTTTCCCTGATGTATAAGTCTTAGTAACCCTGCTAGTGAGTGAGTGGGAATGGGTGTGTCGTTCTTATAGAAGGATTCGAAAGAATTTTCTTGAAGTATAAGTCTAAGTAACCCTGCTAGTGAGTGAGTGGAAATGGGTGTCTCGTTCTTATAGAAGGATTCGGAACAAGGGGTTGACAGGCTTAACACGACTCCCGCTGTTTCGTGATGTAAGCGTCTGCGACCTTTAGAGTTTAGCTCTGACAAGTATGTCTTTTAGAGATTTACCTTTCCTGTAAGAAATGAAAGGGGGCTCTCTGTTTATTTCTCTCAGCAATGGTTGATTCTCTATTAAATGCCACTTGCTCATTAAAATATTTTTAAGATTGGGCACTGATGGATTGTACTGTGTGACAAAAGGCATTAATCCGCTTTGCACTCTTTGTGGTCTTTGCTCAAGTGCCGACCTTCTGTTTGTGAATTTGACTTCTGTGAGGACTTTATTTACCAGATAGTCTGGATAGCCTAGGACACGCAAATTCGATTTGAAATTACAAACCTTTTCTTCAAATTTGGTCTCCGAAGAGTTGGTTCTGAGAAGCTTGAGCGCTTCGCCTTTTATGAATCCTTTTTTCACGCCCGGAGCGTGACAGGAAGTAAAGTGCGTGTATTGAAACTTTTCAGTCGGTTTAAAATGCGTGCTGATGTCAAGGATTGAGTCCTTGTGGAATCTCTCGCCTTTGTAAATGGAAGTGTCTAAAAAACTTGTTTCTTTGTCAGATATCTCAGCCGTGAATTTTATGGTTGGGTGATGTCTGTTCGCTTCTAAGATGAACTCGTCAATTTCCTCTCTTTTTGTGTCCCACAGGGAGAACACGTCGTAGATGTACCAAACACTTGATGAAGACGGAATGCTTTTGCCAGGCCCACCGGAACGAGGACCTAGTTAATAAGACGCAAACGAGGAAACGCTGTTAAAATCAGATGGCGAATTTGAAAGTAGCCAACGGTCGCCCGATCGCAAGCGCCGCCAAAGAGAAGGGAAAACCATCATCCCCAACAAAAGACCTCGCCATGACGGACGCAGCGCCTCAGCTCTAGAAAAGAAAATTCAGAGTTCCGAATCGTCAATCCAGGAACTCAAGATGACGCCGAGAAGAAAACGTGCCCAAAAGATCTGAGATATAAAGGGCGAGACCAAGATTTGCGCCAGACCAAGATTTCAAAAGTGACATCAACCGCATCCGAAGGGACGCTGAACAGAAACTGATCGGCGCTTTGACACGCTACCACTACCGACGAGCGGAAAGCAATAGGATAAAACTGAAGAAAGAGCAGCAGAGACTGAACATTTCCAGAGGAAAGAAAACAAACAATCGTGATTTGATTAAGAACAGACCAGACAAAGAAAGAGATAACCGCACTGATGATGTAATTTCTTTAACGGCAGAGCTTACAAACAAAATGAAAGAAGTGGAAGAATTGATGAGATCTTTGAAGAATAAAGAAAGTGAATCTTATCCCTGTGTTTTCACTGACTCTTTAGTTAAAGGGAGGGATATAGAAAAGAGCAAAATCAGAAACAATAGAAACCGCACGCGGAGAAGCAACAGGAGACGAGAGAAAAGAATTTATAACGATAAGATCAACCAAAAATACCTAAAAAATCTCTCTAACTGCGAAACGACAACTGATCAGATAAATCTATTATCGAAAGGGCTGAAATTTATACCTACACCGACTGTGAAAGAGAATGCAGTGCGACAACAACTACTGCTTGACTTTAGGCAATTCGCGAGACGTATGCGCCTCCGATATCTTTTTCACAATAGGGACAAAGAACAACACCCCTTTCACGTCAAATCAGACTGGGAACCCCCAGTCTAGCCATCAGTTGCACTAGAGACTTATTTAGAAGAGGTCAAGGGTCAACTAGCTGAAATTGTGCTATTTAAGCCACGATACAACCTGCCTTTCGAAGAACGTAAAGCAATTAAAGACTTGAGTTCAAACTCAGACATAGTTATCAAAAAGGCAGACAAGGGCACAACAACGGTCATTTTGAACACAAAAGACAAAATACAGGAGGGCCAAGTCTTATTAGATGACAAAACAACTATACGCCCCTCACAACACCTATGGTTAGAGAAACCGCTCGTAAAACGAGGGTTATAATTAATGATCTCCATCAAGGGAATCATATAGACACAATGATCAAGAAATGGCTTTTAAAAACACCTAACCCACCGCGTATACCAGTTTTCTACACACTTACAAAGATTCACAAACCAACCTTACCTGGAAGACCTATAATTTCGGGCTGTGACGGTCCAACAGAACGTATATCATCATTTCTAGACCACATCCTACAGCCCATCGCTCAAGCACAAAAATCCTACCTCAAAGATACCACACAGTTTATCAACTTTATAGAAAAGAGGATAGTTCCAGAAAATGCGATTCTAGTCTCAATGGATGTCAGCAGCTTGTACACCAATATTCCTCAGGAGGAAGGAATTAACACCTATGCGAAGCATACGAATCCTTCTATAAGAACCACACACCCATTCCCACTCACTCACTAGCAGGGTTACTAGGACTTATACTTCAGGAAAATTCTTTCCAGTTTAAAGGGAAAAATTATCTACAGACTCACGGCACTGCGATGGGGACCAAAGTTGCGGTCTCTTTCGCCAACATCTTTATGTCTGCAGTAGAAACAGAAATTATCAATAAGAGCAAAATTAAACCCCTCGAGTGGAAAAGGTACATCGACGACGTGTTCTCCCTGTGGGACACAAAAAGAGAGGAAATTGACGACTTCATCTTAGAAGCGAACAGACATCACCCAACCATAAAATTCACGGCTGAGATATCTGACAAAGAAACAAGTTTCTTAGACACTACCATTTACAAAGGCGAGAGATTCCACAAGGATTCAATCCTTGACATCATCACGCATTTTAAACCGACTGAAAAGTTTCAATACACGCACTATACCTCCTGTCACGCTCCAGGCGTGAAAAAAGGATTCATAAAAGGCGAAGCGCTCAGGCTTCTCAGAACCAACTCTTCGGAGACCAAATTTGAAGAAAGGATTTGTAATTTCAAATCGAATTTGCGTGTCCTAGGCTATCCAGACTATCTGGTAAATAAAGTCCTCACAGAAGTCAAATTCACAAACAGAAGGTCGGCACTTGAGCAAAGACCACAAAGAGTGCAAAGCGGATTAATGCCTTTTGTCACACAGTACAATCCATCAGTGCCCAATCTTAAAAATATTTTAATGAGCAAGTGGCATTTAATAGAGAATCAACCATTGCTGAGAAAAATATACAGAGAGCCCCCTTTCATTTCTTACAGGAAAGGTAAATCTCTAAAAGACATACTTGTCAGAGCTAAACTCTCGCAGACGCTTACATCACGAAACAGCGGGAGTCGTGTTAAGCCTGTCAACCCCTTGTTAACCTCGTCGACGAACCTTAAATAGGACACAGCACTATAACCAACCTCAGATGCATCGGAAAAGTGGTGGATTTGCACGTCTGCAACCGTACCAAACTCTTTAGGCTTGTAGCATCACTGGACTGAAAATTGTTCCATAGCTGGCAAGGACTCGAGCCACCGCTGAGTTTGATGTACACGGGTTGTCGGAATAACATCATCCCACTTCAGCTTTCTCCGGCAGAGATCATGAAGGATTATCTTGGCGGATAATAGGAAGGGAGATATAAAACCCAGTGGATCATAAACTGAGGACACCACGCTCAGCAAACCTCTTCGTGTAGGAGGCTTCCTTTTGAGTTGCATTCTAAAAACAAACTGATCAGTCTCGACGTTCCAACGTACTCCAAGAGCTCTTTCAACTGGAAGAACTTCACCGCCCAGGTCCAGGTCCCGCACTCCACTCGCGCGAAGTTGTCGAGGGATCGTCTTAAGGACAGCTCTAGAGTTAGAGACCCATTTCGTCAGGTTAAAACCTCCTCGTGCTAATAAGTTTCGCAGCTCATCAACGAAACTTATTGCCTTCTCGTGGGACTCAACAGACTTCAAGTAGTCATCCACGTAAAAATTCTTCTCCACTGACCTAGCTACTTGAGGGTCGAAATTATCGCTGTTGTCTTTCGCAGTTCTCTGCAACCCGTAGTTAGCGCAACAAGCTGACCACACCCCACCAAACAAGTGAACGGCCATATGGTACTCCTCTGGCTCTCTAGTCAAGTCGCAATCAGGATACCACAAGAAACGCAGGGCGTCAACGTCATCAGGATGGACTTTTAATTGATGATACATAGCTTCAACATCGGACATCAGTGCAACGGGCTCTTCGCGAAATCTCAACAACACGCCCACCACCTTATTAGTAAGGTTAGGACCTTGTAAAACTTGCATTTGACGACGTTCCACGGTATACAGCTGCACAATCGAAAACCACGCGAACTTTGTCGGGTTTCTGCGGATGTACTAAAGAATGATGCGGAAGGTACCATACTTTCCCGTGGTTTCGATCCCGAAGGTTCTCCGCTACTTTCTTAGCGTAGCCTTTATCGAAGAGGTCTGTCATAAACGCGGAATATCTGGAATACAGCTCAGGGTCTTTCACGAGTTTCTTTCGTAGAAGGTTAAGGCGATGCTCTACAAGCGGCTTGTTGTTTGGCAAATCAGGATGGTGATATTTCCAAGGAATGGCAATCTGATAGTGACCATCATCCAGGCGAGCAGACTCATCGTAAATACTCAAAGCTTGCTTGTCTTGACGAGACATTGTGTTTACTGCTTCAGGAAGTGATTCGCTCAACTCAAAATTCATGAAGTGATGAAATTGGTGGCTTAAAACGTCGTCTGCACGAACAAAATTTACATCACGCACATCAGAACGCCCATGTCTGCCCAAAGGACCATTTAATATCCAACCAAATTTGGTTTTCGTAGCGTACGGCCCACTGCCATGACGGGTCCTAATTTCGGAGGGCTCGAGCGCCTAGGGAACATCTTGACCAATCAGCAACTCCACTTCAGCGTTAATTCTTTCTGGGACTTGAATGCCCGCGAGATGGGGCAATCTATTTGCATTATCCTGACAAGCAACACCGTCCGTAGAAACGTTCAATTTCTCCTTTGTCAGAACTTCGGGTAACTCAATCATGTTAATTTCATCCATGTCCATTATCTCCAGAGAAACTCTGTGGAAAGATGTCGGATTGCAATCTTTCTCGATAGTTGACAACGACACTTGAATGCGAGGACCTACTACTCCTAGCTTCTCGGCCAAACTCTCACTGCACCAGGTTGATATTGAGCTGTTATCGAGCAAGGCATATGTTGTGATAATCTCGCCGTTGCCTCTTCCTTTCACTTTAACAGGTACGATTGGCAAGGCCTTGTACTCATGGCTACCACCAGCGATAGAAACACTATTCTTCATAACCACGTGATCACTTTGGGGCTACGCGAGATTCGAGTTTGACCCAACACTAGGTCCTTGTTCGCGATTTTCTTCTTGTCTTTTGCGGAAGCTAGCCAGTAAGGCGTCATGAAGAGAGCCCAGATGTTTTCGAGAAATAGAGCACTGATCAACACTACACGCACGTGCACTCTTGCAAACAGAAGCAAAATGCGTATAGGACAAACAGTTTTCATACAGCTTTCTATCTCGCACAAATTTCAACTTCTCCTCACTTGATTTGGCTGAAAACCGTTCACATATTTCAAGCTTGTGACCACCATTGCATAGGAAGCATTTAAACCGCGCATTTAGTCCTGAGGAAGAACTTCCGTTTGGACCGCTAGGATGTGGTTCACGCCCGCCAACTTGTACAGAACTGTCAGGAAACGTGGCTGAACCTGCAAAGCTATCGGTCTTCTTGGGAACCGGTGGCTTGCTTCTAAATTTCTCCTTGTTTCGCACATCTTTACCAGGATCTAAAATTGAGCCAAATACTGGATCATTATTCTCTTTAGCCGCGCCTCTGATCATTTTCTTAAGATCTTCAAGGTTGGGGTCTCTACCCTCAGCTCTGACTTCCTGCACTCTTTTCTGCCAGCGGGAACGGA
>OZ026607.1:13611140-13626140 GCA_964020085.1 Micromussa lordhowensis
CGTTTGTAATTTTATTGAGGCTACTGAAACATTGCATCCTCAAGTCAAACCATTAAATGAAAACCAAACATGGGATAGTCGGGTGAGTGGTCACATAATTATGAAACTTTTTAAATGAGTCAATGATTTGTAAATTACGTAAACCGTAGCAATAACGAGAATTGTTCTAGTATTGCAACCAGTTGTTTACTTTACGTCGGGTATTTCAACCACCTAGCCTGCTGTGCAACAAGGCTTTCAACTTCGGGCTGAACATTTGCGGGTCTCTGTATATCCGGAGGATGTCTCGAATCGCTCGGCTCATCAGCGGACGCAAGTTACCTTTCTTTTATGCGGATTATGTCCTCCAAAAGCCAGATGTTTGGTGGATCTGGTACCTTGAACACAGCTTCTTGGTCACTGAGGAAGTCCATCCACCATTTTTGATGGTGGTCTTCAAATGACCTTGAAAGGAAGAACTTTGGGATGTCATCCTTCAGTCTTTTAACGTCAATTTTTTCATCCGATGGAGGAACAGAATCGGGAAGCCACGAGGCACTTTGTTTGCCTATTGCGCAACATTAAAAAAGTACTTTTTAACAATGAAGGGAAATTAAAACAGGTTTAGTATTCGTCATTATAAAATAACCAAATATTTCGATATTTCGCCATACTGGGCTCTGTAAATTTCTGCAAACTATTTCGAGGAATATCTGAAGTTTGGGAAAACGCACGGACTTAAAACTTGGAGAAATGTCTTCTTTATCAATCTCCTATAACATCACAATTTCTTGAATTTATCCACTGAAAGGTTTTCGAATTATTTTTTTTTATTGCGTGCGGACAGTGCAAGCCAAGAATTGTTAAGTGCCATTCCGTCACTTCGCCATTTCGTGTTTTAAACACGCCCATCCGAAGCTGCATCGCGGCAAGACCGCAGGCCAAGACCGCACAAAACTCATTTGACTTGAAACATGTACGGGTCAAAATTATCGCGGTGTTTATGATTATGGGTCTGTTTCTCCTCCGCAAAATAAAAACGATCAAACAAAAACTCTATGCTACTTCATTGGGTAGGTTTTTTAAACACTGACCTACCGAAAAAAAAGGGCGCTGGCGTTCATGCATGTTGAGAGAGAAAAAAGGTAATCAACTGCCAGTTTAAAAGGCTAATTTGAAAATCCGATAGATAAGAATAAAGAAAACGACTATCTGGGCGGGAACGGAAGGCCGAACAGTGATTTGACCGACCCCTACAATTGCAAACTGGAAGAACTGTTCAAACCATAAATTTTATAGAGGTGCTTAGGTAACGCTTAATTTAAATAAAGGACTTTACTTCCGTCTAGTATTGACGATAGATTGGTTGCCATTCTCACTATTACAATCAAACTCTCCATTAACTATTCATGACAAAATTCAAATTTTGGTCGGAAAGAGACCATTAGGTAAAAAGATTGTTACAAAAGGATTACTGAAAAATAGTCAAAGCGTAGACAATTCTACCCTGCGAACGAAGTCTCGCTCGCTCGTGCCATAAAAATTGGAAAATTTGAATCCTATAGGACGTTATTCCTTTACCTCGAGCTACTGCTCTTAGCGCCTGCACAACTTTAGACCACAACTCGGTAAAGAAGGCTTTTACTTTTAGCAAGTTTCTCGATAACATTTAGAACTTACCACTCAAAGAAGGTTGAGCTTCCTCGTCTGATTCTGGAAGTGGCAAGCATCCTTGATCGTCACCCTTTTCCGTCTAGAATGATAAATTTTCGCGAGCAGCGACGATTGGTATTCCACTCAATGATTCCGTTCCAGCTGTACCTGGAACTTCGCCAGAAAAGGCTTGTTCAGTTCTTCTTTTGCGCGTTTTATACGGTGCTGCAATTTGAGTTCCCAGAAGTCGAGATGATAGGGAAATCGTGCTCATCAATGTCGCTTTCCGGTTCAAAAATTTCACTTGTGTTTGGACTTACGAAATTCACGTATGTCTCGTCATCGGTTCCAATTTCTTTCGCACTCTCAGCTTCGCTATCAAAGGGTTCCTAGAGATTACTCGAGTTTAATCCATCATATTCGAACTGATCAGTTGCTAGCCCCTCAGAAAACTCTTCTGGTTCAAATAGATCACTTGTAGCGGGGCTATTTGTTAGTCTTTCAAAAGTTCTATGAGCTCTTTTGTCTCTTTTCATCTCGAAGTCCGTCTCCCTACTCAATTTCCCCTCTTACGGTTTCCACAGAGTAAGACAAAAAAACGTCTTTTTACCGCGCACGTAATTTTCATCTGTGGACATTGTTCAGCACCGACAATACACGAATATTTTGGCGCTTTTGATGTGGTTCGAGCTCATTGATTAGTTCATTCCACGGAATCCCTTGTATAATGATATGCCGTGTCATCCGTTACCATAAGGTCTACTTGACCCCTGTTTACGTTTATGGGATTTTCTTTCCAGTTCCAAACCTGAAAGACTGACTGGTGAAAGGTTCTCAGCTCGTTTAGATGTATGCAAAAAAGCATAAGAACGACTCTAGACAAACGTAAAGCTTTCTCGAGGTAAAGCTACGGCGTCTCCGAAGAAAAACGTAAGAGGACAAATATGATATCCGTGATAGGAATCTACATACTGTACTTGAATGCAGTTTTAATCAAACAGCCGGGCCCGGCGTCACACTATGTGATGCAAGTAAGTAACATGTTCACGGTAAATTTCATATTTTGTCCCTCGAAAGCAAATTCTTGGAGACATATCTTGCATTAGAAATGAGCCTAAGCAATGCATAAACACATGGCAAATTACAGAGGTGTCAAACTCTGCAAAGCGACATGCCGATGACAGCGGAAACTATGCAGACCAATGACCTCTTGATTTGCTATAGCACAGTGTAACGGCACAGCTTTACTAAAAATTCCTCTTTATAACACAACATGAAGTGCCCTTCATAAACACGAGTGAAGCAACAAAAAGGTCGAGAGACCGAACAGAGAACGGCAAATGTACAAATGTCACGAACCGTAGGCCGTCGTGTAGGCTAGTCATCCTCATTTTACACTGACCTGACAAAAGAAGAGATGGTGGAACTTCTCAAAAAGGTAGAGGAAGGAAACATGACGTTTCCCGCTATGAGGAAGGAAGCAAGTAGAATTAAGGAAGTCAAAGAAGTCCAGCGCTACTTCATAAATCAGACTGGAAGTGAAAACTGGGTGGAGGTTGAGAAGCGGTAAGCAGAAAACAAAACTACATTTCATCTTCAGATATGTGCTTAGGCGTAACTCAGATTATTAGGCATAAAGAAAATAAAATCAGTTTGCAACTACATGCAGCAGATGGGGTATTTTGCTTTGATTTTCAGTTTTCTTCCCAGGTGGAAGTTACGACATTGTTAAACCTGATAAGTAATTAATTTTGAACATCAATTAGCGTCTGTGTACGAACCTTGCTTTTTTTTGTGTGTCTCGTGACATCTCTTTGTGACGTCATTATAAATCATATTAAATGTGGCCCAGGCTTGCTCGGCATGCTCGGCTCAGCCTCGCTCGGCATACTCAAAAAAGGACCAAAACGTTTGTTTAAGATGGCGAAGAAAGTTCAATTGCGTGTGATTACACTCCTGAAGAGAAAATAATTTTTGAAGGTTTCGCTTAAAATGGTTGCTATGGAAACCAGACACAAACGCCTAGGTCACAAATGACTAACGGATGTTAATTAGTACTACTATACACTAAATTAGCCAACTCAATTACAACAATATTGTTACTGGTCTTTGTCTACTTGCTATTTCCTGCAGCGTGGCCGAGTGGTTAGGACGCCGGACTTGAAATTCGGAGGTCGCGGGCTCTGGCCTCGCACTGACCACTTAGCTGGAGTTGTTCCTCGGTATACCCTAGTTCAACTCCTCCGCCACGTTTGTAAATAGGCAACTGGTCTGCCTCCTGCCAGTTGGGATTTCTAACCATATTATGTTCATTTTCATAATTTGTTTGATTAATTGTTTCCATTGGCACTGAAAAGCCCCATTGGGGAGTGGTCAATTAAGATATTTATTTATCAATTTATTTAGTTTCTTCTAATTCAAATATATATAGCTTTATAAACTGCTTTTATTAACAGGTTTCCTTTATGGGTCCTTGAGGAAAAACTACAAGCGTTTAGAGGACAAGTGAAAAATGTATCTCATACCCTTAAGGCGGGGTCCACCTGAAAGCCGTATTTTGGCTTGGTATTATGTTTTTAATGCAAATATCTCGTTTACGTTTCAAGCAATCAAGAATCTCTCTGCTCATTACACACATCTATGTTCGGCGCCGTTTTGTAAATTTTTTGGTGATTTTTAGGTTTATTTGGAGATAAATAGTTTTTCTCAAAGGATTAGTAAAATTTATGGAAATAGGAAATTTTGAAGATTTGGTGTTGTTTTAAAATTAGAGTTTGAAGTTAAAAATTGGTAGATACACACCAAACAGTTGCTTGAAGGAGAAAAACGTTAAAAAATGGTAAGATAGAAGGGGACTAATTCCTTAAACTCAGGAAGAGATAGGTAGTTGTGCTTACGTGGATATTTCTTTTGACGTTTTCCAGGACTGGGACGAGGAAATACTACAAAAATTTCTTCGGAACATCAAGTCTATCAATACGAGACAAAATGTAGAAATATATCACATCATCGTGTTCCCTTGTCCAGTTACGATTATGGAAAGTATGGAATTTGTTCCCAGAACTCTACAAAACGGATGGTTTGACTTGTGAAATGGGATATGTCCATTCACTGGGAGAGCCCAATAAGAAAGGCCAAGGTAGGACTCATGGAAATTCTTTGCCTTCTAGATATTGTCTGATGTTGGATTTCCGCATCACAAAATTCCAAGTCAGAGAGCAACTTTTCTCCCTTCTTTCCTTTGCCGATCTAATACTGTCTAAATTAATAACACAATAGATAAATTACTATGACTCCCTAGCGCTGGGAACGTTGGTTCTTAGAAAAGGGTTCGACTTGAGTTCTAGGGTTTACTCGGTATACCGTTTGCGACTGTAGAGGCTAGTATTTATTCCCTTGATTTACCTCAAATATTTAGAGTAGTACTGAATCCGTCAGTTGTAACAGGCTCATAAATTATGCCAGCAGAGTGTAAAGGGAGGAAAAGGGGATGGAGTAGAAAAAAGCCCCGGTCTTTTAGTTGAGGCTTTTTAGTCTCTATCCAATTTCAGACCAAAATAAACCGTTATTAATGCTTTTTGCTTTTTGAAACATGTTTTTTGTGCAGATAGCATCCGTGTGATTCGGGACATCATTCCATTCTTTATATGCCATTGGGGCAAATGCACCCACAGCAACAAAATGAGTAGCCTCTTCCAGGTATCGCAAGGAAGACGTTCACGTTACTCAGACACTGACGCGGGTAAACCTACAAGAGGGAAAAGCCAGTGGACCTGTACCGAAGGGGGGGGGGGGGGGGGAGCTATGTATGATTGTCCACACACCTGGATTCTTGATCTCTGCAGTGGTGCAGGTAACTGGAAGCAGTGAAGGGATGTCAGCCTTAAAAATACCGAAGATACACGAGAACGTTTTTGTCACACTAGTTTTGGATACTCTCTTTCCATGTACCTGTTTTACCGTTTGTGAGGCCTGATATATAATTCTAGTAAAGTGATTCCCCATACATCAATGTGGAGTGTACCGTGTCATTGTGTAGTTTGTGAAGAAATCGCACTTTTCACGGTTAATTCTAAAATTAAACGAGACTTACCTAAAGTCGATGTTTGATTGGAATTCTATCTCGTCGCCAGTCAGGAACGGAGGGGTTACATGAGAAGCATGCGCATGCTAGCTAGTCAATCTTGAAAAATCCGGAGCGTGAGCAGAGGGCGAGGAACGAAGGAGTTAGGGAGGGACTTACCCTACAAAGGGAGGGCATGTAACTCCTCCGTTCCTGACTGGCGACGAGATAGAATTCCAATCAAACATCGACTTTAGGTAAGTCTCGTTTAATTTTAGAATTCTACCTCGTCACCAGTCCTAGTCACTGCGGAGCTACATGAGACTTGAAAGAGCTGGTCACGCGAGGTAACCGCAGGCAATAAGGAACACAGAGGGAAATAAACCCAACATATATAGTAGTTTAATATCGTAGTAAGTACAACGTAATTATCAAATGATCTACCACCGAAAACCGCAACCGAATGTTGCGTGACAGCGCAATGATAACGAGCAATAATACACTGAATATAATAATAAGAGAAAATTCTTCCTATTCGGAAGTGTTCTGGAAATGGCTTAGAATGCTGGCTCCGAAGTTCCCTTCAATTGGTTTGTGGTAATGCTTGGCAAAGGTTTGGGCATTGGTCCAACCTCCTGCTATGAGGATTTCTGCTAGAGTTAGGCCAGTCTGGGCACCGTACGAGGTAGAGGCTGGTCTAGCGCTGTTGCCGGAGAATGTTCCTGTATCAATTCCTGAATCCTTTAGAACACTTTTGGCCCATTTCCCTACGGTGGAGTTGGAGACTGGCTTGTGCGGCTTTTTATAGCTGATAAGCAGCTTGGTATCGTGCGTTGCTCGAACTGATTTTGTACACGCTATGTACTGCTTCAAGTGGGAAACTACGCAAATCGACTCGTCTCTTGGATATGCCAGTAGTTCTATGGGTGCGAGGTGCTTCTCGGGCCTGGTGGTTTTGAGTTTGTCGCAAATAGTAAACACGATTTGCCCTGGAAGTTCTTGCATAAGGGCAGTATCCAGCTTCGTGAGGGTCTGACATCGCTGGCCCGTTAATAAACAGAGGAGCATAGTTGTCTTCACAGTGAGGGATTTCCGGTCTAACTGTGTTGGGGGTCCTAAGGATCTGAGGTGTTGAAGGACTATGCTGACGTCCCAGATGGAGCTATATCTTGGCAAAGAAGGCTTAAGTTCAAAAACGCCTTTTAGGAACCGAGCCACTAGTGGATGTGCTCCAAAGGTTATGTTGTTGGGGAGAATTAGGACAGAAGACAGTGCTGATCGGGCAGTGTTTATTGCACTATAACCTAAACCAGAGGTGAACAAGGTTGCCAGAAAATCAATGCCATTCTCCACATTCGCGTCGAATCGATTGATTCCCTTTGACTGGCAGAACTGTTCCCACCGTTTTAGGTAGACATCATACTGTTTAGTAGTTCTTGTACGCCAGGAAGCCATCATGATGTCCTTGGCCTTTGTAGAGATGCCATGACCAGTTAGGGTTTGCCTGATAAGAGACAAACCAGGAGGGAGAGTTGCTTGTGTAGTGGATGGGTCACATTGGGACGGCTTGGGAGGTGCAGGAGATATTTGTCTGCCCCGAGGTGTACATTCTCGGAAATTGCCATTTTCATCGCCAGAGGGAACCATGCTTGCGCGGGCCAATTGGGCAACACACATACCCCCGTCGCTTTGTCGTCCCTGATTTTCTTTAAAACAGCTGGAATCACGCTGAAAGGAGGAAAGGCGTAGAAGTTTAGAGAAGACCAGTCAAGAGAAAAAGCATCAATGGTAACCGCACCTGGGTCAGGCCTGTATGCGACATATCGGGTGAACTGCGAGTTCAGCCTCGAAGCGAAAAGATCAATTTCCGGGGGGAAACTCAACTACGTTAAGGCACGTGAAAGGGAGTTCTTATTAAGCATCCACTCGGTCTCCGTTTTATTTTGGCGCGATTCTAGATCAGCCTGCTGGTTGGATTTCCCTGCTATGTGAGCTGCACTAACCCAAATGTTACGTGAGATACACCATAGCCACAATTGTTTAGATAAAGTGTTCAAAACATCTGACTGACACGTTCCCATATGGTTTACAACAGCTACAGCGGTACTATTGTCTATCATCAATCGGATGTGTGTATTGCGAGGGGAGTGACAAAGAACCTGTAACCCGAGAAGAATCGCCAAAAGTTCAAGATAATTGATGTGATTTCTAGCCTCGTGTGCGGTCCATAGGCCGCCAGTGGAGCCTGTTCCGAACACTGCTCCCCAGCCGTCCATAGAGGCGTCTGTAGTGAGCGTGTGATTTGGGCTTTTCCGTGTTAAGACATTATAGGAATCGATCACATTATTCGCCCACCATTCAAGTTCCTCGACAGCCTGGGTCGAGAGCGTGACATCTTTATCAAAATTCCACCGATTGGCGTGTAAGGCAGCTAATTTGTCGCGTTCGAGGGACCGATAGTACAAGGGCCCATAGCAAACCGCGGGAAAACATGACACTATCTTCCCAATTACGCGTGCTAAGTCCCTGATAGTAGGGGAGGGGTCGGTAAGCAAGATGTTACAGGCTGTTTGTAGGCCGGTAGCTTTTTCTGGGGACAACCTTATTGTAATCTCGACAGAGTTCAGTATGAAACCCCAAAATTCCAACCTTTCAGAAGGGATGAGGGTGGATTTGGCAGGGTGCGCGACAAACCCCAAAGAATCGACCACTTGGACCGAATCAATAACACTGCCTACACACTCTTGGTATGTTTTCCCCTGTAAGTACATGTCATCAAGATATGCGCTTGATACATGGCCTCTTAGGTGAAGGGTAGAAAGGGCAGGTTTCAGAAGTTTGGTAAATTTCCTAGGGGCACAGGAAAGGCCATTAGGCAAACAAGTGAACTGGAAAAGTGCACCCCGCCACATAAAGCGGAGATATTTCCTGTCCAAAGGTGTTATCGACACAGAATAATAGGCATCCTTAAGGTCGATGGAGGCCATGTAGCAATCTTTTTCAATGAGCTTCATGACTGTGTTTAGGGTGTCCATCTTAAAATGGATTTTGCTAGCGTATTGATTGAGTTTCTTTAGGTTTAGTATCATCCGATAGCTACCATCTTTTTTGTTTCTCAGAAAAATGTCGGAAATTATCTCTCCGTGGCTATGCCCAGTAGGCTCGATGACACGTTTGGACAATAGTTTTCCTATTTCCAAATGTTACAGGCTGTTTGTAGGCCGGTAGCTTTTTCTGGGGACAACCTTATTGTAATCTCGACAGAGTTCAGTATGAAACCCCAAAATTCCAACCTTTCAGAAGGGATGAGGGTGGATTTGGCAGGGTGCGCGACAAACCCCAAAGAATCGACCACTTGGACCGAATCAATAACACTGCCTACACACTCTTGGTATGTTTTCCCCTGTAAGTACATGTCATCAAGATATGCGCTTGATACATGGCCTCTTAGGTGAAGGGTAGAAAGGGCAGGTTTCAGAAGTTTGGTAAATTTCCTAGGGGCACAGGAAAGGCCATTAGGCAAACAAGTGAACTGGAAAAGTGCACCCCGCCACATAAAGCGGAGATATTTCCTGTCCAAAGGTGTTATCGACACAGAATAATAGGCATCCTTAAGGTCGATGGAGGCCATGTAGCAATCTTTTTCAATGAGCTTCATGACTGTGTTTAGGGTGTCCATCTTAAAATGGATTTTGCTAGCGTATTGATTGAGTTTCTTTAGGTTTAGTATCATCCGATAGCTACCATCTTTTTTGTTTCTCAGAAAAATGTCGGAAATTATCTCTCCGTGGCTATGCCCAGTAGGCTCGATGACACGTTTGGACAATAGTTTTCCTATTTCCAAATCTATTACCTTTGCATCAAAATCTGATCTGACAGATTGGGGAAGGTAGTGTTGACAAGGAGGGCTATCGAATTCTATTGTCATGCCAGAAACAGTAGATAAAATCTCTTTATCAGATGTCAGCCGACTCCAGGCGTCAGAGGAATGCGAAACACATCCGGCCCGAAAATTGTCGCAACGAGCTTGGAGATAACCACGAGGAGAAAAAGCAATGAAGCTGTGAAAATCACTAACCGATAGTTTGATTTGCTCGAGGGAGCGCATTATTTCTTCCCTGCAGGGCTGCCGCTTTTCTGATAGGGAAATTTCTTGCGACTGTTCGGTCGCGTGCCCTTCCCCAAAAAAGGCGGTTTTGCGTTGGAGCCGCTCTTATTGTGGCTTTCCCTTTTTGTGGACCATGCGTCACGGCGATATCCACGATTGTGGCCCTTGAAGGATCCGACCGTGTTTCCAATGCGATGGGTTTCTTTCACATCGCGTACTTGTTTGGCTAGGTCCTCCCCGAAGAGAAACTTTGCAGAGGCCTTCGTCTCCGAGGAGCAGAGGGCATGGTACTCAGGCTTTAAGGCGGGTTTCATTTGTTCCCGCCGCAAAAGAGATATCTCACTTGCGACATGCCCTAGCAAGGCCACAATATCGATACTGCTCGTAAGCAGTTCCTTTTTGGTAGGACCGCTTAAATCAGTAATGCGGAGCAATTTATCGACATTCGTTAAGGTTGCAAACGTTGCCTTCTGGAACGCCTGTTGCAAATTGGCGAGCGGAAGGTCGGCTTTCTTCCTGAAGGAGTTTAGTGACTGCCAAATTTCTGAATTGACACGAGTCACTGTTATATCCACGCAGTTTTCCGGGGGGTCATATTTGGTCAAGAGGCTCGACATTTTTTCCTGTTCAAACTTCTTGCCCCAACGTTTGTTGGCCATTTCGGCCAACTGTTTGTTGATGGGAGGACCCTTTTTATCCTCGTCCCGGAAGGTGGCAATCAACTCCTTAAGAATTTCATCGTGGTCTTCGGCGCCTTCATTATTGTCGGTTTTGTGGGAGCTCCCCCCCACCTACGCCATCGAGCAAATTCTGAACCTCTTCCTCTGAGGCGGTAACGCTTATCGCGTCAGAGTCCTTTCTAGATTTCATGCAAGGGCCGTCGGCTTCTTCATCCGAAGAGAAGCTTTTGCTCCCGCGTTGTCGTTTGCGTCCAGGCTCGTTTGTGCCCGTTGGGTCGTGTGAGGCAGTTTCCCGCGCTTCGCGAGAACATTCCCCGGTGGGGATGCTTTGGCATAATTGCCCGAAAAAAGTTGACATCCTGTCCATGTGGGCGTTGAGCTGGTCCACAGCCTTTTCGAGTTTGTTCGTGGTGCCCGTTGGGTCAGGTGTTGCGCCCGGTGGGCTCTCAACAGAAGGCGCGCTCGTTGACTGTTCTTCCAATGTGCTTGACATAATACAGTAATCTGAATGTGAAAAATGGTTAGCAATTTATAGTAACGCGAAAAAAGGAGGCTTTCGCGAAGCTTACCTCAGGTTATCTAAAGAATAGAAGGTAAACACCAGGGAAAGCGGGTGCAGTGAGTGAAAAACCCGTGGAGTCACTAAAACCCGTGGCGATCGACTAGAAAGCACTGATGCAATTGACTAGCTAGCATGCGCATGCTTCTCATGTAGCTCCGCAGTGACTAGGACTGGTGACGAGGTAGAATTATTCTTATTTGCATTGCAATGTAATCCAACCTGTATGCGAGGCAATTTCTGGCTAAACCTAGCTACCAAATAGCCCGAAATTGCCTCACGTACATGGTAGATTTAATAAGTATAATGGAAATGAGCAAAGTTAACAAAGGAAAGGGCTATTGTGATGAAAAACTCCCTTCTTTTCGGTTTATTAAATGTTTCAGTTGTAGCGTTTGCAATTTTACCCGATCAGTACAAAATATTAATAAATTAAATGATTTCTTTATATTTCTATTTTATTTATCACAAGCTAATGACAACTAACAATACAGAAGTCCCATAAGGAAGGTCTGTAAAATAGTCTATAATCCCATATTCAGATAGACCACCAAATAGATCTATATGTACAGGCTAAAATGACAAGAGTTAGTGAAATGATACTATGTCCTTTATCTTGCTTATATTTAGGATCAGCGGCCGCTGCTTGTCCTGAACAAGGACACAACTGCATCATCGCAGAGAAAGATGAACAAAACCTACGCATGATTCGAAGAAGGATAACTGAACGAGATAAATCACGTAAACAATATATTTACGTTGAAGACGCAGACGGAAACTTGCCAGATGGCGAAGAAGTTTCAAATGACTGCATTAAATGAAATAAGCAATTTTATTTCTTAACAAGTTTATGCTGAAAATGCACAGTTTCTTTGCGGCAAGATTAACTGTTATTAACAGTTCAATTTCAAATACGTTTGCCAGTCAGCTCTTTTTCCACTGTCGCAAATTAGACAATATATATTAAGAAGGGTACTTCACTGTGATATGTACTGCTCATTAAATCTCTTCCATATATGTTTATACAACTATGCACGTGAACGGAAATTTCCATGTTTCTTTAAGCAGCACGGATACACTGATACAAGAAAATGTCCCTGTACTTTATTGCAATACAATTGAAAAGGTAGATGGCCATTTCCATGTAGCTTGCCAAATGTTTGATTGCAAGGTACATGGAAATTTCCATGTACCTTTCCATATGTTACGTTGCAGGGTACATGGAAATTTCCAAGTACCTTGCGATATGTTTGCTTTCGAGGTACATGGAAATTTCCATGTTCTCTGCCATATGTTTCATTGCAGGGTACATGGTAATTTCCATGTATCTTGCTTTATATTTCTTTGAAAGTGTCTATACCTCCACGGTGTTCCAAAATTGACAAATAGTACCCCAATTACCGATAAATTTGCCAAACGTTTTCAAAATTGGCAGAATTAACTAATTAATTACGGTATATCGCAAGTTTTGCTTTTCACTACAATTACCTTTGGAAGAAATCATGCTCTTTGGGGTAAATTGTACCACATGAACCTCTTTTGACCGCTCTTGGTAAAAATTCATTAAAGTGGCTGAATATTGCCAGAAAATCAGCATTTTAGAATATCCCCTTTGTTTTTAGAACGTGTTAATAGCAAAATTTTGCGTGTTGATGCTTTGATCTTTTATTGCTTTTTAATTGATCCACTTAAGCTTTCAATTCATAAACAAATATTGTGTACGGTACAGGAACTACTACTAATGAGTCCGTGATAATTGCAGTTCATGGAATCACATAATGTTTCTGTTGGTTCAAACCTCCGGGTGGAAATGAAACAAAGTTTCCGTTTCGGATTTCTGAAAAATTTCTTTGGTGGAACTAATGGCATTGACATGGTAGTGATGTTGCCTTGGTCGTTAATTGCTGCCCATGGAGTATTACAGGCTTTTTTGGTTGCAATGGCCTGGATCTAATATCTTGTCCACGATTATCTCGAATCCAAAAACAAACACACACAAAAAAAAAAACGGTTTGATCGCTAATTACCCTCTAAACTAGTGCGTGCACTCTTAATTCCAGTCTATGGGGTAGCTCATTGCTTTTTGTTGATTGCAATCTTCGGGTGAAAAAAAATTGAGTCTGATCATTTTTTGTGGAATTTGAAAAGGATTCTTGCATGGGAAAAGTCTTCGTGTTAATGTTTTGATCTTTTATTGCTTTTAAACTCATACCACTTAAGACTTCCAGTCATGAGATAGTGTATTGTACACGGAATACACTTCACACAGTTTCTGATAATGGGTAAAGTCTAATTTCCAGTCCATGTCGTTATGTCGCCAGTGTGAACCAGGCGTTAGTGATATTGGTGTTGTCTCTGTTTAAAGGGCACTGACCTTTTGCAACAGATGACGATTGCAGATAACAAAAATATAGTCGAGCTTGGATAAACATACATATTTCTTGGTACCGGGAGCGGAGTAATATGCCATTTTTTTAACACTGGGCAAATGTTGTAACATCCGCTATGTTTTATGGTTGGGCTTCCCACGATATCAATTGGCCTCTTTAAGGCTTAAGTCAGCATTCGAAGTCCGACTCCACCGCTATTAACCTTAAAAAGGCATGCAGCTCAAAACAGCATGCCTCGCCGTGATGCGTGGCGTAAAAATTTTAAAAATTGTGATATACAATGTGTCTTTTTAGTTCACACGATATTTAGGATCGAAAATTAATTAAAGGGGGCAAATGGTAAAAGGTTAAAAGAATCTGCCTCCATATCAACAAGTCTGTAAAGGCAGCATTTTCCCCCGGCTGCCTTTATAACACAAGCGCCTTTTCTGCTGGTCTTTAAAGGTACTAAAAACTTTTGCTATTTGTGATTCCCAGGTATGTGCACTTTTTTCTTGGAAAGCCACAACAACAGCGATCAAAGTCACGGCGATCGTGGTGAGATCTGATTTCGAGTAAAATCTGAGCGAGACACGACATTTGATATGCGTGATAGAAAATATACCAGTCAAGTCATACGCTGGCATGCAATCTTCGCTCAAGGTGTTCTTTGATTAGTGAAAAAGATGTGCCATTGGTTTCCATTAGATGGAAAAGTTAAGAGTGATATAAGATTTCGTGGCGACAGAAAAATATGTTAGCTTTCACCATTTTAGCGACATGATTGCAAATCAAGAGAGTGACAGTGAAGTTAACATGTTTTGTTACGACGTCGCCGAGTTGATGAAATCTGCTCAGCAAATGTATGACGTTAGGCACAGAACATAATGAAGCTTCCACGCCGAACAAGCTAGGTTTAGCAATGCTAATCAACCCTCAAGGAATTGATTTCTTATGGTATGATGTGGCTTCCAGGAGAACACGTCGATCAGTTCGGTAAAAGGATAACCAGCAGGTTTGTATGCATAGCGTTTGTTTTCGTTCAAATTTACAACCTTTATTCGAAGCAGCTAGCAGCAGCTTATCTGTACTATAGACAGTTTAAAAAACCCAAAGGTTAGCGGTTCTATCACCCTCTCCTTTGTACTACCTTGAAGGTACGAGTTTGTGTGTACGACGATGCGTTAATTAACACATTTCTCTTAAACAAAAGAGAGTTCAACCGAACTGTTGCACATGTCAGACTAGATTTGTACAAGTGTGCCAAATTTCGGGGGTATCGTGGAAGTACACCAGAATAGCCTGCATGGTCCTCATATTGACTCTCTCTTACTACGACCAGGAAGACGTGCATATCATATATTGTATCAAGTTATAAGTCATCTTTTCTGAACAGGACCTATCTAAGCCTTGCGTGATCAAGCTTTTGTTGTTTTAGTCAAACAGCAGTTACACCCACTTTTAATATAGTTGTGTAGTCAAAACACTTCAAGTCTCCGCTTCAGCTGATTAAATTCCCTTTTAGTTATTAAAGGCAATGACATTAAACGGATCTTTTGCCGCCTTAGCATGAGAGAGAAGAACGGGAA
>OZ026607.1:13636140-13638640 GCA_964020085.1 Micromussa lordhowensis
ATTTATGTCGGCGGCCCGCGTCAGAGAACATAGTCATTTATCAATATAACGTGTCTTTCGCCTCGTCAAAACCATTTTCAAGTTGTTAATATTTGCTAAAATGCCTACTGATTCACAAGTCTGTTAGCAGCCTTTAAAATCCTCCTTTTAACCAAAGATTCTCATGAACTAACTCGTTTAAGATTGCATAGTGGACACAGCTTCAAGGTATGGTTAAACCATATTATTAACCTACAGGCTGGGCCTACAGGTCGAGTTGTTGGACACTATCGCAGCATATTTTTTTATTTGGCTTTCCTAGACACTCACTGAGCCCTTAGCCGGCCCCATGTCAAAAATGTCCTTAGCTCATTGACTCCCGTGCCGCTCCTAACCGCCCGTGACGAGCCCTGGCCTTTGTTCCACTTCTGACGTCTCACCTTTGACTAAAATTGCATAATAATAATAATGATAATAATAATAATAATAATAATAATATAATAATCAAATACATAATAATCAAATACATAATAATAATTTATACTCAACTTCTGCAAGAGGGAAAGATCTTTCCAATGATTTCCAGATCAGAGTGCTCGGATCAGTGGAGCTGAAATATGCACGAAAATGCTCAGAAATTTGAGTGAAAAACTCAGAGCAAAATTTTCTGCGACTACACGTGGCTTTTCGAAGAAAAGCTTTTCTTAGGTCAGGAGACGGGCCATAAAGTCGAAGCAGTTACTGTAGCACAAGAGATGAGGTACGCAAAAGATGAGGACGGAAGTAGCCGGTTCACCTTAGATGTGTTCCTGACTCCTCAGCAGGTTCAATCCTTCTCCACAATGGCTGCAAAGCCAAAAAACAGACGGGAGGAGATCCTCGAAGAAGACATAACAGCCGCTGAGGATGAAGCTGCGTGTTCATCAACCCGAGCAGATATTCTTGAAAAGTGTCAGTTAAGTCATCCAATTGTTTATGACTCGTTCAACTTGTGTGCCTTAAACGCATCTAATGGCTTTAAAAAGCTAAGCGTCAACATGCTTCACCTGATATGCGAGTATTTTGATCTAGATGTTTGCACGTCCCTAGATCGCGTAAAGCGCCCTACATAGAGTTGATAAGTAGTCTTGTGCAGACATTGAGCTGTGCTCCATCACAGAACTGAACGATATTAGCGGCTGACCGGCGCATCTTTTTGACGGATCACCTACGGGTGGGACAGGGTCAGTAAAATGTATTTTCGCAGATTAGGAAAACGTGGAAAAAGCAGATATTAGCAAGAGTTATTGGAATCCACAAAGATAGAACATGTTGAAATAGAACATAAATTGTTAAGAATCCCAACTGGTGGGAGACTGGCCAGTTGGCTATTTACACAACGCGGTCGAGGAGTCGAAGTCGGGACTACTGAGAACAAATATCCAGAGAGTGGTAGGGTGAAGGATTTGAACCAAGACCACTAGGCCGCGCCACCTCTTCCAATCATAGGTTTAGTTGTAAAACTTTGAAGGTGCCCGTTACATTTTTTCCTGTCATCTCTCCAGTAAGTCAAACATTGCACTTGTTTTGAGCGCGCATTATGCCCTGTGCAGTTGGATCTCAGTATGATTTTTTCTTCACACATACGATAACACCTAGTTTTTCAGCTGGAATCCGTTAACAGTTACTGGTCAGGCATAAGCTGCTTTTTTGGTGTTCCTGGTGTTAGTACAGGATCGTAATATTTTACTGTGAAAATGATTCGGTCACAACAAGAAGTCGCGTGCTTGGTAGCGTAGTTGATTACATTGTAGGTCAGTTCCAACCCAAGCGCGCGCCTGGCGTCTAAACCATGCCTTACAGGATGCACAGACCGTGTGCCCACAAAAAAACAGAAGCCCCTTCAGTAATTTTCTGAGCATTTCCTTATGAGATGCAAAAGTGGAACGGCTAAGAAAATACAAGGAGTTTCAATAAAACGACGCTTACCGTTACCTCTTGCGCACTATTTGGCAGTGTGTTCCCTTCGCAACAGGATGGCATTTCAGGCAGCGAAAGACAAAAGTATAAGGCAGAACAAAAAAACAAGTACGGGGTTTTTATTGGAAATCTATTTGTATTTTACTTGTAGTATATTCAAACTCTTGCCAAAAACTAAAAGCTGTCAATGAGCTTGAGATATTTGTTTACCGATATCATGAGTGTGGGATGTTGGCTGCGCCTCAATCTGTTTGCACAAACACAATTTAAAGGGTGTCATGTAAAAATTTGATTTAAACGGTACAGTATTTGGGAAAATTAAATTCTGTTTATTTTTCTAGCTCCGTCTTTATCTATTTATTCAGGGTAACGAGCATGAGCTTAGAAATTACTATTAAGGAAGTGCGTTACCTAAAATCGGACCCCAAACTTTCATATCAGTTCCACCGGGCAAGAACTTCATGCTAGCCCACATATAGAGCACACTCCCATATTGTCTTATCCATATATATTCATATATGGTTATGTCCTATATGGATATGTGGGCTAGCATGAAGTTCTG
>OZ026607.1:13643640-13673640 GCA_964020085.1 Micromussa lordhowensis
TACATCTGGCAACTAAAAGACAGCAACACCAACTTTACAACTAAATGGTCTATCATCGCAAGAGCCCGCCCTTATCACAGTTCGAGCAAAAAATGTGATTTATTCTTAGCAGAAAAACTCCATATAATCAAACGCAGCAACAACAATCTGTTGAACAAACGATCCGAGCTTGTATCCAAATGACGACATGAAAACAAGTTTTACCTCAGGAACAATCGACGCTTATCCTACACAATACTTATTGTATTGCGCTCCTCCATTTTTAGTGTTTTAGTTCAGACAGCTTTATATCACACCCCCTTATTTTTTTAATAGTTCCGCCCTTCTCACCCATTGCAATCAGAACCCTATTGTTCCCCCTATCTTAAACATGTATATATAGCTAGCTGATAAGTTTGTCCTTCATTAAATCTGCCTGATGAGTGCATACGCACGAAACTCAGAGTCACAGGGAATCTTGTATATTTTCATTTAATCATCAAATTCTATACACCGCTCTACACAAACGTGTCTTGACCACTCTTTAGCAGTGTTTGTTACAATTTCTCATGATTATTATTATTATTATTATTATTATTATTATAATCGTATCTATAACAAAATTGTCGATCGTGATTGGTTCTCCGCGCGCCTATTTGTCACGTAGTCGGCGCGCGATCAGGTGGATGTCCAATTACAGGTGTCCGATTTGAACTTTTTGTAATTGGATACCGACGTGATTTGCACGTCAATTACACGCGCTTTAATGGTTTCCTTAGCAAAGTTTTCTACAGTTTTCAAAACTTAGGAAAAGCGCTACAGTCGTTTTCGCTCAAAAGAAGTTCTCAAAAGACAATTTTAACTTCGAAATTTGTTATAGATACGATTAATTAGTAATTGGACCTCGTGTCATACAATTCAGGGAATAATCGTGCTCCTAATTTCAAATCGGCCTCGCGCTTCGCGCTCGTCCGATTTTGAAATTACTCGCTCGATTACTCCCTGAATTGTACTCCACTCGGTCCAATTACTATTACTTATTATTATTATTATTATTGTTGTTATTATTACATTCATTCCCAGTTCCTCCCCTCTAAAAGAAGCAGGATATGAATAAAACAAAACACACGAATCATTGTGAGTATTTTGTCTGTGCATTTAAGGTTAGATGAAAGAAAATTTAAAAAAAACATAAACAAATAAATACTTTGATAGGGAGTTAATTCCATAGGAGCAATGCTCGCGCGATGAAAATAGCCAAAAATGATTGGTCGATACACCCATAGTGATTCTTATGTAGACAATGACAAAGTAATAGCTAGTTTTTCACCCAGGTATGATACACACCATGTCAGCTTAGTTACAAAGAATTCCTGGCTTGCACTTGGTTCAAGTAAATTTCGGGAGTGATGACGTATAAAGTAGCTCTGTCCGTGCTGAGGTCTCATTCACCCTGGTAATTTGGAAGAGAGCAGATCCAGAACAACAGGAGCTGTAAGGCAGACATCGCACTTTACGTCTACCATCATGGTAAGTGTTGCACAGGAAAAAAAGTTGTATTTTGCGTTTCGTGTTTGCTTATTCTTAATTGGTAACTCATCCAGATTCGAGCCAAATTCACTCCGCAGAGTTGATAATCGTGTACATTTCTCAAGGCTGTTCAAAAATTAAAACATTTCTTTTTAATACTTTGTGCAACTGAGGAAGGACATAAGTAATAAAAATTCAAATTTGTGTTTGACATCGAACAAGATTGAAACGTCAAAACAACGTTTATAGCGTTTATGGACAAAAATGTAAATGACAGTTTGTACCTGAAATTCTGGTTGTATGATTATATAAAACAATATGACGGACTACGAAGTTGAAACTAGGTAAATTTGACTCATTTTCATGGTTAAAATTCATCAACCTGATATGTACTAAAGTGGATGAATACGTTTGCGCATTCAAAGAGCTGGCATTGAAAAGTGCACGGATCGCGGTCTTTTCGATAATTTGAGCGGTTTCGATAATTTGAACGGATTCAGCAGTGAATTTTGGCGAGGATTACGGACTCTACTGTAAGTTTCATTTGGCTACAAAAATGAACGATATGACACGACGTTTCGAAGACATCTTGACTTCATTTTCAAGTGATGAATGTAACGGTCAGTTCAAGTTTAAAATTAAGTGATTTGTAACGTCAGCCAACGAATTAGTGCGCGCGTGATAAAATGTTCTAAACAAATACTTTCGCACGAATTGAGTCCGCTTGTGTGTTCAACTTCGGTTTCCTCTCACGGATGAAGAGCATTTCGCGGATAAGACAATCAAGCTTTCCCTGACATTTCTTTAAAACGGAGAACTGCTTCAGAAGCTCGGGATTTGAAGTTCCGTGCCAACCTTTTACATGTGCACCAATGGCGGAGGCTCTATGTTCTTCAATTCGCTGATGGAGATGACGAGTAGTGTAGTCACAGAGTAGCGTCACATTCATCACTTGAAAATGAAGTCAAGATGACTTCGAAACGTCGTGTCATATCGCTCATTTTTGTAACCAAATGTATCTCAAAACGTCTTCTTCTAGGTACTGTAAGTTTACTTTTCTTAATGTTCGGATCATGGATCCTAAACGGAGTTCGGATCATCGATCTTTGGTCGGCATTAGTTGGTACATTAGCGTTTTATCCACTTTATCTTTTTTATTACCTATTTAGTCCTCAAATTAGTAGGAGATTTCTTTCCCCCAGCTATGTGGCTTTGACACATTTAAAAATCGAGAAGCAAAATTCTACATCCTTTCAAGCATCCTTTTCATTCTAGGTAAAAACACCAATCCATTAGGGGTTAAAAGCATTGCGGCATTTCTGAAATGTAACGTTTTAATTGTTCTGCCCGATTCCTCCGCAGTTCAAACACACGCCACTTTTTCCCCGTCTCTTCATCTTCCCAACTTATTTGATCCCACGGATGTACAAAGCAATCACAACTACTTTCCCAATGAACTCACATGTGATGTGCACTGTTTATCCGTTATCCGTTTTTGTCATAACTTGAAAACATGGGTCTTCTTCCTCGAGTAATAAATCAACCTCTGTTTACAAATACAAGTATAAAATATAAAAGTATAAAATGTAAGGGAATTTTTTTTCATATTCCTTTTTATGTAAGGTGAAACTTTGCTTGGTGGCTTCCTGCTTTTTAGTAGGTCTTTCGTCTGCCTTGGTGAAAAGAGGTGTGCATTCAGCAATACTCAAAGTTATAGTAGTTAAAAATCACAATATCAATACCAATATCACAATATCACAATCCTCAGAGTGACACCTTTGTGTCGTTCTACGTTCGAAAAAGAGAAAATGTTACAATTCCATCATCGTCGACTATCGATGGTCTTCTTCATCAGATAAGAATGCTGGGCAACAATTGATGTACTTACAAGTACTCTCTTCGTCATTTGTTTCATTGAGTAAGATCTGGGAACTATATCCCATGGCCATCAAAAAAGGATCCTGGCTCTCTCATTCAACACAGGATGAACCATTTTAAAACTTGGACATAGGAAAAGGGATAGGAATAACAATCGCTTTGCGGTGACACGACATCGTCAATCCACTGTGTCATTTTCATCCCAATCTGACGAAATTCTCCACCGTCAAGGCGAAGGAGAGCAATAAGAAATTCGCCGAGAGCAAAGATTCTGGATTTGTTAAAATAATTTTTCCAAAGCGAAGGGAGGAGCTTCATGTGTGTCACTGGACCAAGAGCACTAATGTCAGACAACATTATTATAATTTTTTTTCTTCAGTTGGGTGTCAACCCCTCTATGCGTCCCATGACTGCACTGACTGGTACACTAAAGTACACTAAATAAGGAAATAAACTTTAGCGTACTAAGGCAATTAGTCTAAACAAAAAATAAATTTTGAGGTAAATTTTTGTGTATTTATCGCACAAACAGTAAAAAACAATACAAATAGACTAAACTGAAAAAAAAAAAAAAAAAAAAAATGAAAAGAAAACGAATTCAAAGACAAACAAGCGTAGTTACAGTTTTCAAATGGTTCTGGAAATGAAAAAAAAAAAAATGATGAATGAAAACGTGGTGAGAGTGATTTACACTCTGACGTAACTTTGCTTTTTAGCAAATAACGGCAGTGCATTGCAAATGTTATGACAACAGTCTTCGATGACGGTTCAGCTTCATTTCCCTGTCTTAAATGTACATGCCTGCTCTATAACTTCTACATCGTTAAAAAATGTATTTGGTATTCAAATAAGACACACCAGTATTGCTTGAAAACATTGTGGAACAGCTTAACAAATTATTGCTATACCCGATTCCTCCACCGTTCAAAGTCAGGCGAATTTATTTTCCGTCGCTTCCTCCTTAAAAGAATATTAATCTCACTTTAATATAAATGTGCATAGCAATCACAAATATCTTCCCAATGGACTTGGATATGATGTGTTATTTTTATTCGAGATCATTAATTGTACTAATATATTGTTATCCTTGGCATGTTTTGTTCTTTACTTGATCCACTTCACGAGTACATATCAGACCTAGACGCTGTTTATTTGTCCCGCCACAATCCACATTCTCCTCTTTTGTGTGTCATGAAAACATGCGTCTTTTTTGTTGAGTTATTTTGTTAAATCTTTGTATAACTCAAACTCTGGTCTTGTTCCTCGAGGCTCACTTTGATCCCGCTCATAAAGCGAGTTATAGATGTATAACGGAAACTCACTCATATTTTCTTCTATAAAGGTAAAGCACTTCTTTCTTTTTATTGTCTTCTTAATCTTTTGAAGTGCTTTCTTCAGCCTTAGTCAGCAGCATAGAAAAGAGAAAAAAAGTCTCGTGCAGATCAACATTGCTGTGGTCTCTGTCGTGACTTAAAATTTCGATGTGGTTGTCCACATAGTGAAAGTCGAGAAGATCGTTCTTCGATCTGCAAAGAGAAAGTATTTGGATCACATCTCCTGGACCCACTACCGATGTTCTTTTTGAACCGATCAGAATGTTGGGAAGCATTTTTCATGTACATGTACTGTTTTCGTCCTTTCTTACTCCGAGTGAGATGTGGGAATTGTGTCCCACCGGAAAAATAATACTGGCCTTATCATCCAGCACACTTTGAAATTGGCCGTCTGGGCGCGAAGATGGCGGACGTGTTCTCTGAAGCTCCGTCTTCTTCTCGATAAAAACCAGGATGCCAACACAGGCGGATGACGAAGTAAAGCATGAAAAAGATGATAAATCAAACGAGCAGCCTACAGGTAAAAGTGAAGCCTGAAGGCGAAGAAGAATTCGAGCACGAGGAAAACAGACTAACGACGAAACTCTTAGTAATGGCGAGCAACACGTACATGGCTGCAGAATGTGCAACACGAAACAAAACGACATACAGGGTAAACTCCATAAATTGATATCTGTGCTTTTTTCGAAATACAAAACTTCAAAATACAAGTACCAGCGTTCGAAAAGGGAAAGGAAAATCTAACGGAGAGTCTCGAAGCAAGACCAAGCCAGCGTAACTGCGGCTTCCTGCTTTTTAAAAGGTCGTTTTACAGCCTTACCTGACGGCATAGGAAATTGGAAAATTGCAGTCTAATGCAGATCAACATTGCTGCAATCTCAGTCGTGTTTATCAATCTCAATGTGGTGATCCACACAGTGACGGTATAGTAAGTTTTTCTTTCCGCAAACGAAACAATATGTCGATGTCATGTCATTGGACCACAACAGTTTCCAATTACATGTGCTGTATTCATCTCTTTTTTTATTTTACTAAGAGTGGACACGAGAAGTGGGAACTGTGCCCCGCAACAAAAATAATATTGGCCCTATCTCCTTACACACGATAAACCGTTTAAAAATTTTCCAATTTTTTTAGTGCTGCTCGATTGGGTATAAACCCAGATTATAAATTTCGGGTTTGTCTTTTCTCTTCCTTACACTAAAAATTAAAGTATAGCATCTATGTTTTTCTTTCCACTGTTCCGATAACACGTCTCTGACTTTATGAACTATGTTTTCCAGAACCTTAATACAACTCAACCTATCCTTAAAAAAAAACTTATTTTTGAGTTGGAGGATATTTTTAAGAAAATCTCAAATCTTGTTTTGAAAGATTGCAAAATCCTACAAGTGGTTTTGCCCTGCCACTGAAACGGAAACCGCAATCAGGATATAATCATTCCATTCCAACCTCAAAATAATGGTGGCCATTTTAAGGAAGGCTTTTGAAAGCTGCTTTAGAGTTCAGACCAATAGCAGGCACATGCAACGGATATTTGGCTCATGTCAAGCCGACATCTTTCCATGGAGACGTCCCATTTACACCAGCAACAACTGTGATACCGAGCAACAAAGTCAAATCATCAGAGAGTTTTCAAACGTTAATTTGTTAACAACAGAAGTACTGATGCTGGTGGATGGGTGGCTGGATAGATGGAGTATGAAATGAATAGCATGGATGGATAGATAAATGGGTGGATGGATGGATGGATGGATAGATGGACGGATTGAGGGACGGACCAAAGGATGGACGGATAAACGGATGGAAGGATGGAATCCTTATTTTTATACGGCATTTAATCAAAATAAAGCATACAGCAGTATCACGATATTTCTTACATCAAATCAGTACAGTACATACTTAGTTACTATTAAAAGCTTAAAGTTAAAGAATTAGTTAGTGCTGACAGTATAGGTATAGCTACTATCCATAAACCCTTTTAGATAGATGAATGGATGCTTACCATACACCATTCAGTGAGCTTTCTTCCTTTACATTGTTTGGCAAATCATTTTATTTTTTTTAGTTCGGTAAATGCAAAACTGTTTTTATAAAAACCTTTGCGACTCTTAGGGAGCGCAAGATTCATTTTTGAAGGTTGCAGTCTATAATAATGGGGGAATCGCTATGGATGGTTGGATGGGTGGAGAGATTGAAGAAATGATGGATGGATACATCTATAACAAATCCTGATATGAGTCACCAGAGGTATGGAAAATAAAGGCGAGTCGCCTAGTTCAGGTAATACGTTTATAGCTCGTCACGTAGGTGTCTACGCTACCAAGATGTGCTATGGAATGAGGTACAGAAATATTTTGTAGCATCTATTGTGTTTTATCAAAAAGCAGGTGGTTCGTTCATACATTCTTATAATACAGCAAAATATAAACATCCTCTACCTGCTGGCAGGTTGCGACGTTTTCCAAAATTTGACAAATTCATACACATTTCTGGGCCCTTGTGTCTGAGAGAATATAAGGAAGACAAATAAATTATAAGATGTGTGAATCACGCACTATCTGAATGTTCTATCTTGCACAACGGCAGTTGTTGTTTCTCGTATGACAGAGGAGATTCCATCTCCTTTGACAACTGATGGTCCATTTCGACAGGTCGGAATTGGAGAGATTTGTGAAGTAGGAAGTCTGTCTTCGTCCCCTTTTTTATCCGAGTGAACACGAGATGTAGGAACTGCATCCCACCAGAAAAAGAACCTTGGCTGCATCATAAAACACACAACGATTTCTTTAAATACGCAGAACTAGGATGCCAATGACGAATACCTCTTACAGCATCTATACCGACACGCATATACAATATTTCAATCTGGTTTTCAAGTTGTCGCCCTACAGAGATGTCACACGTCTTTGAGCCAGAAGTATGTGAAGAAAAACTACACAAAAAGTTCCTTCTCCATCACATTTAAGTCCATAAAGAGGAATAATTACTCTACGGTTAAATTGTTCATCTTACAACTTTAAGCTAAATACAAAAAATAACAATTAATGCCAAATAAAAAAACTATAATTTTGCAAATCCCAGACGTAATCCAGAAGTAAATTATGTTAGTAATGTCATTAAATAAATTCCTGTACGAAAATGATAAATGTATTTTTTTCCTTCCAAGTCTTCTTATTTTGTTTACAATATATCTTTCCTCGACCTTTCTCCGTGGGATAAAATAGTGGAAAACTTCTATCTCGATTATCTCAACAAGTGGACATTGCTGTAATCTTTTATCTTGGCTCAAAAAGTCAGGATGGCGTTTCACATCGTGATAGTCAGCAAGATGACATGTTTCCCTTCTCTTGTTACCTGTTCTTCGATATTAAAACGGCACCGTTTGCAGGAGCTGAGACGACCCTAAACTGGGGCCAGCTAGGCTTAAAGGAAAAAAGGCTCTACCAATTCGAGTCAAAATGGCTCTGTTGATAGAGAGGCTGATTCATTGTCGTCTGTGGGCCAAATCGTTTCTTTTATTGACGATGAAACGGTTTTTTGGGGTTTGATTTAGACCAAATTGACAAAGTGGCCTTGTATGGAGTCAAATCAGCTCCAAGGGCCATATAGCAGAATCGGCACTTTGGGCCTGAAACAGTTTTTTCTTTTTATTTTACAGCGTATACAGGTATGGCTTGATGCGATTTTCCGATTTCGTGATATTGAAACATTGCTCTAAACTGGACACAATAACATGCTGCTGCAGTTCAAAGAAAGTAGACAGAAACTTACATCATCGTGATCCAAACATTCTCGCTGGTCGTCTATGAGTATCGACACTCAAAACTTTGCAAATGCCTTAAGCCCTTTTGCGTACACGATATTTGGTAACAGCGTTCTTAGCTTCTGTTGGAGAGCAGCGTGGACAGAAACACGAGGAAACGTAGTTTTTAGAAACGATGCTTATCATTTAACAACCAGAAGAAGGTACGGGGTCGTAAAGGTTATGGTTTCTGTTCAGATTGTCGCGACAAAAAGTAATAACAAAGAGAATAATTGAAACGATACATTTGTACTATAATATAAAAAAAAAAATAATAAAATTTAAACAATTCAGTTGCAGTCTTCACTCTTCCAAAACCCAGTACTCTAAGTTAAGCGATCTCACAAAATCTTGCTTTGACAATTAGTTCATTTTTACGTCATTTTTCTTACTTGTATTTGTCTGCAAGTAAATTGAAAAATTCTATCATCATGCTGCAGTCCGGCAAAAATGGAAAGTTTCTTTACTGTTTTTTTTTACAAAATTTAACTCTAGAGTTAGTCTAGTAAAATGGTATGAAATTGGGGAAAAGAGTAAATAAAATGTCTACAACCTGGAAAAAGTAAACCAAAAGAAGAAATGCATGGCCCCATTAACAAAAGAAGACGTTAACATAGTCCACGAGACTAAACAAATTTTAGAAGAGGGAGGAACGTTTTTTCCAAAAAAAAATATCAAGCTAAAAATGTGTGTCCAGAATCTGCCAGGGTTGCCCACTCTCTGGGCTACGTTTGTTATTGGTGTAGAAATTTTAAGCGACGCAATTATACACTCGAAGGAAATAGAAGGTATTCAAATTGATCAAACTAACTCTATAAAAATAACCCACTACGCCTATGATACAACTGTTAAAGATTCTTTGGTCTGTTCACGATCACAGGTTGTTTGATCTGGTGCAACAATTTGAAAACTGTTCTGGTCTCCGAATAAATCAATCTAAATCAGAAATAAAGGGGGTAAGTTTCTTAAGAAACTGTGGTGCTGCGTCGGTGTGAAGTATTACAGGATAATCTGGTTTTATCAACTGAGTTGATAATGTGAATTTGCCACCTTAAAGAGATTCGAAAGCTGACGTTTCGAGCTAAGCCCTTCGTCGGAGCGAATCGAGGAATGGTGGGTTGTGTTGTGGTTTATGGACAGAAACATAGAGTTACGCTATTGGTTGGTGCATGCATGGTAACGTGAACAACAACAGAATAAATTAGTTGAATGAAAAGCTCCGTTGATACTGTGAGGGTTAAGAGTTCCGATTTGAAAAATAAAGTTTTGTTTGAGTTTTTTTTTTTTTGGCTTTCCGTGCTTCCTTGATGTAGGGAAAGGCCGCAGACGGCCATATGTTGCTTAGAATGATTTGGGAGATTCAAGTGTCTCGCGACCGGTTTACATGCGTTTTTTTCGTCTTTCTCTACGTCACGAAGGTGTTCTCGGAATCGGTCGCCTAGTCGTCTCCCTGTTTAGCCGATGTATAACTTTTTGCAAAGAGTGCGATTGATGCAGTAGATTGCATTGGCTGATTTAAAGAAATACTTTGGCTGGGATCATTACGCCAGAGAAAGGATTCCATTCTTAATCTAAGATTAAGTAAGCAGTGAGCCCGTGTACGCCTTGTGTGTATCCCTAAACTTAAAAAGACACTAAACATTTTGTCGTCTCGAAAGATATCTTTATATCGAAGAGTAAATATAGTCAAAACGTTGGCAATATGCAAACTAACTTTTATCTGTATCGTGTTAGACACTCGATGATGACCTTTAACTCCTTACACAGGTATATTATACCCGTATACAACTAACGGTAGTATGTCCATTTCATAATTTCAAGCATATGTATAAAAATATTAATAATTAAAATAGAAAAGAATCATCATTCAAATCCTAAACGTAAATTATGTTAGAAATGTCATGCGTTTTCTCCCATTTTCTGCATTTGCAATATTTCTTTCCTCATAAAATTGAAGAAAACACCTATCTCATTCAGGTCGATAATACAATAATCTTTTTTCAGGGTTCAAAATATCAGTGTGGAGGTCCACATCCTGATAGTCAGCCAATATGACTAATTTCTCTTCTCCTTTAACCAGCAAATGGTGCCATTAGATCATTTATTAAATGAATTTCTGTGCTATATAGGTAATAAGATTATTATTACCATATCAGTGAAAATGGACGCGGTACTCTCTTGTGACCTCTAGTCATTCCATAGAAGGTAATTCAGCGTTATTGCCTCACATTTTCTTTTGAATGCATCGTCCATAGTATTTCTCTGTACTCTTTTTACTATATTTTCCTCTTTTCGATAGTCTTTCTAAAGTTACGTACAGCTACTTGCACAACTCAAATTCTGCCTATGGCTTATAGTCTCTGCAATCACTATAAAACCTGCTTCTTTCAACAAATATATACCTGATTAAAAGTTACAAGAAAAATATATTAATATATAATCTATTGTAGTTGGTACAGTAATAAACAACAACAACAGCAAAATAAAAGGGTTTTTTTGTTGCATAATTCTACACAGAAAACCTAATCTATTTTTGAATAGATTAATTCCAGAAGTATGGCAAGCAATTGCGACTTAATAATGCAGCGAAAATAAATCCAAACAAAGGTAAAGCACTTCTTTCTTTTTCATTGTCTTCCCGCTTTTTAAAATGCATAGGAAATTGGAAAATGGCAGTCTGAACAGATCAACATTGCTGCAATCTCTGTCGGGGTTCACAATCTCAATGTGGTGATCCACACAGTGACGGTACAGTAAGTTGATGTTGTTTTTCTTTCCGCAAAGGAAACAAAACGTCGATTTCATGTCATTCGACCACAGATGGTCTTTTGCACAACAATTTCCAATAACATGTGCTGTATTCATCTTTTTTTTATTCGAAGTGAACACGAGAAGTGAGAACTGTGTCTCGCCACTAAAGGAATCCTGGACCTATCTCCTTACACACGATGAATCATTTAAAAATTGTCCCGTTTTCTAGTGCTGCTGGATTTGATACATACACATATTATAAATTTTAGGGTTTGTCTTTTCTTTTCCTTCCACTAGAAATGGGACTGTAGCATCTATGTTTTTGTCTCCACTGTTCCAATTACACGTCTCTGACTTTATGAACTTTTTCTAGAACCATCCTTTAAAAAACCTTTCTTTTAACTTGGAATATTTTTTAGGAAAATGTCAAATTTTGCTTTAAAAGATAGAATTCGAAAGGTTACGAAATCCTACATGTGGTCCTGTTCTGCCACTGGAACGGAAACCGCAGTCAGGATTTTACCATTCCATTCCAACCTCAAAATAATGGTGGCCATTTCAAGGAGGGCTTTTGAAAGCTCCTTTAGAGTTCAGATAAATAGCAGGCACATGCAACGGATATTTGGCTCATGTCACGCCGACATCTTTCCACTGAGACGTCCCATTTACACCAGCAACAACTGTGATACCGAGCAATAAAGTTAAACCATCGGAGAGTTTTCAAACTTTAATTTGTTTACAACACTAGTACTGACGTTGGTTGATGGGTGGCTGGATAGATGGAGTATGAAATGGATAGCATGGATGAACAGATGAATGGGTGGATGGATAGATAGGAGGGAAAAACGGATGAAAGGACGGATAAACGGATTAATGGATGAACGGATGAATGGAGTCTGTTATTTTAATACGGCATTTTATCAAAACAAAATATACAGCAATATCACGATCTTTCCTATATAAAATCAGTTCGGAACATACCACACGCAACACAGGTTACTTATTTACTACTAAAAGCTTAAAGCTCCAGAATTAGTTTCACTGGTGCTGACAGTATAGGTATAGCTGCAGTCCATAAACCCTTTTAGATGGATGGATGGATGCTTGCCATACACCTTTTCAGTGAAGTTTCTTCCTTTAAATTTTGTTGGCAAATCATTCTAATTTTTTTTTTACTTCGGTAAATGCAAAACTGAGGCCCCATGCATTACCTTGGCGCCACGGGACAAGTGAAGGTGAAATGCAAAACAGTTTTTATCAAAATGCGACTTAAAAAAAGCGCAAGATTCATTTTGGAAGGCTGCAGTTTATAAATATGGAAGGAATCGCTATGGATGGTTGCATGGGTGGAGAGATTAAAGGAAGGACTGAGGGAAATATCTTTAAAAAAGTCCTGAAATGAGTCACCAGAAGTATGGAAAATAAATGCCAGTCACCTAGTTCAGGTAATACCTTACAGCTCGTCAAGGAGGTGTTTGCGTTACCAAGATGTGCTATGGAATGTGGTATAAAACATTTTGTAGCACATATTGTGCTTTATCCAAAATATATACATCCTGCACGCGCTGGCAGGTTCCGACGTTTCTCAAAATTTGGCAAATTGATTGACATTACTCGGCCTTGTGTCTGAGAGACTATAAGGGAGACAAAGAAATTATAAGAAGTGTGAATCACGCACTATCTAAATGTTCTATCTTGCACAATGGCAGTTGTTGTTCTCGTATGACAGAGGAGATTCCATCTTCTTTTACAATTGATGGTCCTTATCGACAGATCGGAATTGGATTTGTCAAGTAGAAAGTCTGTCTCAGTGAACACGAGATGTAGAAACTGCATCCCACCAGAAAAAGGAGCTTTGCTTCATTATATCACACACAACGATTTTTCTTAAATACGCAGAAGTAGCTTGGAAATGAAGAATACTTCTCACAGCATCTATACCGACATGCATATAAAATATTTGAATCCGGTTTCCAGTTCGTTTCCCTATAGAGACGTCACACTTCTTTGAGCCAGTATTATATGAAGAAAAACTCCACAAAGCCTTTCTTCTCCATCACATTTAAGTCCTTTAACAGGAATAGTTATTCTACGGTTAAATTGTCCATCTTACAATTTTAAGCTAAATACGTGAAAAAATAATAATTAAAACCAAGTAGAAAACTATAATTTTGCAAATCCCAGACGTAATCCAAAAGAAAATTATGTTAGGAATGTCATCAAATAAACTCTTCTTGCGTTTACAATATTCTTTCCTTGACTTTAATTTGTGACTTAAAATAGTGGAAAACTTCTGTCCCGAATTTCTCATCGAAGTCGACATTGCTGTAATCTTTTGTCATGGCTCAATGTCAGGATGGAGTTCCACATCGTGATAGCCAGCAAGGGGACATGTTTCTCTTCTCTTGCTTTCTGTTCTTCGATATTGAAACGGCATAGGAGCTGAAACGGCCCTTAACTTAGGCCAACTAGGCTTAAAGAAAAATGGCTCTACTAATTTGAGTCAAAATTGCTCTAGTGATAGGGGCTGATACGCACCAAGGCGCTGATTCATTGTCGTCTGTGCCCAATCGCGATCGGTGCCTTCACTGACGCTAAAACGGTTTTTATTGGGTTTAATTTTAACAAAAATGACAAAATGGCCCCGTTGGGAGTCAAATCCGCTCCACGGGCCATATAGCTGAATCGGCAATTTGAAGCTGAAACAGATCTTTTGAATTTACAGTGTATACAGGTGTGGGTTGAAACTGAACACAAAACATTTTGCTGCCGTTCAAGGCGAGTAGACAGAAACTTGCATTATCTCGATCCAAACATTCTCGGTGGTCGTCTATGAGTATCGACACTCAAACGTTTGCAAATCCGTTAGGCCCGTACACGATATTTCGTAACAGTGATCTAAGTCTCTGATAGAGAGCAGCGTGGACAAAAATAAGAAGAAAAGTAGTATTTAGAAACGATGCTTATCTTTTCAGAACCAAAAGAGACCACGGGGTCGTAAAGGTTATGGTTTCTGTTCAATTTGTCGCGACAAAAAGTAATAACAAAGAGAATAATCGAGACGATACATTTGAATTATATAACAAATTGAATCAAATTTCACCATTCAGTTGCTGTCCTACTCTTTCAACAGCCAGTACTCTATGTTAAGAGATCTCACAAAATCTTGCTTTGAAAACAAGTTTATTTTCACTTTAGTTTTCTTACTTGTATTTGTCTGCAAGTGAATTGAAAAAGTCATATCATCATGCTGCAGTCCGGCACAAATGGAGAGTATTGTTTCACAAAATTTAACTCTAGAGGTAGTCTCACACATCCTAAAATAAATCTCTGAAATAAAGTTTAGAAAGATAATTCCAAGTAATATCTTTCTATACAAAAACAAAAAAATCACCAACCGCTGCAAGATAATCACCTTTTTCTACTTGTTGTCGTATTGGCTTTTCGTTAAGCTTTTGCTTGCCCTGTCTCGGCATGCTCATGCAGCTTAACCTTGTTGTAATCTTTGTCATGGCTTAATATCTCAATGTGGTGATCCACAAAGCGTTAGTCTGGCAACTGGACAGCCTTCTTATCTCTGTAAAGGAGCAAACGAAATTGAGTCAGTGACACTGGGTCAGGTGCATTACGTACATTATTCTAAGCTGGAAGCACAAACACACTCCATACGACTGATGTGAGTATTTCCCCTGAGGAATATAAGTAGACAGTATCTACATTGTCGTTCCTTGGTTCGGACTCACTATTATGGATATTGCCTTCAGAGTTTTTTTTTTTTTTTCACCCATTCCAAATAATATTCAACCAAATTAAGATTTAGCTATCTGTCGCGATTGGAACTAATAAACAAATGCAATTAAAATACAGCCACTGACACATAGCTGTCTCCACGGTTGACACCCAAAAGCCATTGCGATTCAATGTCTTGTTCGTAAATAATTCGTGCATTCATGAAATAAACAAGGACAATTCCCTCAGAATCGTTTAAGGCGGGACATACGAAGTTTTGTTTGTAACGCAATTTGAATATTAAGTTTTGAAGTTTTATTTTGAGAATTGCTGTTACTGTAAGTTCAAAAGCTCGTTTTGTCAAAACGAGTTATTTTTGCCTTTAAGAAAAGGTATTTTGAGATGGATTTGTCCAATTGAGCTGAAATGTTTAGGATATTGTTGTTCTGAGTACGTTTCTGAGTAAGTAACTTTTTTATCCAGTGTATTTTGTCGAAGTTATGCATTGAAACGTATGCTAGATATTTTCTGTATACGATTTAACTAGTCAGAATGCAGTTTATAATTTCTCAGAAATTTCTATGCTTCTAACAGCAAGCTTTGTCTTCTTTAACAAAATGGAAAAAAAGATATTCCTCTTGATCAGTTCTTGTAGGAGTTCTTTTCTCAAGTAAGCCCTGACACCAAACTTCCCCATTACCCCCTTCCTGTAAGTGTTGTTGTTGCCTATCTTAGCGTTTAGATCTCCCATCACCGGTATCATGTCATGTCTATTGCAGCTTGAAATCGTGTCCTGCAACTGGTTGTAAAATTCATATTTTTCCTCATCCATCGCATCATTCGTTGGTTGCTTGTATTACCGTCAGCTCTTTGTATCTTGAGTAGAATCGTGCCTTAATGATCCTTTTGCTTATCGGCGTTCCATCAAGACTCTCTTTGCCCTCGTACTTATCATAATGGCTACTCCTCCTTGTTGCACTTCGTTATCTCCAACATACACCACCATCGCGCCACTCTGCAGTGTTGTTGATCCCACCCATTTCCATCTGGTTTCACTTATCCCGGGCGCTTCAAATCCATATTCCGCCATCTCTGTGGCCACTTGCGCTGTCCGTGTTGCCTCCACCATCGTCCTCAAGTTCCAGCACTGAACCGATGCTCGTTTGTTGCTTAGAGGCTACTATGGGGCCCATCGGTCTTTGGGCTTCTCGCCGGTTTTGGCCCAAGTCAAGTTTGGTGTTGTGGTGATGAAAAACAACAGGAGAAAAAAGTGTCGGCCTTGTGCTCCTACTGGCGCGCACAGACTGGACGATGGTCATGAACTAAGCCCTGACATTCCGAAGCAAGTGGCAGATTTAATCAGCCAGTGTGAGGTTACGAGACATTCCTAAGATAATTTTTTTCCACAATCTGTGGTCTTTAATTTTTTTAAATATGTATACTTTGCGATGGTTTGGAATTAAATCTTAGCCACGAAAAACGTTTCAAAAAATGGTATGTATTGTGGTTCAGTCCCGCCTTAAAGTCAGCAGAATCCAACACAAAATAGCGAAGGCTATGGCAACTGAATGGAAAGAAATGAGCTGACACAAAATCCAACTACGAGAAGTCAGAAACATAAGACTTGTGGGTGTCAAGAAATACATGTAGCCTACCCGGTAATACTTACAGCTCCTCTTATTGCCTTCATGTGCCGTCCATAAACTGGTACTGCATAGAGGTGCTTAGGAAACGCTTAATTTAAATAAAGGACTTTACTTCAGTCTAATCTTGACGATAGATTGGTTGCCATTCTCACTATTACAATCAAACTCTCCATTAACTATTCATGACAAAATTCAAATTTTGGTCGGAAAGAGGCCATTAGGTAAAAAGTTTCTTACAAAAGAATTACTGAAAAATAGTCATAGCGTAGACAATTTTACCCTGCGAACGAAGTCTCGCTCGCTCGTGCCATAAAAATCGGAAAATTTGAATCCTATAGGACGTTATTCCTCAGTTACCTCGAGCTACTGCTCTTAGCGCCTGCACAACTTTAGACCACAACTCGGTAAACAAGGCTTTCACTTTTAGCAAGTTTCTCGATAAAATTTAGACCTTACCACTCAAAGAAGGTTGAGCTTCCTCGTCTGATTCTGGAAGTGGCAAGCATCCTAGATCGTCACCCTTTTCCGTCTAGAATGATAAATTTTCGCGAGCAGCGACGATTGGTATTCCACTCAATGATTCCGTTCCAGCTGTACCTGGAACTGCGCCAGAAAAGGCTTGTTCAGTTCTTCTTTTGCGCGTTTTATACGGTGCTGCAATTTGAGTTCCCAGAAGTCGAGATGATAGGGAAATGGTGCTCTTCAATGTCGCTTTCCGGTTCAAAAATTTCACTTGTGTTTGGACAAATAGATTACTTGTAGCGGGGTTATTTGTAAGTCTTTCAAAAGTTCTACGAGCTCTTTTCTCTTTAGTTGTCATTTCATCGCGGAGTCCGTCTCCCTACTCAATTTCCCCTCTTAGTTTCCACAGAGTAAGAAAAAAAAAACGTCTTTTTACCGCGCACGTAATTTTCATTTGTGGACTTTGTTTAGCACTGACAATACACGAATATTTCGGCGCTTTTGATGTGGTTCGTGCTCATTGATTAGTTCATTCCACGGAATCCCTTTTAATGTACCGTATAATGACATGCCGTGTCATCCGTTACCATAAGGTCTACTTGACCCATGTTTTTGTTTATGGGATTTTCTTTCCAGTTCCTAACCTGAAAGACTGACTCGTGAAAGGTTCTAAGCTCGTTTAGATATATGCAAGAAACATAAGAACGTCTCTAGAGAAACGTATAGCTTTCTCGAAGTAAAGCTACGGCGTCTCCGTAGAAAAACGTAAGAGGACAAATATGATATCCGTGATAAGAATCTACATACTGTACTTGCATGCAGCCGGGCCCGGCGTCACACTATATCATGCAAGTAAGTAACATGTTCACGGTAAATTTCATATTTTGTCCCTCGAAAGCAAATTCTTGGAGACATATCTTGCATTAGGAATGAGCCTAAGCAATGCATAAACACATGGCAAATTATAGAGGTGTCAAACTCTGCAAAGCGACGTGCCGATAACAGCGGAAACTATGCAGAGCAAGGACCTCTAAATTTGCTATAGCACAGTCTAACGGCTCAGCTTTACTAAAAATTCCTCTTTATAACACAACATGAAGTACCCTTCATAAACACGAGTGAAGCAACAAAAAGGTCGAGAGACCGAACAGAGAACGGCAAATGTACAAATGTCACGAACCGTAGAAGTCGTGTAGGCTAGTCAACCTCATTTTACACTGACCTGACAAAAGAAGAGATGGTGGAACTTCTCAAAAATGTAGAGGAAGGAAACACGACGTTTGCCGCTATGAAGCAGGAAGCAAGTAGAATTAAGGAAGTCAAAGAAGTCCAGCTACTACTGGGTGGAGGTTGAGAAGCGGTAAGCAGAAAACATAACCATTTCATCTTCAGATATGTGCTTAGGCGTAACTCAGATTAGTAGGCATAAAGAAAATAAAATCAGTTTGCAACTACATGCAGCAGATGGGGTATTTTGCTTTGACTTTCAGTTTTCTTCCCAGGTGGGAGTTACGACCTTGTTAAACCTGATAAATAATTAATTTGAACATCAAACAGCGTCTGTGTACGAACCTTGGTTTTTTCTTTTGTGTCTCGTGACATCTCTTTGTGACGTCATTATAAATCATATTAAATATGGCCCAGGCTTGCTCGGCTTACTCGGCTCAGGCTTGCTCGGCATACTCAAAAAAGGACCAAAACGTTTGTTTAAGAAGAAGTTTTGCGAAGAAAGTTTAATGGGTGTGATTACACTCCTGAAGAGAAAATAATTTTTGAAGGTTTTGCTTAAAATGGCTGCTATGGAAACCAGACACAAACTCCTAGGTCACAAATGACTAACGGATGTTTATAAATACTACTATCAACAAAATTAGCCGACTGAATTACAACAATATTGTTACTGGTCTTGGTTTACTTGCTATTTCCTGCAGCGTGGCCGAGTGGTTAGGACGCCGGACTTGAAATTCGGAGGTCGCGGGCTCAGGCCTCGCCCTGACCACTTAGCTGGAGTTGTTCCTCGGTATACCCTAGTTCAACTCTTCGGCCACGTTTGTAAATAGGCAACTGGTCTGCCTCCTGCCAGTTGTGATTTTTAACCATATTATGTTCATTTTCATAATTTGTTTGATTAATTGTTTCCATTGGCACTGAAAAGCCCAATTGGGGAGTGGTCAATTAAGATATTTATTTCTCAATTTATTAAGTTTCTTCTAATTCAAATATATATAGTTTTACAAACTGCTTTTATTAACAGGTTTCCTTTATGGGTCCTTGAGGAAAAACTACAAGCGTTTAGAGGACAAATGAAAAATGTATCTCATACCCTTAAGAGCTACGTCCAGAGAGAGAGAGGAAGAGAGAGATTTGCCCAGGTCGTCCTCAAATGAACTGCAAGTATGCGGTCCAAGCTCAGGGTTGCCTTTGTCAATTGTATTTACTTCAATTGACATACAGAAGATTAACAACCTATCCCTTACTAGTGAAGCTCCGCGCTTTTTTGTGATCGGCACTAATCTTCTTGGAGTTACCACAGGTAAATAACACTTCGTCAATATATTTTACTAGCGAAACGACAGACCCGCTACGATACAATGTAGAATACTTTTTATCGGTAAGTTTGTTGTAAATTTGAGTAAAAAAAAAACCTAACAGGTTTAGCGCACCACGAGCATCCGTTACCACGATTCATCGCACGCCCAAAACTGTCGTGGCAAAGAACAACTAATTCCAGCTTCCGAAACAGTATAACATTTTTATTAAGCAAACCCTAACTTTAGCTCTTTTGAAAGTTTTTTTTAATCTTACCTCAATATTTATTCCGAGTCACCTAAACCCTTCATATAAAAACGAGTTTGATTTGCATGAAAATTAACCTGTAAGGAAACCACATTTTAATATGAATGGTTTAGCACACAGACTCGTTTTGACACAGATGCAAAAAAGGTAAGGTCAAGTCTGCATACGAGCCAAGTGGCCCATTTGGTCGGAGTTATTCCGGATTTCTGTAGCATGAAGCCGCTAAGAGTATTTCTACTCCCACCTGAATGGGATGCTAGTCCATCACAGGGTTACCCCCAGCATTAAAGGTAGCCGGTACCCTTTTATCCACCTGGGTGGAGAGACTAGGCACCGTTAGAGTAAAGCGTCTTGCAGGAATACGTGCGTCCCACAAAGAGGTAAAAGGCTATTCGGAAATGGGCTATTATTCTATAGTTAAATTGTTAATGTCTCACTTTTTCGCCGTCGAAAAAAGGTATACAGTTTGCTTATTTCACCAAGGAACGTCTTTCTTAAATTTATTAAATATCCTAAGGCAAACATTTTTGAAGGAGAAAAACGTTTACAAATGGTAAGATAGAAGGGGACTAATTCCTCAAACTCAGAAAGAGATAGGTAGTTGTGCTTACGCTTTTGATGTTTTTCAGGACTTGGACGAGGAAATACTACAAAAATTTCTTCGGAACATCAAGTCAAATGTAGAAATATATCACATCATCGTGTTCCCTTGTCCAGTTACGGTTATGGAAAGTATGGAATTTGTTCCCAGAACTCTACAAAACGGATGGTTTGACTTGTGAAATAGGATATGTCCATTCACTGGGAGAGCCCAATAAGAAAGGCCAAGGTAGGACAATTCTTTGCTTGCTTGATATTCCATTCTTCATATGCCATTGGGGAAAATTTCAACCCGTGTGGTATTTTAGAGAAAATGACTGACGTCATTTTCTCCAATTCTCGACCAAGACTTGGAATAAGGTCCTCATATTGACTCTCTCTTGCTACGACTAAAACGACGTACATATCATATTGTATCAAGTTATAAGTCATCTTTTCTGAACAGGACCTATCTAAGCCTTGCGTGATCAAGCTTTTGTTGTTTTAGTCAAACGGCAGTTACGCCCACTTTTAATATAGTTGTGTAGTCAAAACACTTCAAGTCTCCGCCTCAGCTGATTAAATTCCCTTTTAGTTCAGAGGAGGGTGGACAGACGTCACGTGACAACTTTTTACCAATCAGCACCAAGCTCATGGCGGACCACGAAATTCTTCTAAAAGCGAGAGTAGTGGCGATAATTTTTGGTTTTCCGTCGTTTGTGTTTAACGAATTGAGGTGGAACTCATCCCGGTGGTTTGATGTGATGTTATTCATTCTTGAAGAGTCGAGTTTTTAAAGGTAAGTTTGTCCTAAGTGCTGATTTTTTCGTGTGTGTTTTGAGGGACCATCGAACAGAGTTTGTTTCTCGCGTGTTAGGTGTGATGTTTTCAAAGAGGTGTTATGTTTTTTTTCCTCGCTTTTTGCGTCCAATTTTTGCATTTCCTTGTAGCGTATTTATTAAACTTTCAATAGGAACGGTCGCCCCCGGTCGCCCCCGCGATCGTTTTCGAGATATTTATGTTTGAAAACGTAGTATTTTCAGTAGCAGTAGCGAAGAACCGGAAATAAACATGGTTATCTGTGTAAACATTAATCAGGGAATAGTTGCCTCTTTATTATGAGGAAAATTAACAACAATTTATCCAGTTATTCAAGCAATTCCTTTGTTGTTTCTGTGATATTTATTTTATAGTTCTTGTACACTTAGGTCAATGTTTCTTTCAAGAATTATTCTTTTTTCAACAGGGATCAGAGTATACACAATTGATTAGGACCTGATTTCCATGGATATTAATTCATAACCAGTGTTGTAACCAGGAGCTGTGGAATGAAAAGGGTCTGAAAAGAGACAGCCCCTATTCATATGCAGTCACTACCCTCTGTCTACAATGTAGCATTGAGTATGCTTGATGAGCTTGCCTTTATGAGAAGGAAACAGCTTCCAATATCAACTACTTACTTTCATGTTTTGGAAAAGTTTGCTCTAAATTATTAGCATATCAGGTTGTCTAATGTAATATTCTATGATGCATTTCTTGACCGCCAGTTTCAGGCTGTAAGATAAATGTTGATAACATATTTCAATTAAAGATTGATCTAGATTGTTTTGTTTCTGTAACGTGGAGTTATTTGCGTTGCCATCTGTTTTGCACATATGCATGTGTTGTACCTACATGTACTGTACCTCATATTGGTACAAGGCCAGGTTCAAAATCATTACTTGTCTGGTTGCCCAGAATTACTGAATGGTAATGGACGTTTTCCTAAAGTCCAGCCCAATTTGCCAAGGCAATCAAGACCCCAGATAAGCACTTGAGGTCATTCCACTGAAATTGAACCTACACTGGGATTTTAGTCAAACTTTGCCTATTGATTCTTTGTATTATAGGAACTTAAATTTTGAAATAAAAATGAGGGGTCCCCATGTTCGTTGAGGAGCAATAGCACCATGTTTATCCCATATAAATCCTTATAATATCAACGTAATTGCTAGCTAAATTCACGTTTCCGACGATTGCTTCTTGCTGAACACTTAAAATATGCCCAAATTTACCTTACATAGAGAAATTTACTACTCAATTCAATACAACAGAAAAAATGATAGGTCACCGCGCTCGTTTTCGAGAAAATGACGATTTACCTCTATGGCAAGGTCCGGCCACAAAGAAAAAGCCGCCATTTTGTAATGTGCGCGCTAATCACATGTAAAATTATGCGCAATAGGGATGCGCAATGCAATACTAGGGAATAACCTTAACAATAGTCATCTCAAGTTTTTTTTTCAAACACTAAAAATCTTAAAACTATTTATCATTATGGTGACTATTCTGTCCTGAGTCCATTGACTTTATAGCATGAAGCAAAGACAATAGGAATCCAGTCCACAGTCAGTAATGGTCAAACATTGGATTACAATAGTTTCCTTTCAAAAGGTTATAATTTCTTAGCCACAACTAGACACAAAAATCAATTTAGAATCCTGACATACAGGTAAAGTGATGGACCTCATGTTGTCTTTTTTCTATATATATTTGGCCTTGAATATGAGCATGCTGGTCACTGATTGCTTAGAATTTATCAGCCAATTTTTTATTTCATATTCTGTACTCTCCAAGGACAGATCAAGGTTTTAATTTAAAAGAGAAGTGACCACTTTAAAACATTTGTGTGGTATGGCAGCCTAGTCTCAACTTGTTTTCAACATTAGAGGCATAATATTTTCAAATCTGGGTTGTTTGACTGCCAGAGGCTGCCACTGGCACTCTCAAGCTTAATCCGTTAATTTAACAAAACATACAATTCTTGTCATACCCCAGTAACCCTCCCCCAAGTTATATGCCCATCGATCTGGTCACCTTGACTTTTGTAACTTGATTGTACTACCTCACATCATTATGACATGCATGTACATGTAAGGTTGTCCATGACCAGATTTAGGTACAGTATTGCAAAAGCTTACACACTAGTAACTATGACATCACTGAAAAAAAAATTGATCTTACATATATGACATGTTGGCACAGTGCATAAATAGTGTCTCTTGAGTTCACTGTAAAATAATAAAGTAAAACTTTTGAGCTATAAACGTATAATTAAATGTAAACAATAACAGACAGCCTGAAGTAAATAAGCAATTTGCATTCAAGCTTACGTGAGCTAAAATTTTCAGTCGCGACTTATTCAAGGCAACTGGATGAGAAACGTAAACCTGCATTACTCGGGAAGCACAGGTATTCAAGTGTTGCCATACGCTACAAAGTGGCAGGATACGTAGAGGAAATAGTTGTAAAGATCTATCTGCATTTGTAATATCTCGATTGATCGGTCGATGGCGTGTGGGCTCATCTTTACTCAGGGACTCGATCAGAAAAAGCCACGATTTTGTTGTCTTCACCGATCACCATGTGTAGGTAAGGTAATCCAAAGAATTGTGGGGCAGAAGAACGTTCGATGTCCAGCATTTCTATCGAAAATATGAGCGAAATTCCGCTTTAAGCGTATCTTCGGTCGCCTCGTGAGAGATCCGAACGCCACGAGAGCACGCGTAAACTGAAGCGCATTGGATTATTTACCCATGGTGCTTTTCGGACCGTGTCCAACCTCCTCTGCTTTTAGTTATTAAAGGCAATGATATTAAACGAATCTTTTGCCGCCTTAGCATGAGAGAGAAGAACGGGAAGACGTAACAACAGAAAAAAGACGACTTTAAGGTAATTCCTTAGTATTGCATTGCGCATCCCTACTGCGCACGATTTTCGCGTCATCAGCGCGTGCACATGAGCGCGTGCACGTGCAAAACGTGAGAGATTTCCCTCAAAATAAGCTCAATAACGGAAAAAAATTATCCTTTTCTCTTAAACGAGCACGGTGACCCCCCATTTTTATTTCAGGTATTTGCCAAGACTAGTCTAATGAAGAACATATTTGAAAAGGGAAAAAAGTTTGATAGTAGAACATGATTTTTTTTTGGAAAACAGTTCCCAACTGGGTGCATTTTGGCCAAGGCGAGGACTTCCATTGACCACGGAACTGTCCGAAAAAGTGCAATATCCCCGCAACCAAGCAATCAAAAACGGCTTAAATGAAGCAATACTGCTTATGCCAATAAATGAAGCTTTACTTTCAAGACAAAACTTTGTGCCTTTCAATTAACCAAGATTTAATTCTGTATGAAGGTGATTCGAACTTTGAACGCACAACCGGTAAAAATACCCCATTTTAAGAGCCTCCTGACGCGTAAACAAGCACGGTGACCCCATTTTTTTATTGCATTTTTATAATGTTCATATCATGAATGTTCATTACGCCAAGTTTCAAAAAAAGTTTGATAGTAGAACAATTTCAAGGGAATTACCTTAAAGAACAAAATTACTTTAAATGGACAATGATATCGATGAGGCTGTCTAACTAACAAACATGAGATGTTTATCAGATATAGAAAACATCCATTGTCAGCATCGTGCTTGGGAATATTAACATACAAAATAGAAATACAAGATAATACATGAATGACCATGTATAACCTCTAAAAGCACAGCTTCTTTATTTAAAATCACCTCCTTTAGCTTGCCCTAGGGGTGTTATCAATCATATATGCCATTCTGTACCGAGGAGCTAAAATGACAAAATGTAGATGGCAGTTTTTTTTTTGTTGTTTTCGTTGCACAAAGAGATATAACAAGAGCACACCGAGTTGTAGACACCGCCACCAAAAGCGCCTAAAAAAATAATGATAAGGCCTAACAAGGCACTTCGATTTGGAGATACATTAAAAAATTTACTTATTCTACTTGTAAGGAGTCAAACATCTGCGTGCCTTTTGGGAACAAATTACAAGTAGTTCTATGAATGGTGACCTCATTTATGTGAAAACAAAAATTAATAAAACTTACATAACTGTTATTGTTTTTAATATCTTGAATAATCTTAACTCCACGACACTGAATGACTAAATGGCTCAAATGATTTTCACTTGGATCCATTGGGAGGGTATTTTAAGGTTGTCTTTGTGTTTGACAGCCAAACATTAAGGGTGATTCGCTGACCCAAAAACGCCGTTACATTAAGTTGTTAGGAAATACAAACTCAACTTCGGTCGATAAACAAAAGAAAGCGAAAGAAGGACAACTGTAGCATCGAGAGGTGAACATTTCGCAAAAATTATATTTCATCTAAAAAAACGACACTTACTTTTTTCCTTGAATCCTCCAACAGAGTTCAGAACAATACATAAGATTTGTTATGTAATTCGATCGTCGCAAGTAGGCGAAAGTCATTCTGCTAGGTCAACACCTTATTCCGGCATCATGACCACAAGAAGACAAACTAGGTATTCTTTAATGAGCCCTTCAGGTGCCATTCAAAATTACGCTTTCATTGTTTTATTTTTCCGCAAGTTTATTCCCGGATTTTTCTCGCCACTTTTTTCGCTACCCTATTGACGACAAATTGGTGCGAATTATAATTGTGTAGATTCTACAGGCCAAAGACGAAGAGCGAGTTTTTAAGCTTGTAGACTACCTTGGTCATGGGCACAATATTTAAGACATATTTTCTCCATTGGAAGGTGGCCAAAAGCTAGAACTACTACGGTTGGAGATAGCTGCTCAGCAAGAATTATATTTCAGAGAGAATCTTGCTTTGCGCATTTTTCTCTCCCAAAGATTAAAATATCTTTCAGTACTCAATTGTGTTCGGTCGGTCTTACAATCACGAGAATCTAACAAGTAGTATCGATTTCGCCGCTGCGAAACTATTTTTGTTGATAATTATTGCTTGTTTTCTCATGCCCTAATCCAACGGTATTTCCTTCGGTAGGGCTTGGCGAGTAAAAATAATCATTACAATAACCAAGAAATCCATTCAAGGGTAAAAACATGAGCCATAGTGGACAAGGACATCATCAATTACATTGCTAAGCAAGGAACCGATGCGGAATGAAGGGGAATAAACAGACTGATTCACCATAATTGTAGAAGTAGTCTAAGTTGGGCTAAATCGGGCCGCTAAAACACGCGAGTTACATACCACTATTTCTTGTTATTCCGGCGTGTTTCCTGTTACTTTAGTGTTTAGTCTAGGCTCAAACCACATGGCATTTTTAACCCCTGCACGTGCTGGAGTAACAAAACGTGTATTTTAATTTCCATTCAATCGGTATTGTGGGGGCGGCACCGTAATCATTAACTACACCTGACTGAGCACTAAAGAAACCAGCGTAATAGACGTATTCGGCTAACGTGTTTACATTCTTGTTGCCACCCAATTCAGATCACGTGATGATTCATTTGGGAGGTTACGATTGTGCAATTTGCTACTCGCAACTGCGTGCATGAGGGTACGTGCAAACAGAACAATTGTATCCTTCCAAATGAATCATCACGTGATCTGAATTGAGTGGCAACAAGGATGTAAACACGTTAGCCGAATACGTCTATTACGGAAACCATCCAAAAAGAATCCTCTCGATAAATTAACGTAGTTTATTTAGAGAACAAATGGAACTTTCTTATCGAGTGTTGTGGTTACCTATTATTACCATGAGGTTAAGTTCAAAGAGCAAGTTGAACCGCCTCGCGTAACTCTTAATTTTAGTTAATAGGTTTTCTATAAACCCCCCAAGTGGATGGCCGAAATTAATTAATTTTGTCAATATTGTTTCTATGCGTCAAGTTATGATGCTGCCATGTCAGGCATAACTTATTTTTTTTGGCGTTGACAATTTTTAATTGTTATTTTTATCAACGGCTTGATGCATACAAAATATGAGTTTATTCTGACCACCGCGATTAACGGTTGAAAGCGTTTCTGCAATCATGATCATCAATCTAATCTTTCGAGCCACTTAAAATTGATCCGGCATGTCATGCAGTGATGATAGCAGTCATGAGTTTAGCAAAATAAATGGTAGTCTGAGACACAATTAATCAGAGACATACTGTGTCTCTAGGTGAACAGAGTTCAATTGAGCAAAAAAGTACATGCAGACATGTATATCAAGAGCCCTCGCTTAAATTTTTGTTTGTCTTGCGTAATATCCCCATTTCTGTCGACAAGCTGTTAACAAGAACTCTGAATTATACCAAAAGTTAAGTCCATACAAGAAAATAATTATATGCAGCCATTTGGTACCGAGATCCAGCCTTCCAGTTGAATGATTTTTTTTTAACCTAGCGACCATCCTCTAACTTACACTGTATGGTGATCGCCTCGTGCGTGATCGATCTGTCTTTAAAATTGGTACTCCGAAGTGATATATCCGTAATTTACAGCAAGGACGTAGAAGGCGAAGCAAGTGAGATATTTATAAAATCCCTAACATGTGTCTGGTGGGTTAGGAAACGATTTGTATTCACCCGGAACTAAGGGAATTTCTGACGCACGTCGTAAGCAAAAGAAGTCAATTTGGAACTGTTCTTAAGTCGTTTTGGTGATAAATCACAGTTTTAAATTTTAGTGCGCCGTACAGTAGAAAACCCCCGCTAAATTAATCAATCACAGCGCGCGTAGTAACTGAGAGATAGAATGACACGTACACCGCTGTTTAATAAGAATTTCTGTAGAAACTAGGTTTGCTGAATGAGTACGTAATACAAAAAACATCGATGTTACATATCAATATAAGAAAAGTAAAGCAATAGAGTTCGGTTCGGTTAAGAATTAGGATCAACAGCTTTAACCCTTTTAAGACTGAATGATTTCCATGGCATTTGCTAATCTTTCATACAAACTCCATAAAAACCAGGTAGTTGCATAAGACCTACTAAAGGTTAAAGAAATAGAGAACAGTCATTATTATTATTATTATTATTATTATTATTATTATTATTATTGGTGTTGTTATTATTACATTCATTCCCAGTTCCTCCCCTCTAAAAGAAGCAGGATATGAATAAAACTGAACACACAAATCATTGTGAGTATTTTGTCTGTGCATTAAGGTTAGATGAAAGAAAATTTAAAAAAAGATAATAAACAAGTAAATAATTTGATAGGGAGTTACTTCTATGGGAGCAATGCTCGCGCGATGAAAATAGCCAAAAATGATTGGTCGATACCCCCATAGTGATTTTTATTTATATAATAACCCAAGATATTCTCGCATTTTGATTGGTTCTCGCCTATGATCTATTAGAGGACAGATTGACGTCATCATTACAAAGCTCTTCCCTCTGTGTTTTAAAATGGCGGAAAGTTTTCAGAATTTAGATAATCTTTTACATGATTGAGCAAAAGATACGTACAAAAAAATATTGTAGAGGCATTGAACGGGTACGAGAAGCATAGTCTAGCAGGAAAAAGAAAGATAAAGCCGTTTCTCTTTTAGAAAATGGCTCAGAAAAAATACTCGAGCAGTCGGCAGTCGAGCGAGACTAAGCCAAACACAAAATTGGTCTTGGTAAGCCGAAAACCTTTGCTTTATCACGAATTTAACAAACCCAATAAACAAAACTGGTGGAACAGAGAATTAACTCTGAAGTGTAATTTAAAGTGCTAAATTGAACCCATGAAGTAACCCACTGGGCGTTAGCCCTAGTAAAGGGAATCAGGGAACCACACGAGGTTACTTTACCTCGTGTGGTTCCCTGATTCCCTTTACTAGGGCTAACGCCCAGTGGGTTACTTCATGGGTTCAATTTAGCACTTTAAATTACACTTCAGAGTTAATTCTCTGTTCCACCATTTGTGTTCATAGTGCTACGCGGCACAACATTCATATGTACCCTTACTTTCTCTTCGCCGCGATTCACCACCTAAATCGTCCCCGACTTTCTCTGTCCGACCTCGTAGCTCAGTCGGCAGAGTAACGGAAGATCAAATCCGGAGGTCGTGGGTTCGATTCCCACCGAGGTCAAAAGATTTTTTCTTTACCTCGTGTGGTTCCCTGATTCCCTTTACTAGGGCTAACGCCCAGTGGGTTACTTCATGGGTTCAATTTAGCACTTTAAATTACACTTCAGAGTTAATTCTCTGTTCCACCATTTGTGTTCATAGTGCTACGCGGCACAACATTCATATGTACCCTTACTTTCTCTTCGCCGCGATTCACCACCTAAATCGTCCCCGACTTTCTCTGTCCGACCTCGTAGCTCAGTCGGCAGAGTAACGGAAGATCAAATCCGGAGGTCGTGGGTTCGATTCCCACCGAGGTCAAAAGATTTTTTCTTTACCTCGTGTGGTTCCCTGATTCCCTTTACTAGGGCTAACGCCCAGTGGGTTACTTCATGGGTTCAATTTAGCACTTTAAATTACACTTCAGAGTTAATTCTCTGTTCCACCATTTGTGTTCATAGTGCTACGCGGCACAACATTCATATGTACCAATAAACAAAACGTTTATGAGATTAATTCCTTTAATAAATGAAACTTTTCTCAGTCTCAAAATAATTGTTGACACACGGATTGATGTCGAGAATTGCGAAACATGAAACATAAAAATAAACACATAACCTTGCTTTCCGATGCGAATGTTCCAGTCCGTTTCAGGGCACAGCCGCGAGCAAAGTACAG
>OZ026607.1:13681140-13683640 GCA_964020085.1 Micromussa lordhowensis
TGAAAGGAAAACGAAATCAAAAACAAACAAGCGTAGTTAAAGTTTTGAAGTGGTTCTGGAAATGAAAAAAAAATGTGATCAATGCAAACGTGGTGATACTTCAAGTCTCGGTGAGAGTAATTTTGCTTTGTAATTTACACTCTGACGTAACTTTGCTTTTCCGCAAACAACGACAGTGCATTGTAAAAGTTATGACAACAGTCCTCGATGACGGTTCAGCTTTACTTACCTGTCCAGACTGTACATGCCTGCTCCATAACTTCTACATCGTTAAAAATGTGCATGGTATTTAAAGGAGACACACCGTTATTTTTTGACAATATTGTAATACAAATCATTGCTTTTCACGATTCCTCTAGCGTTCAAAGTCAGCCGAATAAGAATATTTGATCTCACTTTAATATAAATGTGCAGTGCAATCACAAATATCTTCCAGATGAACTGATGTGCGATTTTTATTCGAGATCATTAATTGTACTAATATTGTTATCCTTGGAATGTTTTGTTCTTTACTTGATCCACTTCACTAATACATATCATACCTATACTTTGTATATTTGTCCCGCCACAATCTTCATTCTCATCTTTTCTGTGTCGTGAAAACATGCGTCTTCTTTGTTGCTTGATTTTGTTTAACCTTTGTATAACTCAAACTCTGGTCTTGTTCCTCGGGGCTCACTTTGATCCCGCTCATAAAGCGAGTTACAGATGTATAACGGAAACTCACTCATATTTTCTTCTATAAAGTTAAAGCACTTCATCTTTTTCTTGTCTTCTTCCTCTTTAGAAGTGCTTTCTTCAGCCTTAGTCAAAATCATGGAAAAGGGAAAGAAAATGGAAGTCTCGTGCAGATCAACATTGCTGTGGTTCTGTCGTGACTCAAAATTTCGATGTGGTCGTCCACATAGTGAAAGTCGAGAAGATCGTTCTTCGATCTCCAAAGAGAAAGTATTTGAATCACATCTCCTGGACCCACTACCGATGTTCTTTTGAACCGACCAGAACATTGGGCAACATTTTTCATGTACATGTACTGTTTACGTCTTTTCTTACTCCGAGTGAGATGTGGGAACTGTGTCCCACCGGAAAAAGAATACTGGTCTTATCATCCAGTACACTTTGAAATTGGCCGTCTGGACGTAAAGATGGCGGACGTGTTCTCTGAAGCTCCGTCTTCTTCTCGATAAAAAAAAAAAAACAGGATGCCTACAGAGGCGGATAACAAAGTAAACCATGAAAAAGCTGATAAATCAAACGAGCAGCCTACAAGTAAAAGTGAACACCGAAGGCGAAAAAGAATGCGAGCACCAGGATCACAGACTGACGACAAAGTTCTTAGTAATGGCGAGCAACACGTACATGGCTTTAGGATGTGCAACACGAAACTGAACGAAAGACAGGGTGAACTCGATAAATTGCTATCTGTACTTCCCGAAATACAAAACTTCAAATTACAAGTAGCAACGTTCGAAAAGGGAAAAGAAAAGCTTACGGGGAGTCTTGAATCAACGAAAGGAGAAGTTGAAGATTTTTTGAAAGACCAGGCCAGCGTAACTGCGGCGAAGCTGAAGGCAACAACTTACAAGTTGGTCAAACTAGATGAGCTTGAACGCAGCGTTCTCAAACAAGAATGCTTCAACAGAATAAACAACATCAGATTTTGGGGGTTAGCGAAAACGAGAAGAAATCCCCAGACGACACAGAAGTAGTTCTGAGAAGGTTTCTTCACAAAGAAATTAAACTCTCAAAGGAGCTCCTTGATGAAATCGAATTCTAGAGAGAATTCACAAAATCCCAGCCCGAGTAGGCGAGGAAAAAGTAAATCACAGCAACAAAGCAAATCGCAAATCAAGCACCTGCCAACAGGGAAATGTTTTGGTGTGGCTGATGACTTCCCGAAAGAAGTGGACGAAATAAGAAAAGAGCTTTATGCGGTGCTGAAAACAGGCAAAGAAGGATGACAAAACGGGTTTTTCAATGTCGAAAAGTTAATTATTGACAAACCTGTTTACCGAGGACCCGAAACAAAAACATTACAAAGTTTTGTAAATAGTTTTTCTATAAATTGTAACTAAAAGGATTTTTCCTTGAGATTTAATATTTAAAAAAGAATTAATTAGTAAATAGTTTGTAAATATATTTATGCTAACCATGACTTGTCTTCTGTTTAGCCTCGCGCGCGCAACTTACACGTGCTCAGGGAAAAAATTACATGGCATAAGTTTGAAACCATAACCAAAACGCGTGACACTTAGTCATGGGACAAGTGTTTTTCAACATGACCTCCTTTGAAAGCCACCACAGTTCTTTCCTCCGTCTTGTATTGGTTGTACAATCGCAGTAAGACAATATCTACTTCATCATGCTCATATGCTCTCTCTTGGTAACGGGGCTGATAAGTGAGTCCGTGTATGTTATGTTTTGCAAAGTTCACTGTCTTTTTATCCTTGTGAGACAAGTTTTAAGTGCTGCTGGCTGGAAGAAAGCATGGCGGTCAAAG
>OZ026607.1:13688640-13728640 GCA_964020085.1 Micromussa lordhowensis
TGTGTAAAGGAGAAGCAATATCAGCATAGTTTGGCACAAATTCTTGGTAGTATCCAGCTGTTTCCAGGAATACTTTCAGCTGGCTCTCATTTTCTGGCACTGGCACTACTAAGGCACGCTCAAATGACCGGTAACCAATCAGGAGCCGAGACAGACAATAGGCCCTTGTTTCGAGAACAATAGACTCTATTATTTTCCAATACCAAGATGGCCGCCACAAATTTCAGCCAATAAGGAGCCGAGAAAGACAATAGGCTAGTGTTTCCAGAACAATGGGTTCTATTGTTTTCCAAATCCAAGATGGCGTCTTGAGAAATCGGACCAATCAGAGAGCAGAATTGGTTCATTAGCATATCCAAGATGCCTGAGGTTATTTTTAGCCAATCAGGCGGTGAATTAAGAATTCAAGATTGCCGTAGCGGTTCGGAGACCCTGAGCAGCAGTGAAACCTGGAAACTAGGTCTCAGGTTTCCATAGGAGTTTGTTTTGGGTGAGAAAATTGCCCACCGGACGCGAAGGCATGAGACAGATCTAACCATTCTTCCTTTAGACTCATCCGATATGCCAAGAGAGAATCGATCTATTTACATGTAATTCAAATGTGATACAATTGTATTTTTCAAGAATCGTAATCATTTACAGGCGGAACGTGTACGGTTCCTTGTGACCCGCGCCCATTAAAATGTTTACAAAAATTATACTTGTCCATTACTCTTTCATATCGCACTTCACTCATGTTCAGACAACCAAGATCATGATCAATATACAATGCATCAATGTAGTCAAGAAACGAAGCAACGCACGGATAAAGGATCATCAAGTCCATGGACATCAATGACTTACTGTTTTCCTTCTCCACCTCGATCCATGCTTCGAGCCGAAGGTATAGTTTTGAACATTTTCTACTACATTTATTATCACTTCAAATGAAACAGCCACATAACTTATAGTTCGGTCCAAGCGGTTTCCAATAGCGATAAGAATAAGTCACTTACATCAAACGTGGTCCTTTCCTCCAATGCGATGCGCAGCTCTATTGATCACTTAGATCCATAATCGCCAAGACAGGAAAGAAAACTATGCTTACCAAGACCGACGCGTGCTGAACGTACTCACAACTGATATGATTTCGCTTACAACGTTTAATTAATAAACTGGTATTTACAAAAGGATAGACAATGGCCGGTAATTTAGAACCAATGTAAAGACGGGGAGATCAGGGGGTATCCCACGCAGCACGTGGTTAACATTCATTGACTGGGCAGGGATAGGTAGTGCGATATCACGTGGTTAAGAACCAAAGTGAAGACGAGGGATAAGGGGTATCCCACACAGCACGTGGTTAACGTCCATTGACTGGGCAGGGATACGGGGTATGCAAGGATAAGGGGGTAAAGCTATGTCATTAAATTGTTCTAAACAAAACAAAGAGTGATGCATATTTATGACGTTTATTGGATAATAACAGCATGAAAACCAAAGAGCGGAATAATTACAAAGTGTATCGCTGGGAACTAGACTCGTTTCTAGTTTGGATAATCTTTATTTAAAACACGATCAGTTCATCAGCTCATAAAAATACACATTGCATCCGCTGAAGTATTTCAAATTCAAACTATATAGTCCATGGGCTCCTGATATACTGTAACACTAAAAGCCGAAAATCACAGAACACTTGGAACAAAAAGTGAGACTTCCGTTTGAAATGACAGTTAGTGCAACGCACCACGGAGTTTGCAATGAACTGTACAAACTAGTTTGTACAGAAGAAGGATGGGTTGTATCAGTCCGACGATTACCAAGCAGCCAAAGACTGGAATCCAGGTAAAGAATGTGTTCTGGGAGGCTGCAAATATGCAATTACGGCTTGGGACACTTATGATCGTGTATAAGAAAGATGATGACCCATTTGATTCTCTAAACTAGATTGTGTAAACGATCAAAAGTGTTTCGATAAAGTTCATTTGCTGCAAACACAATGTCGAGTCAGTTGTGTTGGTGTTGGTTGTGTCGAGTGTGTGAAAGAGCGTATCTCAAATATGCACAAGGGGTGGTCATTTCCCTTGAATCCAGTGCGGACCCTCTCAAAGAATTCGAAGCCACGGACGTAAAGCACAACACTTTTCGTTTTCTTATCTTTATTATGTGACTGAAACATCAACCCAAAGCATACGAGTGGTTCTTGACTATCCGAGAACACCACCCAGATCTCGTCAAGGCTTACAGTTTGAAATCAGCGATGCTATGAAGAATTCAAAAGCCACCAAGTTATTAACATCTTATCACGACCCTCGTCAACCTGGTAGTTTGAGAGGTGTTTTTCGTTTCGCAGGAGCTCTAATCCAATAACGCCAGTAAGGCCACATTCACAATCCCCACCACCACTTGCACCACCACCACAATCCCCACAACCACCACAATCAACACCACAACCACAATCAACACCACAACCACAATCACCACCACCACCACAATCTCCACCACCACCACAATCAACACCACCACCACAATCCCCACCACCACTACCACCACCACCACAATCACTACCACCATGTATAAAAATAACTTCCTGAACTCATTTTGCCTGAAACTAACAAGGAGTCATGTCCCTTTATTGTCAATATTGTCATAGGCTATTCTCTCGTATAAAAAAGTAGAATACGTCACGAGAAACATAGTTGTCAAAGCAGTGAATCCGAAAACAACGCAAGAAGTACCTAAGATCACATTTCCGACCGAAAAGAATCATGGGATTCCAAATGGAATAGAAATGGGAAAAGCCTTTCGATTCAAGACACCCTCTAGTCTCTTGATTGTTGGTCCTTCCGGTTGTGGCAAGACTTGTTTCATCGAATCTTTACCACTGGATCATTTGGAAGAATTGTTTGAAAATCCTCCCACTACTATTCATTATTGCTACAGGGCGTGGCAAGATGGATCCCGAAACATGAAAGACGCTGGTGTGCAATTTCACGAAGGAGTTCCTACCATCTTCCATCTGCAAAAATGGTTCCCGAAGGGTGGTTTACTGGTGTTAGATGATCTGATGGTCGAGGGAGGTGAAAATAAAGACTTGCTGGACTTATTCACCAAACATTCACATCATCAAAATATCACCGTGTTGTAGTTGTACCAGGACATGTTTCCACCAGGGAAATACGCAAAGAGTATTTCCAGGAACGCCCACTATGTCATTGCCTTTAAAAATCCACGAGATCAATTAGGCATCAGGAATTTCCTTTTTCAAGCTTTTCTCACTCGTTGGCAAGACATGATTGACGTGTATCAAAAAATTGACCGAACGACCTTTCGGGTATACGGTCCTGGATTTACATCCAGCCAGTGACGACAGAGAACGCGTGTTTAGTCACCTCTTGGCTCACCAAGGATACCCACGCTGGCATCGAAGAATTAAGAAACAGGACGTTTGATCACTGAGCAAAAAAAAAAAAAATAAATAATATATTAAAATATCACCTTAATCGTTTCGGCTCATTTGAAGCACGTTGTCTTGGGTGATGGACGACGAGAACCATGCGTACTCCATCAACAGATATTTTTTGTCCCGTGGAAGAAAACAATGATGAAAACATAGAAGAGGAAGTGTAAGAAGGCGAGGAGCAGGAAGAGGAGCCTGAAGAAGAAGAGGAGAACGATGATGATAGTAGCAGCTCCGAAGAGGAAGGAGAAGCGGACGAAGATGATGAAACAAATTCGATTAGTCCACTACGTCAAAAAGTCGAGAAAGATCTCAAAGAAGCCTACCTGAAAGAAGTCCAACAATTTCTGGATAGAGGAAAATCCCAACACTATCCCGAAAGTGCGGCTTTTAACGCCCTGTTACCTGTAAGTAAAAGAAGGCTACGAAGAACTTATATAGAGCGTCTAAAATGGACTCACCATATCAAACACGATGCAATACACCGTAAAGTCATGAAGACTCTTCGACGCTTTATTGAGGAAGATGACATGGATTTTGACGAGGCGGTCGTGTCGGCAGTGGCAAAACGGAAATTCCTGTTGAACAGACTAATAAAAAATAAATTGCTCCCCTATGATGACGAAGAAGAAGACGTAGCGGAAGAGGAGGTTTAAGCCTTAGTGTGATACATTAAATTGGCCATGCGACTGTTATAAGAGTTTGTGATTCAAGAGTTTAATCATTATTCGTAAGACGCCACTCAAGATGAATTGCTCCGATCAACGGTGGGGGAATGACAAGGTAGTTGTTTGTAGGAAAGCCTACCATAAAAACTATTATGCAAAGAACAGGGAGCAAATTCTGGCTCGGCAAAACCGATATCGTACCGAGAACGCTGAGATTCTCAAATTACGTCGCAAAAGTTGGTATGAAAACAACAATGAAGACAATACTGGCAAAATAAAAGGGAACGAATGAACGAATATTTTAGTTGTCATTATGCCAAGAATAAGGAACAGATCAGGCAAAGACTTCGTGACCAAAAACGAAGAAAATAGGTCAGAATATCGTGTGTTTTGTGGCCTGGGACGAAAGAGTCTGGAGTCTACCATGTGAGCTGATGAATTGATCGTGTTTTAAATAAAGATTATCCAAACTAGAAACAAGTCTAGTTCCCAGGGATACACAAGACTTAAAGTTGTAATCATTCCGCTCTTTGGTTTCATGCTGTTATTATCCAATAAACGTCATAAATTATCCATCAGACTCTTTGTTTTGTTTATAACAATTTAATGACATAGCTATACCCCTTATCCTCGCATACCCCGTATCCCTTCCCAGTCAATGGACGTTAACCACGTGCTGTGTGGGATACCCCTTATCCCTCGTCTTCACTTTGGTTCTAAACCACGTGATATCGCACTACCTATCCCTGCCCAGTCAATGAATGTTAACCACGTGCTGCGTGGGATACCCCCTTATGCCCCCGTCTTTACATTGGTTCTTAATTACCGGCCATTGTCTATCCTTTTGTAAATACCAGTTTATTAATCAAAAGTTGTAAGCGAAATCATATCAGTTGTGAGTACGTTCAGCACGCGTCGGTCTTGGTAAGCATAGTTTTTTTTCCTGTCTTGGTGATTATCGATCTAAGTGATCGATAGAGCTGCGCATCGCATTGGAGGAAAGGACCACGTTTGATGTAAGTGACTTATTCTTATCGCTATTGGAAACCGCTTGGACCGAACTATAAGTTATGTGGCTGTTTCATTTGAAGTGATAATAAATGTAGTAGAAAATGTTCAAAACTATACCTTCGGCTCGAAGCATGGACCGAGGTGGAGAAAGAAAACAGTCAGTCGTTGTTGTACAGGGACTTGATGATCCTTTATTCGTATGTTGCTTCGTTACTTGCCTACATTGATGCATTGTATATTGATCATGATCTTGGTTGTCTGAACATGAGTGAAGTGCGATATGCAAAAAGAAATCTTGCCTTTGCGATCAAGAGGTATAAACAATTATTATGATTTGTAATTATGAAAGAGTCCTGGACAAATAATCTTTTGTAAACATTTTAATGGGCGCGGGTCACAAGGAACCGCACACGTTCCGCCTGTAAAGAATTACGATTTTTGAAAAATACAATTGTATCACATTTGAATGGTTAGATCTGTCGCATGCCTTCGCGTCCAGTGAGCAATTTTCTCGCCCAAAACAAACTCCTATGGAAACCTGGGACCTAGGTTCCAGGTTTCACTGCTGCTCAGGATTTCCGAGCCGCTACCGCCATCTTCAATTCTTAATCAACCTCCTGATTGGCTGAAAATAACCTCAGCCGTCTTGAATATGCTAATGAATCAATTCTGCTCTTTGATTGGGCCGATTTTTCAAGACGCCATCTTGGATTTGGAAAACAATAGAATCCATTGTTCTCAAAATACTAGCCTATTGTCTTTCTCGGCTCCTGATTGGCTGAAATTTGTGGCGGCCATCTTGGATTTTGAAAACAATAGAGTCTATTGTTCTCGAAACAACAGCCTATTGTCTTTCTCGGCTCCTGATTGGTTACCGGTCATTTGAGCGTGCTTTAGTAGTACTGGTCACTCCAATATGACTCTCACTTTCTCTGGATCCGTAGAAATACCATCCTGGGTCACCATATGACCTAGCACAACCACCCGTTGTGACAAGAGCTTGCATTTCTTGGGGTTTATTTTCAAGCCTGCCTCGGACAAATGCGACGATGCTCCTGTAGGGTTCGACCAAAAATGATGATGTCATCTAGATACAGTAGCACAAACCTTTCCAGAGAAAATGCATAGCTTTCATGAAACACACAGATGCATCTGTTAGGCCAAAACAAAACTCGATAAGCATCCGAGTTGCGAAGGCTGTTTTCTCACCATCTTCCTCTGCCACATCAATTTGCAAGTAACCACGGAGCACATCAAGGTGAGATAATCACTATGCAACAGTGTAACCCTAATCCTAACCCTATATGTCATCACAGCGTGGAAGGAAGTACAAATCTCTCTTGGTTAACTTGTTCAGAGCCCGATAGTCCTCACAGAATCGTTGACTGCCATGACTGGTTGGCAACCAAATCTACGCTGTCATGCACTTGACGGCGCATTTATTGGCTTTAATGGAAAGATTATCTTCTAAGTGGTACCTAAATTGGCTGAGCTGACCCAGTGTCAATGGTATGTTTCGTACCTTTGGAGGTACCTTAATCCCATGGCTCCTTTGAAATGCAGTAAGCATAAGTGGACAGAACCTTCATAGTGCTTACGTTTTTAGCTTTTCTGGAACTGAATCACTGCTAATGGTAAACATCTGCTCCATAGGTATACTAGCAACCAATCCCACCTAAATATTTACATTAGTAGCCACTACAACGTTGTAATCCATACTCAAGCATTTTTAAGGCAGTTCATCTACACCTACCAGTGGATGGGGATCGCCAATACTGCTGCAGCGGTAAATATTGAGAACTTACTTCGTGGTTAAACCACACCGACACAATCCTCCAGGTTCCTCAACCCCTCAATCTCGCAAGGAATTATTTACAGTAGCAATGCACGCTGAAAAAACCGGTAACCAATTAGGAGCCGAGAAAGACAATAGGCTATTGCTTGGACTAATCAAGACCACAGTTTGGTAACACAAGATTAATTATATGTCACTAATTCTCTGATGAGTGAATAGCGAAGCGCGCGAGGTCTAAAAATAGATTGCATTCTTTTGGACCCCCCGCGAGACTCAGACAAACATCAGTGTGTTGTGGGAGAAATAGAGGGGATTTAGGGGAATTCTTCGTTTCAGAAAAAATTGTATTAGCCGCCTTATTTCGCTTAATATGGTCAGTACCAAGCACTGCTGCTGGGGAACATGTAACAGGGATTCCAGATTTCCGGATAAACTCCATAAATCTCTGAAAGAAAAGCTGGAATTAGGTATAAAAATATTTATACCATTTCCGAAGCCATTGCAAGGAATCGAACGCTGTCAACGCTGGGTTAATGCTTGTTCCCGAGAAGATTTTACCATCAATAAGATTACCAGAAATACTTACATCTGTGCACTACACTGGCCAGGACAGAGAGGTCCAACTGACGAGTTTCCCGATCCCCTGAAACCAAATTTTTCAGCCCAGGAAGTGTTGAAAGTAGTAACAATGTTTAATCAGGAAAACTCTATCACAAATGTGGTTTTCATAGAGGTCCTATGACTAAAATAAATATATACAAATAAAATATAATACATATTTATAACAATTTAGAAATTATAATAATTAATAAAAATAGAAAAAATAGTAAAAAGTTAAAATTTAAAAGCTAAAAAGAAGACAACAAATTTCTTTAAAAAATTACTAAGCTAGATGACTTTCTAATGGACGTGTCAAGGCTATTAAAATCATTCACAGCATGATATGCTAAGCGTTGTTTTCCCCAATTTCGTTTAACTCTAGGGAGCCTTATGAGATCTTTGTTTCGCGCATTATACGAATGCATGTCCATTTGCCTAGACATAACTAGAGAATGATTAATTTGACCAGTGATACATTTATAAATGTAAACACATCTGTGATATTTTCTACGGTCTACTAGATTCAACCATTTTAAGGTTTTTAATGCTTCAGTTGCCGAAGATAAAGGTGGCTTATCTAAAATCAATTTCGCTGCTTTGTTCTGTAAAAGCTGGAGTTCTTTCATGAGTGTTGCATTGTTCTTATCTCCCCAGACGATATCTGCATAATCTAGGATAGGTAACACTAAACTATTGTAAAATAGTAAGCGAGCCTGAAGAGGCAAATAATATTTGATTCTGCGAAGAAGACTAAGGTTCTTATTAATCTTAGCTGAGATGTACTCTACATGATCAGCCCAAGTAAAATCAGATGACAACATTATTCCTAGATATTTAAAACTTGAGACAGAATCTGTGTAAGACTCAAAAATATGCAAAGAAAGAGATGGAATACCAATAATTTTTCTACTACTGCCTATAATCATAGAATTTGTTTTACTGAGATTTAGCGTCAGTTTGTTTCTATTTAGCCATTTAGCAACTTCCAGGAGATCTTCATTGAGTGCTTCCTCCAGCATACGTGGCTCCTTTGAAAAACAGTAGAGGACTGTATCGTCAGCATAGAGTGTCACTTGGGAATTCTTCACTACCAGAGGCAGATCGTTTATATAAATTAGAAAAAACAGGGGGCCCAAAATGCTCCCCTGAGGCACCCCAAGGGGCACATGTAGAGGGTCAGACATAGCATTATCACATGACGTGCGCTGTTTTCGGTTGCTCAGGTAAGACTTGAACCAAAGTAGAGTACTAGCAGAGACACCAGTCTGCGACAATTTGGATATCAGAATAGCGTGGTCCACGGTATCAAATGCTTTTGTCAGGTCTAGGAATACTCCCGCAAAGTTCACCTTCCTCCATTTTTAGAACTTCGTCCGCAAATGCTGATAGTGCAGCTGTAGTAGAGAGCCTGGGACGAAAGCCGTACTGCTTATTCGAAATGATGTTATTAGAATCAAGATACTCGTAAAATTGCTTGTGGACGACTTTCTCTAAGATCTTGCTCAAGGTCGGGAGAACTGAAATGGGGCGATAATTGGATGCATTCCCACGATCTCCAGATTTAAAAAGCGCCGACACTTTTGAACATTTCCATATTTCAGGAAATTTTCCAGAGCGAATTGATAGATTTAGTAACTTAGTGATGGAGGAACAGATCACTTTTGCTCCATGCTTTAACAACCTAGCACTGAGATTGTCCAGTCCAATAGCTTTATTTGTTTTTAATGTAAGCAGATGCTTAAGAACTGTTTCCTCATCAACTTCGCGTAATGAGAATGATGATAAATTTTTAAGCGACTTGGGAGAAAACAAAGTAGCAGCTACAGTAGAAATTATATCCGCAAGACATTGACCAATCGATGAGAAGTAACAGTTCATGGCTGTCGCTATTGAGGCAGGATTGGTGTGTTCAACACCTTCAACTACAATGCAATGAGGGCTCGAGGATTTAACTTTCCGCGAAGAGACTTCATTAACAGCCTTCCAGATCTTTCGAGAGTCCCCTTTTGCTTCATGAATTAAATCACAATAATACTTGGATTTAGCAGCTCTAATCTCTCGATTCACAGTATTCTTCAGTTTCCTATACCTAGACCAATGATGATCAGAGCCAGTTTTTATAGCTTTACGGTGATAAAAATCTCGATCTCGCATTGTCTCTTTGATTTTATCGTTCATCCATGGAAGCGGAACGCCTCTAATTCTCTGCCTTTTAACAGGTGCATGCAAATCAGCTACGTCGGAAAACAATCGATTCCAAGTAAACACAGCATCATTAATGTCTTCCTCATTTTCAATGACGTGCCAAGGCACGCATTTCAAATCTTCAAGGAAAGCATTGTTATCAAAGTTCTTGTAGGAACGGTATTCCATTGTTTTTGGAGTGGCTTTAATCCTACCGGTCTTCAGAACACAATACACAAGGTAATGATCACTTAAGGCAACAGGAACAACTCCAGATTCAATGAAGCGGTAAGCATTGTTCACTAAAATCACATCGATTAATGTTCGTGAAGTTTCCGTCACACGGGTGGCTTCGGTAATGAGCTGTGTAAGATCGTGCCGAGTTATAAATTCTTTGAATTCCTTTTTCTGTTTATTTCTAGTAAATGCAGTCATATCTGCATTTAGATCGCCTAAAAGCACGAAATCGCATTTATCCAGGTTAATTTTTTCCATGACAATTTCCAGGTTAGAAATAAATTCTGTGAAATCAGAGTCGGGAGCTCTATTAACGCAACAAATGAGCATCTCGGCCGAAGCGTAAAGCACCTCAGCCAAGAGGCTTGGTAAACGAATGGGCAAAGAAGACGATTCCGACTCGTGCCTTCCTTCCACCTCTACTGAGGATCTGTCAGAAGCAGAAAGGAGTAATTTGGAGACCGAGGATGTGTGTACAGGCTAGTACCAAGCACTGCTGCTGGGGAACATGTAACAGTGATTCCAGATTTCCGGATAAACTCCATAAATCTCTGAAAGAAATGCTGGAATTAGGTATGAAAATAGAACTCCAGAAAGGAGTAATTTGGAGACCTAGGATGTGTCTACCGATAATGAATTACCTGGTTGGGGTGAAGACGAAAACAACAAGGCAACGCAAACTAAATTCACCAAACACGAACTGTCGAGCAAGATCGAAACTATCATTGTTAAGAACGAGTAGAAAGCTAAGACCTCTCAGGATTGTGTAAAGATCGTAAATAAACTGTCTTACGAAGTTGTTGCAAAGGATTAGAGCCACATGAAACATTTTGTAGGCTTAACAACCCCTCAGTTCGAAGTTCTGTTTGGCCTTTTGAATGACGTCTGCCCTTTGGACAGCATAACATATTGGCATATTGGCATATTGGCATATTGACATAAACACCAGGTAACCGTGAAAATGTTTGGAGCAACAGAGAAAAAAAGTGTTCATTTGTCTTGTGCGACTGAAACATGGTTACCGTTCAAACATTAGCGTTTCTTTTGAGTACCCCTGAAAAGCAAATTTCTGCAACGACAAAAAGGAACATTTTCACTACATTTATCCAAGTCATGTTTTAGATCTTTCGGGACATGGAGTACGTAATGTTCCCTTCCAAAGAATTACTGAAAAGATATCACCCTAAAGTCTTCAAGAGCATGCCAAGGGTACGCTGTAGCGTTGACTGTACGGAATTCAGAGTGCAAACCTCCCGTAATTTTGCAAGACAGGGCAACACTTTTTTAGCATACAAACATGCTAACACTTTTTAATGCCTTATAGCTGTGACACCTAATGGTGGAGCATGCTTTGTCTCCGATTTATTCGAAGGAGACATATCTGATGTCCAAATATTTGAAGAAAGTGGAATTTTTAAACACATTGAACCATATGATGTCATTCTGGCGGACAGAGGTTTCACTGTGCAACACTTAGTAAATCCCCTTCTGGCACAGATAAACATTCCTGATTTTCTGAAAGCAGGAAGAGCTTGAGTGTGGCAGAAGAGTTGTCAACAAGAAAGATTGCTAAAGCAAGAATACATGTTGAAAGATTTAACCAACGTTTAAAACAATTCAAACTAGTAGGGAGAACCATTCCCCTGTCATTGGCACCGTTGGAACTCAAATGGTTGTGGTTGCTTGTGGCTTGGCAAATTTTCAGAAAGTTCTTTGTAAGTAATTTGTCAATACCTATATTGTTATGCAGAGAGCATATTAAAATATTTAGAGCCACTTAGCAATTATTTGTCCAGAAGTGGCTTATAGGTGGTATAACTGGGTTTTAAATATATTCATGCCCAAATTAACCATTTTACAAGTGATTTATGTAGTTTTCCTGGATATTAGAACCAGTTCATTAATCAATACTCTTTAAGTAAAAACTTAACATCTATACAACATATTTGAACACCAAAAATTCAGATTTGTAATAATAGTAGTTCTGCTAAGTTGAAATCTGCAATTAAACTTTGAACATATTAATTATTTTGTATGAGCAAAAAGAGGAATATCAGACAAGTTTTCTTTGTTTAAACCAGGCTGAAGACTTGTCTTTAAGAAGTTTGATTAAGCCCTAAAATCCACATTGATATTCTCAACACTGTTCTCCATACATTTCTTATAGTACCTATGGCGAAAAATGTGTCTAACAATCAAAACCTTTTTCACCCATTCATTCCCCTTTTTCGTAGGGCTGATCAAACAGTGTTGCTCTATAAGGGATTAAAGCGTTAATGAGTATAACAATAACAATTTTATACTAATTTGAGTTATGTAATATACAGATCATTACATGCATTGCCTTCCTTCTCAATCTATATTAAGTTGCCACTTCACGTGGTCTGATTTTCAGTGTTGGCTGTATGTACTGCACAACTTAGAGTTCTGAATATCTTTTTGAGACAACACATTACAGTCGTGTGATATTGTTATAAAGATCAGTAATGCTGTAAACGGTATCTCACTGACTACTACACTCTGTAGAGAACATGACTTAATGAGAATGCTCTACAGAAAAAACAAGACAGACATGAACGTGGCAAACTTGTCCTCACTCCAGAACAATGCCAAGACACAGACTGTGTACCATCATCACGGAGAATTGTATCTGGGTGACATGGTACATCACTTGAAGGCTTGTTGGTAAACCTTCTCTGACATTGACTTACCCTTGGATTGAGCCAATCCTGAACGGAAGTATTGATAGAAGTGCCAAGTGAGATACCATAAGATGTATAAGTGATTACCATTGAGGGGCATGAAGGTAAACTACAGCAACTGGTAACAGCAGTAGCCAACAACGGATGAATAATTTTAAGCAAATAATCAGCTTCATTTCCATAAAGATCTATGACTCCCTTCTTTAAATAACGAAGGTAAGTCCTGCGATGGGAATGCCTTCCAACCAGTCTTGGGAACAGTTACTGGAACATCATTCACAGTCTTAGTGCTAGATGTAAGACGTTCAGCATTCCTCTCCCGCAAAATTTTAGCTTCAAGCCATTTGGTTTAAGGGTTTAAGGTTTAACTTTATTGAACACTCCCGAATAGGGTTTTTCAGTGAACAGTACAACAAATGAATACAATAAGAAAATATATATGTACAGTAAAATGTATAAAACTGTGAGTTAAAACTATTTTTGTTTTAAAAACTCATTCAACATCCTTGACTTTAGAGTTTTCTTGAAGTTTGCGAGGTTTTTGCACAGTTTTAAATCTTTGTCTAATGAATTCCATAAGTTTACTATCCTATAGTGGAATGACCTCTGGCCAGTGGCTGTTTTAAATAAAGGAATGTTAAGTTGTTGTGAGTTTCTTGTTATTCGGTCAGATATCTGCCTTCTTGTGGCAAACTGTGACGTCAGGTAAGTCGGGGCACAGCCCGTCATGCACTTCAATGCAAAAATAGCATCCCGGAGATAAACCTGCTTTTTTACGGGGAGCCATCCCAAGTTCTTGAGTGATGGAGTTATGTGTTCAAATTTCGTAGCACCACTAGTTATCCGAGCTGCGAAGTTCTCGACGATTTGTAATTTTTGCATATTACTGGCAGAGGTGTTAGGCCAGACTGAAGAGCAGTAGTATAGTTTACCAAAGACAAGCGCATTTATGATGATCACCAATAGGTCGAAGTTAAGTGCGTGTTTTGCCCGACTGATCTGAGCTAATTTAGTCATACAAGATGAAACTGTCACTGAGATGTGTTTGTTAACTGTCTATACAAGAATCGAGGATGTGACTGTTCCCGATCTTAAGACAGTCGCTCACACGTGCGAGCAAGTCTTCCCTTTTCCCTGTCTGTTTAATGCCCCTACACTTTAACCAACGCTTTAATTGCTCTACGGTATACTTTGCAGTTCGCCCTCAAACTTAAAACCCGGAACACCGTCATTTTGTGTGAGGATTGTGGCTTTCGCGCTTGAAGAAACAGAACAAAGCTTTAAATCTTCCGCCATAGTCCGGTTTGTTTGGCTGAGTCTTGCGGGGGGTCTAGATTTTTATGACGTCACTTGCGCGCTTCACTATTTTATTATAAGTCTTGTACTTGTTCTTTTTACATATTCATAAGCTCATTATATTCTTACATTGTACTTTCTTGAGGAATAGACCTCGCATATTTGTGGGGAAGTGCTCCATATATGTCACCCCTTTGCCCCATTGACCCGCATGGCTAGCAATCGTGGCGGAAAGGACACCCCGGATAGCCTTGTTACCAAGTGACGAAACTTTTGTTGTTTGTTTTTCTAATTCTTTCCAGGGAGGCCCTGGGAACTAGGACCCCAGGGAGAGGATTAGAACCTCTCAGTAGCCAGAGGATTTTGACCTCTCGGGGTCCCGGGATTAGGATCCCAGAGAGATTAGGAGCTCTTAACATCCCGGTAGCCAAATACATTTAAGGCAGGTAAGTGAAATTGAACCGTCATCAAGGACTGTTGTCATAACAATTATAATGTTGTGCCATTGTCTGCGAAAACGCAAAGTTACGTCAGGGTGTTAATTGTATTCACTAAAATTTTAAGTGTCGCCATGTTTTCAATTATCATCTTTTTCTTTCACGCACCATTTTAAAACTTTGACTACATTACGTTTCTCATACCTTTGTTTTTTGTTCCGTTTATCAATTTGTTTCCATTTTTATTGTTCCTATTTTAGTCTATTTCTATTATTACTGTGTAACTGATTATGCTATAAAGACACTAACATTTACCTTACAATTACTGAATTTTTTTTTCAATAATCGCCTTAGTGGGCTTAAGTTTATTCCCTACTGAGTGTACTTAGAAAATGCAGTCAGTGGACGCATAGGGTGTTAGAACCCAACTTAGAAAAAATAACATTTTCTGTCACATGTGCTCATCGGGTTGAAATAATTAAATAACCACATCAAAATCAGTGATTTCCGTGGAATTTCAGTGAACTTTGCTCTCCTTCGCATTGATGGTGGAGATTTGATCAAGTTCGTTTGATCCTTTTGAGCGATAAGAAGGCTGTCTAGTTAAAAGACTATCACTTTGTGGATCACCACATTAAGATATTAAGCCACGACAAAGATTACAACAAGGTTATGCTGAATGAACATGCAGGGAGTAAGTTAAAGATTAAAGAAAAGTCAGGACGACAACAAGTAGAAAACAAAGAGATTATCTTGCAGTTGATTTTTTGTTTTTGTTTTTTATTGCTCTCTTTCGTTTTGGCGGTGGAGAATTTGATCATTTCCAGTTGAATATGGTATAGTACAATGAAGATGTCGTCTCGTGTTTCTGAAGCGTTTGTTATTATTATCTCTGTTGCTATGTCTGAATTTTAAAATGATTCATCTTGTGTTGAATGAGAGAGCCAGGATTCTTTTTCTGTTTGCCATGGAATACAGTTCCCACATCTTACTCTGAGTATAAAAGACGAGGACAGTAAGTACATTAAAATTTTTGCCCAGCTTTCGTATCTGTTGAAGAAGACCATCGATAGTCGAAGATCATGGAATTGTAGTATTTTCTCTTTTTTTGGAACAAAGGACGACGCAAACGTGATACACTGTCACTCTTTGGATCACTGCATTAACCTTTTGAACCCGATGAATGAGATTACAACAATGCTGATCTGCACAAGACTTTTCACCAAGGCTGAAGAAAGACCCACTAAAACGCGAGAAGCCAGCAAGCAAAGTGCTTGATCACGTCTAGAAAGGAAGTATCAAATAATTTTCCTTACATTGATATCTTAAATTGATAACTTACATAAACAGTGCACATCGTTTCTGAGTTCATTGGGAGGATAATTGTGATTGCTATGCGCATTCATATTAAAGTGGGATCATGTAATTTGAGAAGGGTAAGACGACAGGAAGAAAATGGCGTGAGTTTGAGGAATCATGTAGAACAATAAAAAAAAAGTTAATTTGAGAAATGCTAGAACACTGGTGTTTTTACTAAAAATGTCACGTCATGTCGAAGATACAGGGCAAGGTTACAAATTTTGGATAGGAATTAGTAAAGTAACTTTCATTAAGGACCGTCGCCATAAGATTTATAATGCAGTGGCATTGTTTGCGGACTGTAAAGCAAAATTGTTTTCAACAAAACATGAAGTATGTATACCATGTTTCCATTCATCATCTTTTAATTTCACAAACCATTATAAATTCTGACTACATTACAATTATAGTTTTTCAGTTTTTTTCTGTGAATTTTGTTTCGTTTTGTGTCCATGAAATTTTTCATTTTATTTTGTCTCATTTTATAACCTCTTGTGTAACTGTTTCTGTTGCACATACACGTGGTGTATTTACTAAGAATGTCATGGAGACTTGAAAGGTTGTTGAAGTTATAGGGCATGGTTACAAATTTTGGACAGGAAAGTGAAGTAACTGTCATTAAGGACTGTCGTTTTCAACAAAACTTGAAGTACGTATAACCATGTTTCCATTCATCATCTTTTAACTTCACGAACCATTATAAAATTCCGACTACATTATAATTATTGGTTTTCATGTGTTTCTTTTTGATGTTATTTTTTCTTTTTGTGTCTATTTTACTCTTAATTTTATTCTGTATCCTTTTATTCTTAATGTGTTATCGTTCTGTTATAAAGACACTATTCATAACACTCGAAATGAGATGCGAGGTTAAAATACCTCAAAGTAACACCCATAGGTAACTGGGCGTGCAATAACATGTGTGATGTGACGTAGCATGCCAATAAGCATCAAATCAGTGTAGAACACTCCTTCTTGCTCAGTTATTTTAGGGAAGCATTAGGGAAGGGAACTCTTATTCTATCTTATTACACGCGAATTAGTCAAGCCAGAAGTTCAGTTCCCTAAGCCGCTGGTGGAACCAGTTCAGCAAAACCAAGAAAATCCACCACCGCAACAGGGCCCGATCCAACGGCGCCGTTCAAATGCCGCTACAGAACCCGCCAGCGCCGCAGGCAAACGATGGAACTCGAGTAGAACTTGAGATACTTATCGAGGTTCATTTTATGGGCTCGTTGTAAGTTATCCGTTTTGCTCCTTCTCTTTACGCATGTTTGCCTCATTACGTGTACTTTTATTTGCTAACGGGCCGGATTTCCCCCGTTCGGGCCTGGTGTATTATTTTGTCAGTGTATGTATGTTTCTGAAGCGTGGGTGAGGTTTCACCGGGGCGAGATTTCATGCTAGTCTTCCTGACAACAGGATTATTTTTTCAGTGCGTTCGCTTGTGGAGCGTTGGGTCTGGTTTCACCGGGGGCGAGGTTACTAGCCGGTTATCTGTTGGAATGCTTCCTCCAATGCGTTCGCTGTTGGTTGACTACAGATGGAATTTATACGCTTGCTAAGCGTTTATGAGGCTTCACCAGGGGTGAGTTTTCGCCAGTTATCTATCAAGATGATTCCTTCAGTATGTTCGTCCATACGTTGGATGATTACGGACGGAATTCATATGCTGTGCAAAACCAGGGTGAAGTTTCACCCGGGGCAAGGTTTTGTCTGTTATCTGACAAGATGTTTTTGTTCAGCGTGTTCGTATGTTGGATGATCGCAGATGGAACTTATATTCTTATAAATCGAGGCTGAGGTTTCACTGTACTGAGGTAAGCTCTCTCCAGAACCTACATGTTTGTAAAGTGTAAGTGAGCTCTGTACTGGTTATTTTCCTCACCGATTTTTTTTCGCCTTGTTTCTTGACTTAAATGAAATTTGGCTGTTTTAAAGAGAAGTTAAGCTTTTCATTGTTGATGTGAAGGCTGTTTGTTATTTTGAATGACTGCTGATGAAACCAGATGCTTCCAAGGCGTGAGATTTTTTACTTCCTTATTTAGCGTACTTAGACACTCTAATCAATAGGTGGACACATAGAGTGTTGGAACACTACTGAAAAAATATCGTTTTATGTTATGTCCACACTTGGCACACATAGCAGAACAACAAATCCTGAACATTTCAGCTCAATTGGAGAAATCCTTCTCAAAATATCTTTGAGAAAACGAGCTTTGAACTTAAATTCAAATTCCGAGAAAAATTATCTTCGTAAATCCCGCATTAAACGCTTCGAGGTTTGCATTTATCGAAATCTCAAGGAATTGTCCTTGTTAATGTTCACGAACACAACATTGAATTCCCTTGGCTTTGACTCTATTTTGATTGCATTGTTCATAGTTCCAATGGCGACAGATAGCTCAGTCTTTATTTGGTTGAATATTGTTTGCAATCGGTGGAAACAAAACAAAACTCTCAAATCAAAATCCACAAGAGTGAGCCTCAACCAAACAACGACCATGTAGGTATCGTCTACCTCTATTCATCAGGGGAAATACTCAAATCAAGGCGATAGCAAATGTTTGCTTATATATGTGCTTCCAGCTTAGAATAATGTTCGTGATGCACCTAATCCAGTGTCACTGACTCAGTTTCGTTTGCTCCTTTAAAGAGATAAGAAGGCTGTCCAGTTGCCAGACTATCACTTTGTGGATCACCGCATTGAGATCTTAAGCCACGACAAAGATTACAACAAGGTTATGCTGCATGAACATGCAGGAGCATGACAAGTAAAAGCTTAAAGAAAAGCCAAGACGACAACAAGTAGTAAACAAAGACGTTATCTTGCAGTTGATTTGTTTGTTTTGTTTTTGTATAGAAAGGTACTACTTGGAATTATTTTAACAAATCAAAATCTGTGATTTCCGTGGAATTTTCATTGCTCTCTTTCGTTTTGGCGGTGGAGATTTTGATCATCAAAGTTTGCAACCATTCCTGAGAGATACAAATCAAAAAACCTTGGCGGCCACGCAGGATGACAGGACAATAAATGTCATTAGAATTCTTTCAGTTGTTAATGGTCATCCAACATGGTGGCGATGGCGCCAGTTAAAAACGATCTATAGTTTATTTCCTTATTTAGCGTACTTAGACACTGCAATGAGTAGACGCATAGAGTCTTGGAACACTACTGAAAAAACATTATCGTTTCCTCAACCAAGGAACGACCATGTAGGTATCGTCTACCTCTATTCATCAGGGGAAATACTCAAATCAAGGCGATAGCAAATGTTTGCTTATATATTTGGTTCCAGCTTAGAATAATGTTTGTGATGCACCTAATCCAGTGTCACTGACTCAGTTTCGTTTGCTCCTTTGCAGAGATAAGAAGGCTGTCCAGTTGCCAGACTATCACTTTGTGGATCACCAAATTGGGATATTACGCCAGGACAAAGATTTCAACATGGTTACGCTGCATGAACATGCAGGGACATGACAAGTAAAAGCTTAAAGAAAAGCCAACACGACAACAAGTAGAAAAAAAGAGATTATCTTGCAGTTGATTTTTTTCTTGTTTTTTATTGCTCTCTTTCGTTTTGGTGGTATAGAATTTGATCATTTCCTGTTAAATATGGTATAGTACACTGAAGATGTCGTCTCGTGTTTCTGAAGCGTTTGTTATTATTATCTCTGTTGCTATGTGTGAATTTTAAAATGATTCATCTTGTGTTGAATGAAAGAGCCAGGGTTCTTTTTCTGTTTCCCATGTGATACACTTCCCACATCTTACTCTGAGTATAAAAGACGAGGACAGTAAGTACATTAAAATTTTTGCCCAGGTTTCGTATCCGTAGAAGAAGACCATCGATAGTCGAATATCATGGAATTGTAGTATTTTCTCTTTTTTAGAACAAAGGACGACGCAAACGTGAAACACTGTCACTCTGTGGATCACCGCGTTGACCTTTTGAACCCGAAGAATGAGATTACAACAATGCTGATCTGCACAAGACTTTTCACCAAGGCTGAAGAAAGACCCACTAAAACGAGGGAAGCCAGCAAGCAAAGTGCTTGATCACGTCTAGAAAGGAAGTATCAAATAATTTTCCTAATATTGATATCTTAAATTGATATCTTACAGAAACAGTGCACATCGTTTCTGAGTTCATTGGGAGGATAATTGTGATTGCTATGCGCATTCATATTAAAGTGGGATCATATAATTTGAGAAGGGTAAGACGACAGGAAGAAAATGGCGTGAGTTTGAGGAATCGGGTAGAACAATAAAAAATAGTTAATTTGAGAAATGCTAGAACACTGGTGTTTTTACTAAAAATGACATAGAGACATGGAAGGATGTCGAAGATACAGGGCAAGGTTACAAATTTTGGACAGGAAAGTAAAGTAACTTTCAGTAAGGACCGTTGTCATAACATTTATAATGCAGTGGCATTGTTTACGGACTGTAAAGCAAAATTGTTTTCAACAAAACATGAAGTATGTATACCATGTTTCCATTCATCATCTTTAAATTTCAAGAACCATTATAAATTCTGACTACATTACAATTATTGTTTTTCATTAATTTTTTTTGTTCTTTTTTTCATTTTGTGTCCATTAAATTTTTCATTTTATTTTGTCTCATTTTATAACCTCTTGTGTAACTGTTTCTGTTGCACATACACGTGGTGTTTTTACTAAGAATGTCATGGAGACTTCAAAGGTAGTTGAAGTTATAGGGCATGGTTACAAATTTTGGACAGGAAAGTGAAGTAACTGCCATTAAGGACCGTCGTTTTCAACAAAACTTGAAGTACGTATAACCATGTTTCCATTCATCATCTTTTAACTTCAAGAACCATTATAAAATTCCGACTACATTATAATTATTGGTTTTCATGTGTTTCTTTTTGATGTTATTTTTTCTTTTTGTGTCTATTTTATTCTTCATTTTATTTTGTATCCTTTTATTCTTAATGTGTAATCGTTCTGTTATAAAGACACTATTCATAACACTCGAAATGAGATGCGAGGTTAAAATACCTCAAAGATACACCCTAAGGTAACTGGGCGTGCAGTAACATGTGTGATATGACGTAGCATGCCAATAACCATCAAATCGGAGTAGAACACTCCTTCTTGCTCAGTTATTTTAGGGAAGCAGTAGGGAAGCGAACTCTTATTCTATCTTATTACAGGCGAATTAGTCATGCCAGAAGTTCAGTTCCCTAAGCCGCTGGTGGAACCAGTTCAGCAAAACCAAGAAAATCTATTTTGTTTTGCAAAACCAGGGTGAAGTTTCACCGGGAGCGAGGTTTTGTCTGTTATCTGACAAGAAGTTTTCGTTCAGCGTGTTCGTATGTTGGATGATCGCAGATGGAACTTATATTCTTATAAATCGAGGGTGACGGCTTACTGTGAGTAAGTTCGCGCCAGAACCTACATGTTTGTAAAGTGTCGGTGAGCTCTGTATTGGTTACTTTTCTCACCGAGTTTTTTCGCGTTGTTTCTTGACTTCAAATGAAATCTGGCTGTTTTAAAGAGAAGTTAAGCTTTTCATTGTTGATGTGAAGGCTGTTTGTTATTTTTAATTACTGCTGATGAAACCAGATGCTTCGAAGACGTGAGATTTTTTGCAGCCGTTTACGTGCTAGTGTGATTCCCGTGGCGGGCTCCTGTCTTTTCTTTGCTGAATGTAGTGAATTTTTTGAACGCTTTATTTGGGCGGATGACACGTTGTTTGTTTTGTTATGTCATGTTGTTTTGTTACGCGCTTGTATGAACACTTGTATTATATCACGACTAATGAGAACCCTGCTGATGAGGTCTCTCGTCGTTTGTCCAGTACAAATTGTCAGTTAATAGACGATGTCTGGCAGAGTATCCTGAAGGAATTTGGTGGTCGGGGGGGGTCATACTTTTGGCCTAATGGCGCTGGATTCAAATGCAATGAAAGATAAATCGGGTGACAGTCTGCCTCACTTTACCCTAGGTCTATCCCCAGTATCCTCAGGGTTGAATCTTTTCGCACAAGATCTGACGCGACAAGATCCAGCTTTGGGGCGCCCGTACATTTTTCCACCGGTGATTTGAGTCGTTTCAGTCTTACAGTTCTTGTAAAGTTAAACATTTATGCTGTGGGCGAAATATTGTGCTCCCTACATGCGTGATGAATCCGATCTTTTATTGACGCGTTTTTTGAAATTGACTGAGAGACTGGGCGTCCTAAGCACCCCTATTTTTGACTTTCTTTCTGTGCAGGAATTACCGGTTGTGGCGAAGCTTTTCGTCCCATCAGTAAGATGCCCAATTTGCTGCCATGCAATTGATAGTGATTTTCGTTACTGTCAACGCTGTGGTCATAAAAGCAAGGTAATCTGTCCACCGCGGGTCGAACAAGTAGGTGTGAACGTTGACCTCAGTCAGATTGATAAACGGCTGCAAGAGTTACTAAACTACGACCAAGCGACCATTTACTCAAAGCAGAAGGATTCCTTACAAAAAGAGCTTGAGGCGTTCTTGTTAGCTCTGCCGGGGCAAGTAACTTTTGCGACAGTAACACCACGTGATTAGTGTCCTTTCCTTACCTTCATAGATAAAGATGAGAAAATACAGGTTCACTGAAATAGCTGTAAGTTTATTGGGCAAAAAGATAGACATTCTTGTGGCTGCCCTCAACGATTGCCATACCAACTGTGGATTCTTACATAAGGAAACTGAGGTGTAGTTTCCACGCTGAAGGAAGAGATGGAGAGTGGGATAAGAGACAGGGCTGGGGCAACTCAGCAGCAGATAAATCTGTGAAAAATTATCTGCGTGTAGTGTCCTTGGAGTAATTACAAGCCAGAATCACGCCCAAGCAAGCTACGCCTTTCTTTGTGGATAAGCTCACCACCGTGTCACTCCACTTGCAAAGAGAGTTGGAGAAGTCTACCTCTGCAATCCAACGGCGCATTATCGCTCGCGACCAGGCTTATTTTAAAACAGCCTTCTTCAGTGGCGATCGACCGGCTGATTTGGGCCAGGTAAAAGTTCCTGAAATCTTACGGTTTCTAAATAACGACGGTTTTCTGTTTAATCATGTTTCAGGAAAAACCTTGAGGGAGGGGGACGAGAATGTTTTTGGAATCAGACGAAATCCACAAACAACGGTCTGTCCCATTAAAGGAATCGAGCAATACCTGGATGTGGCGCGACAAATCAGAGTTGACCTTACACGTGGCTACCTGTTTCGCCCGATGACACCTGATGGAGGAATTCAAGATTCGCCTTTTACTTCGGTGGCCGCAGAAGCTCGTTTATATCTCAAGAAGATGGGCGTCGATGACGGCGAGACATTGCATGGCTTCAGATCCGACTGTGCAATCACCTTAGCCCTCACGGGAGCGGAGTTGTCTGAGATTATGGATCATGTTGGCTGGGCGAAACGCCACACTACCCTCTATTACATGCAGCAAGCGAAGGTCGTGACCCCGTGTGGGGCCTCTGCCAAGCTTTCGTCGAGTGAGGTCTTAAACGTTCCTAATTCTTGGCCGGACATAAATGAACTGAAACGCTTTGTCTGTGCTTTTCCCACGGATAAGCCTCATACGAGGCTTCTCTCGCAGTAATAACAATAGTTTATAAACTGTCGATAATTTTATTTTTGTAGTTTTGGATGAGTTTGGGGAATTATTGTAAGAATTGTGATGTTTTCCTTCGAAAAATGATAAGTTATAAGGGGGTTTAGGATGCAAGAGAGTTGTTTGTATTATCTGTGAGGACAAAGAAGAACAGATAAGCGTGGACCACGCTGATCAATATTTTCTCCATACCTTACCAGTTAACTGACCATGAATTAGAGTGTTATGTTATAGAATAATTTTAAAAGTTACGTTCTTTGTCTTACTGTGCTAAAGATTTTTTCCTTATGTAGCGTAATTAGAAACTGTAATAAGCGGACGCATAGAGTCGGACGCAACTGTAATAGAAAAACCTCTACTGTTATGTGTCATCTTGGCTCAGTGAAACGCTTCAAACGCACAATAGCAATACAAAGTCTGCAATTGCCGTGGATTTCTCATTGCTTTTCTTTGCCTAGATGGTATAAGGAATTTCAACAACTGTTGAAGATGGTAAATTACATTGACGATGTCGTCTCGTGTTTTTCAAAAGCGTTTGTTATTCTTATCCCCGTTGCTATGTCCGATTTTTTAAATGATTCATCTTGTGTTGGATAAGAGATGCAGCACTTCTTTTATGGTGGCCGTTGGACACAGTTCCTACGTCTTACTTGAGGTAAGAAAAGACCATGACAGTACATACAAGTACATCAATTGTTGCCCAGCAGTCTTATCTGCTGAAGAAGACCATCGGTAGTCGAAGATGATGGAATTGTAATAATTTCTCCTGTTTTAGAATGTAGAACCACGAGAACCTGATAGACTGTCACTATGTGAATCAACGCATTGAGATTTTGAACCATGAAAGAGATTACAGCCAAGAGGATCTGCAAGACTTTTCAACAAGGCTAAAGAAAGACCTAATAAAAAGCAGTAACCCAGGCCGGAAGCAAAGTGTTTCACCTTTACAAAAGGCAATTTGAAAAAAAATTCTTTTAACTTACATTTGTAACCAGGGTTTGAGTTATTAATCAACAAATAAGACCCATGTTTCCAACTAAAGACTAAAACGACATACGGATAAACAGTGCACATCGTATCTGAGTTCAATGCTAAGCTAAATGTAATTGCTATGAGCATTCGTGTTATGGTGGGATCAAATTATTTAAGAAGGATGGAGCGACGGGGAAAAAATGTTGCAAGAGATTGGGCTGTAAATGAATCGAACTGAACAATAAAAACAGTTCATTTATTACAATACTGTTAACCCTCAACGGAGTGTTGTTTTTAATTAGAATGCCATGGACACTTGAAAGGATGTAGAAGTTATTAAGGGGAAAGTAACAAGTTTGGGTCCGGAAAGTAAAGTATAGATCGTTTTCACTGTCACGCATTAAAAAAAAATAAATCGAAAACTATCCAGTAAAAAAAGCCAAGAAATTGTGATGTTATAGAAGATAAAAAAATAAGACACTTCTTAGCCCTGTGCGTTTCCCCAAACTTCAGATATTCGTCGAAATGTTTCGCAGAAATTTACAGAGCCCAGTATGAAAACGCCATGTTGGCGTACCTCCATGGTACACCAATATGGCGGCCGGAAAATAGTGTAGACATCTGGAACTTACTTTGGCTTTCTAGGCGACTTATTATCAGTACTGAAAAAACAGGTATTTACATAAGCACTTTTCCTAATGCTCTAGCTTCTAACAGGGCTCAAAATCATGAGATAAGTATATATCTTTCAACAAATTTGATGGTAGCCTTGTGTCACGCACCTCCATCACACGGAAATTCAAAGTGCTCTGGTTTCCAAACGAAGCACGCTATTGAGCTGTAAAGTTGTAAACAGATATAAATATGACACCTCTTATTCTTGATGAGGATGAAAACTTTAGTGGATCTTTAGTTTCAGATTTTAGAAAGTGATGACGTCACGTGAAAACGATCTATATGTCATCGATGAGTGTCTTCATAGCATTTATAATGCATTGGCTTCACTTTCTGATAAAATTCTAACAATTATTGGCTTTGCATATTTAATTTGCTTTTTGTTTCCATTTTATTGTTTCTTATACCCTTCTTAGATTTGTCACGCCGTTACTGTGTATGTTTCTGTTATCAATACCGTTTTAAAATTTAAATTTTGTCGCTTAGAATAATTGCCTGACTGGGCTTATTTAGCATACTCTGAAACTGAACTCAGCGAACGCAAAGAGTTTTGAAACCCAACTGCCGACTGCTACATCGGCAATTTTTAGATGATCAATCGTTTTTCACTTAGAAAATATTTATGTTTTTAAGGTTGTAGTGGCGGAACGATCTCACTCAATCACTCATTCACTGTTTTACTTGGTCACTTCCTGTTAGGCCTTTGGACCCCCATAACCCCTTCTCCCCTAGTGGGAAGTCATATATAAGAAGGTCAGGGATGCTCCTAAAGAAAACTGATGTGGGTGCTGCTGGATCTTCATTAGACCCTTAGAGATACAACTTAAAATGGAATAGGTTTGATTTCTAGTCACTGCTAAAGAAAGGATCCCAAGGCCACTTGCAGATCCGACTTAAGTATTCGAGAGATCAGCGGAAAACAAATGAGAGCGTTTCTTTTAGTTATTATTTCCTCAAGTACAGCCTAAAGGGAATTTTCACAGCTAAGAATGGTGACGTTTCGCCATTAACACTAAGTGAGACCAGAATCCATGATTCGTACCTGAGACGACGAGCATCTCCGACGTTTTTATATAGGAGTCCTGACATAGCGCTGTCCAAGGCCGTTTTACTGTCGAATGCACTGGGTCAAGTTAGTTCTTCTTCGAATTTCACACGGAAATACTCAATCTCTCACCCCAGAAATGATCTATATTGCATATATTTTCAAAAGGACTTTTTTTTATATGTAGAAGTTACATATATAAATTTCTCATTTCCCGAAAGTGTCTGCTTATAGAGGTTTCACAGTACTTGCTTGCCGAAAAAATGAAAAGATCTTAAAAATCACAACATTGGTGAGCTGAATGAATTTTCTAGCTGTGATTCAAGCAGTGATTAAAAGTTTTAGTCCATCAACAGACGTACGAGAGAATTGAAGAGATTTCGAACGAATTCGCTATTATTTTTATATCATTGGTACTGAGGTTTACCCACAAAAAAAATCATACTAATTAAAATTCGTACTGATTCTTAATGTAGCCAATGACGAGCAAGAATGAGAACATTTCAGTGTGAAAAAATATCGTTCGTTTTATCAGCAACACAAACGACGAATTCACTAATGATAAATTTACGTACTGAAGATCGAGAACGTCATCCGAGAGGCGTTGCACAAAAACTCGTACTCTTTGACAAATGACCGACAGAAGGTTTGCTTTTGTTTGCTTAGTTGAAGAATTTATTTTAAAACAAGAAAACAAAAATACCGCTCAAAAAACTCAACGAGGTGTAAGAGTGCTTGAAAGATTTTTGAAAACGAAGCCGACAGGGAAATCGCCTTCCGAATCACTTCGATCCCGTCGAGCTGAATGAATACATTAGCGAGGGTCCTCAATAGGGTTCATCCCGACCGGAATTTTTTTCCGTCAATCCCGTAATCCCGACGGCTTCTACCGGCTAATCCCGATCCCGGTCATATTTTCTTAAGTCCTTACCTCAACAAAAACTCATTCCAGATTCCCTCACAGCAGGCCCAGCGGACCCAAGCACTGACTATTGGCTTCAATTAGCTGTATCTCTCTGCACTAAAACGATGATCTAGTTCATTTGTTTTTCATGACTAGTTTTTAAAGTGCTACTGCCACGAAAATTTTGCATTTTATTTTCCCACTTTTCTGGTGTTAACTTCACATTTAGACCCTTAACTATAAGAGTAAGCGTAGGTTTCTCAGATTTGACAACGTTATTCCTTAAAAACAGCGCTGCGAAAACGTGAAAAATCCGTCCACCATTGCTCGAACAACACACTGGAAAGCCCGCGAAAATCAGCTGCGGTTTTGGTTGTGACGTCATAGACTCACTTCGCAACGCGAAAAACAACAAAACAACAGAGAAATACGCAGTATTCGGCATGTCTTCACACTCAAATCCTCCCTCCATTTCTTCCGACGACGATTCGGAGTTAAACTTCTCCTTCCCCGAAGATCCATCAGACGATAATGGGGAAGGATATCTTTACGATGACAGACAAGAGGTTGTTGTGACCGGAGAAGAGGTCGCAGCTTACGAAGAAAGTTCTGCGCGTGAAGAAGAGGGACTTCAGGAGTACCGACGCCGTTTTCATCCTTTATACCTCAAAAACAAATTCTTTTAGATATATCTTGCTTTAGAAATGACCCTAAACAATGCATAAACACATGACAAATTACAGAGGTGTTAAACTCGGCCAAGCGACATGCCAATAACAGCGGAAACCGTGCAGACCTATCGGACCTCTAAAATTTGCTTTTACACAGTCTAACGGGTCAGCTCCACTAAAAATTCCCCTTTACAACACAACATGAAGTGCCCTTCATAAACACGAGTGAAGCAACAAAAAGGTCGAGAGACCGAACAGAGAACGGCAAATGTACAAATGTCACGAACCGTAGGAGTCGTGTAGGCTAGTCAACCTCATTTTACACTGTGCGGATTAATGCTTTTTGTCACGCAGTACAATCCATCAGTGCCCAATCTTAAAAAATGTTTTAATGAGCAAGTGGCATGTATTAGAGAATCCACCATTGCTGAAAGAAATTTACAGAGAACCACCATTCATTTCTTACAGGAAAGGTAAATCTCTTAAAGACATACTTGTTAAAGCTAAACTCTAAAGTTCACAGACGTTAACATCACGAAACAGCGGGTCAGTCGTGTTAAGCCTGTCAACCCCTTGTTTACCTCGCTCCATTTCCAAAATATTCCAATGGAACACAACCTAACAAAAGCAAAGCACCGGCGATAATTGTGCTGGATACTTATTTCAAAAGTTTCACACATCGAAATACTGATTAACATTTTATCACAACTTCCACGTGCACGCTCAGAACATTCAACTTATCTTGGCGTTGTAAAGTTACCAATTACTCAGTAATCACAGTTCTCATACCTCAAAACGATTATTCAAATTTGCAACCTTTATTTATCCCACGTATTGTACAGAGCGTTCAGAGAGTAAAACTCTAGAAAACCAAATCAGTTCAGTGCTACTCATCATGCATTCACCTCGCTTCGAAAGAAGTTCTTCGATCACTTTTTTCCCAGGTTTTTTCCAAATGGTTGGAAAGGAAACTTTCTTTAGCCTGCTAACAGCGCCATCCACATGGACTGACCTTTCAAACGAATCTGGCGAAAAATGGTCAGAACAAACAGCGAAGCGACCATCTGGTTTGAAATGTGCAAGATGTGTGCGAACGGAAGCTTTCCATTTCGCGCGAAGGGTCTTGTCGATCGGCGTTGGACGGAAATTTCGGCCGATTTATCAGAAACATTACTGCATCCTTGCACGGCACACCATCGCAAAGGTATGCCTTTACAAGAAACACGCAAAAGAAAGCTGGGGACCAATTCTTTCGAATTTTATTCCTTCTTTTCAGCGGAACCAGAACAACAACTCTCTCTCGGCATACCAAATTAGCCACGTTTGTTTAGATTTTGTTGAGTCGTTGACCTCATGCCCGATCACTTCCGTTCTCGATCCAGTTTCTTCTTCTTCGTGCGAAGTTTTGTAGTTCGAATAATGGCGGGTGTTTTGATCGCAAATATACAGGGTAAATTATAATACTACTCGTTGAAATTTTGCTTCAAGATTTGGCGAATTTGTTACTTACGGTAAGTACTTTCAACATCTGAGGAGAAAAGGAAAGGTGCATTTTTGGTCGCAGTAGCACTTTTTAACGAGTTGCGAGTCAATTATAGCTCGTTTTTATTTTTATTTTTTATTTTTTTGTTTTTTTTTGTTTTGCCTCTGTCGTTCGATAACGCCTGCCTTCCGAATCACTTCGATCCCTGAAAAAACGTTTCTCTCGGAGATGTTAGCGATCAAAGAAGAGCATTAAGCATTAAGGGCGTTGCCAGGGCAAATTCACTGTTTACTACACATATGGCAGGTCACCGTCAATCACAACCCAGAAGACAGTTTGCTCATTCACAATTTTCAGCCATGGCAACGATTATCTAGGAATTCCAAAAAATCGAGTACAATTGTGCTTAACAGATACTGAAACATATACCCTTTTCGACCCCAGATTAACCAGTGCTGCATGTTCCGGCTCAAAATGCCGTAACCACCAGTAACCAAAGCGTACGTACTATAAGAGATTGAAATAAGAGCCTGTATGGATTTAAATATCGTACTAAAACTATTTCTGTTTTCCCTTTGCAAAGCTACGATAAAGTTCGAAACCTCTCTAAGTGGTGTCCTTTTTACGTCGCCGAAACGCTTCTGTAAGCCATTTGAGCGATTTTGACGCGTATAAAGAGTACCCGTCGCTGTAATGTAGCTTTCAAAGGAAAAATAGAGATAGTTTGAATTTTAAATCCATTCAAACTCTTATAGTACTGTTAATAGCAAAACACTGGGGTCCTTTGTTTTTGTCAGACTTGACGAGCCTTGCAAGTTTACCTTATATGGTTGACAAGCCCAATGGTTTTTGGCTGCTTCCCTTACACCTCCGAATTGGCTAATGGCAAATGATAAAGAGAGTGGCTCAGTGTGGTTTCTCGGTTAGTGTGTTCTTCTCTACTTAAAATGGTTTGCCTTACATAGTCTTCACGTCACTCACAACAAAGCCAGCAAGCCAGCAAAGAAATACCTAAAAGAAATACCGTAGATCCGATCCGATTGGTTGCCTTGCCGTATTAGGTATATTGAAGTGAAACTGACCCGCTCTGTCTTCCCTTATTAAAAACAGTTTAAGCCCACGCTATCTATGTTACACGTATCGCACCATACATATCTCACAGTCACAGATTTGTTTATGTGGTCAGATAAATGGCTCTATTAAAATCTAGGTCCTCCAAATTGCACAGTATATCTAATTCTGCTAAGCAGTAATAATTCTCGGTAATTGTCCTCCAGTTCTATCGTATTCGCTTGAGTGGACAGCTTGGGTTGTCAAATTTGAAAATTTCTGGCAATAAGTCAGCTGATAAGTCTTCAGGATAAACAGAAGATACATTTCTTCGTAAAACTTTCCCGGTGAAGAATTCTGATCGGCTAGTCGCAACCGCTGCGCGAAACGTTCTCGACTTCCAATTCCTGATGGTTTTGAGATATGCCAGACCGTCACTGCGGCTTTGTAAGATCCTCGTACAATTTGTGACATTTAGGCTCTTTTCTGGACACCTTGAATTCGTTTAACATTACCCACGAAAGCAGTGTTTGCTTTCTAACAATATTTAGGCTAATCAAAAACCTAGACCACCAATCTGTCCTTTTTTTTGCCTGACATTATGGTCTACAATACAACACACTCATACAAAACCTTCTGCTTGACTGTAAATGTTGTCTTAGTCATGTGGGGAGTCTCTGGTGATTTAATGTATTTTTAGAAACAGTGCACGTCGCTATTCATTGTCTTCATTCGCAATGTAATAGCTCCAAAAGTCTAAATTAGTAAAGGCAAGAAACAGAACTTACCTAATTGTTTCCCTGGCGGACTTTAATTTCTTCTCCTTCCGTGGAAGTTGTTCCCGTAATTTCAGCCTTACGAAGAAACAAATTTCCGCTCTTCCCCTTCTCATAAAACAAAGCTACGCAGCTGATAGCTTGGGCAACATCATTGTGAATGTTAACCGACATCGCTAGAGCACGTTAAAACGGCTGCACAAACGTCCCTCTCGTCGAATATCCCACGCACACCGATCAGGATCTGTATAAACTTGACACTAGAAATATTACGGTAAACAAATAACAAAGGTCACAAAGACATTGTGAAATTGGATTCCCGTTATGGCCAAGGTTCACGAAAATAGACCACAGATCACCATAGGTGTCACAGAGCAGCGTGATAGGGTCGTGGCAAACGTGGCATTGTTCGGCTATCTCCGACGTTAATAAGATGGGCTAAGATGACAGCTTGATTTTCTTTGGATATTTCAGTCTCTGGAATTCCCGAAGCTCGGCTTCTTTAAAGCGACATTCCCCGATTCTCGCCTGTTAAAATTGCCAAAGCTCGTGTCCCGGTCATAATTACAATCCCTAATCTCGTCACCTTTTTCCTTAAAAATCTCGAATCCCGGCCTTGAAATAAGCCAAATCTTGGATCCCGAAAAACCTCATTAGCCAATTTATGATCTCCGTCCGAACTAAAGATGGCACAGAATACGAGCAAACTTGGCTTCGAAATTTAATTGAATAATATTGAAGAGACTGTGTAGTGTCTTTTTACTAAGTAAAAGCATAGTTAGCTACTAACTATGGTAAAAGTAAATGATTATTGTTCAAAGGACGCTAAATGGCGGTATAAATAAACCGACGTTTCGGCATTACTGCTTTCTTCACGCAAAATAACGAGATCGTCATTAGCAGTCGTGTGCTGTTTTGAATTGTTTGCGAGTGTCGACACTTCATATAGCGATGTTTCTCGTTACGTCACCAATTGTTATTAATGTGCAAACCAGAGGTTTATTGGCTGCTGAAACAATGCATGCTATTGTTCAGTGGCTGGCAAATTTGAATATCAAAAGAAATATGACGTCAATGTTTGTAAAAAAGAAACTTCGCTATAAATGAGAAATCGTGATTTATCCCGCGAGGTGCGAGTGTTTTTAATATGAAAATTTGTCTAATCTCTCCGCGTTGGCGGACATCCTTCTTTGCTAGGCCGGATTTCAGCACTGCAACACGGACGTCAAGCAGATTTGTGTACTGTTCTAAAACAATGAGTTTCGCAATCATTCATACATCTTACGTTAAGGAGTAAGAAATCCTTACGTTCGGAGGTTGTAAATCCTTACGTTCAGGAGTAATATATCTTTACGTTAGGGGATTGTAAATCCTTACGTTCAGGGGTTATATATCCTTACGTTGGGGGTTGTAAATCCTTACGTTGAAATGTTAACGTTTAGGGGATTGTAAGTCGTTAGTCGCTATATAAGCAAGACGATTTATATAAAGGAATTTGTATTAATTTTTTGTGTCATTTTTATATATTGGCCTGTTCCCTGATGTTACGATTGAGCTACAGGCAAGTCAATTTTCTTGTGAAGAACGCCGAGGCGGTGTTCCCTGAAACGGTCAGCCAATCTGCGTCCTGTCTCCCCGATGTAGACTGTCTCAGGACATTTACGGCAAGAAATACAATAGATTACGTTATCTGAAGTGCACGTGAAATGCCCTGTGATCTTAATGTGTCCTTCTATTGTAATAAATCTTAAGCCGTCCACACACCACCTGCCTCGATTAGCCTTGCTATTTGCAGGTGGTGTGATATTTGCGCGCGCTTGTACTTTTGGCACGCGGGGTGTACTTTTGGCACGCGGAAACAGGTCAAAACAGCACAGGACTGAAAATAACGATCTCGTTATTTTACGTGGCAGCTAAACACCCTGAAGAAGTCAGTAATGCCGAAACGTCGGTTTATTTATACCGCCATTAGCGTCCTTTGAACAATAATCATTTACTTTAACTTCGAAATTTAATTGCCAGCTTTGAACGAAACTTGAAGAAAAAGGCCTATTCTGGCAGCATAATCAACGACTTGGTCTTTAAGAAAACCAGAAAAGTTCTTCAATCGAAGCAAAAACAGCTATAGAAGCAAGGAAAATGGAATAAAGCCAACGCATCGGTAGCTTTGACAAGCGAAGAGTTAAAAGTATTGCACGACAAGGGTTTTGCTCGGCACTTTTAAACACGCTTTGGTTAAAGAACACTCTTCACTTTGGACTCCGTGAGTGGGTTGGGGAGAAGTAAAGCTTCACAAAACAGCAAGTGGAGTTGAGTACTTGGAGGTTAATGAAAGGCAAACAAAAACTAGAACTATATCAGACTACAGCTGAATTTTTTTCAGCCTTTGATTTCACAACTTAAGGTTGTGTGTACAACTGCGATGATCATGTCTTCATATCTTTCTCCGCAGTTCAAATAAATGATCTTTAATATATTCATTTGCATTCTTCACCTACGATGGGTACATTAGGAACTCACAATGTGACCGGCTCTCAGTTGGCTTGATAGCTCAGTTGGTAGAGCCCTGCACCGGTATCGAAGAGATCATGGGTTCGAATCCCGCGAACCCATGATCGTACGCTCGCATTTTCGAATCCTGTTCAGGCCTGAAATTTTTTCAGGCTTTGATTTTACCACTGCTTAAGTTGCGTTTATAACTGCGATGATCAATCATGTCTTCATATCTTTCTCCGCAGTTCAAATATATGATCTTTCATATATTCATTTGCATTCTTCACCTTCGACGAAGATATTACGAACTCACAATGTGACCAGCTCCCAGTTGGCTTGATAGCTCAGTTGGTAGAGCACTGCACCACTATCGCAGAGGTCATGGGTTCGAATCCCGTTGCTTCAGGCCTGTATTTTTTTCAGCCTTCAATTTCACAACTGCTTAAACACGGAGCGAGCCTATAAATGGAGGCTGAGCGGCGCAGCCCGTCCATCACGAATCGGAATACTCTGCTTTGATTGGATTATTCACCCAGGCGTGTCGCACTCCCGCGAAATTGGCATGAAGTAATATTTCAGGCGACCGCACAAGAGAAGGTTTTTCGTTTGTTTGCTTTCTTTGTAAAAAGGTCAGCGAATACAACAAGAATGGCATCTACAGAAGAATAATTTAGACAGGTATCGTATACATATCATATACATGCATTTTAACTTCTTATTTTTGTTGTTTCACTTGTGAAGGCATATCGATTGTTTTCGAGTTGTTTACTCGACGTAAATGCCGTGTTTTAGCCAACAAAGTGCAAACCGCTGACCTTTTATAGGCTCGCTCTGTGTTTAAGTTGTGGGCATATCTGCGATGATCGATCATCTCTTCATATCTTTCTCCGCAGTTCAAATATATGATCCTTCATATATTCATTTGCACAGCAAGTGTCGTGAATTTTATACACTTTCCTTTACCTTAAGTGTTGTTGAGGGATTTTAAACTATTTTTACGCTTTTTATCGCCCGATTTGTGCAATTTGTCTACAAAAAAGCCACAAGAAAAAATATCAGTACCTAAGAAATAAGCATATTACAGCATGGGAAATGCTTTGTACGTTATCGTTATCGTTATCGTTGTCGTTGTCGTTGTCGTTGTCGTTGTCGTTGTCGTTGTCGTTGTCGTTGTCGTTGTCGTTGTCGTTGTCGTTGTCGTTGTCGTTGTCGTTGTCGTTGTCGTTGTCGTTGTCGTTGTCGTTGTCGTTGTCGTTGTCGTTGTTGTTATCGTTATTATTTTAACCCACCTAAACAGGAACCCCGCCAAACAGGGATTATCTTTGTCGAGCGGACGAGACACGGTGTAGTCCTTGTGGTATTATAACTCGACACTGGATAACTTTTCTTTCTAAGATCTCTCGAAAGGTAACAAAGAAAGAAAAAAAAAATCCCTCGGATCGCCTTGAAAAATAAAGAACGACAAAAATAGGAATGAAAATGAGAATCCAATGATACTTGCTTTGATGATCGAACAAGAAGTTTCTTTTTGTAATTGTCTCGGACGAGGATCACCAACAACTCCATTAGTATTACATCTCCTCGTGTATTCTCTTACCGTTGCGTTTTAATTGCCAGTGGCCTTTAACTTTAACTTAGCGATTAAAATCTCAAGTCAGTGGCATCACAATTGTCACTGTTCACAGACGATCCGTTGAGTGGATCATAGCCACCGGGAAGCCAGAATCTTTTACAGGTGGGATACAGTTCCCATTTCTGGTGAATACAGTTCTTACATTACTGTTATTGTGCAGGATGGACTATTCAGAGAAAACCTTTCTCTTTTAAATAGCTGATGAGCGAAAATCCTTTTGTAAACATGTGCTTTTCGGCGAACAAAAGATGTGGAATTTGTTATGTTGTTTACACTATATGTAGTTAACAAATAATTCATCTGTCAAAACGTCTTCCTATAAGTTGCTTCAATATTGGTCAGTGTCGACCGCAAATTTGAGTTTAATTAATTATCACCTACCTCAGTTACATGAAGCTAAAAAAATGTTTGACTATTTAACAACCTTGAGACACATGCACAATTACCACACTCGGCGAATGAATGTGAGGTAAATCTGGATGAGTTAACAATTAAGAATAAGCAAAAGGGAAGAAAAAATAAAACACTTTGCTGTGCAATACTTCCCATGATCGTAAACGCAAATTAAGATATTTGCCTTTTACAGCTCTTTTTGTTCTTCATCTGCTCTCTTCCAAATCACCAGGGTGAATGGGAAGCCCTGCTTCAAACCTGAATGTCATCACACCCGAAATTCACTTAAACCAAGTACCAGCCGGAAATCCTTTCCAGTAACTAAGCTGTCATTGTGTGTTTCATACCTGGGGGGTAAAACGAGTCATTACTTTGTCATAGTTCACATAAAAATCACTTTGAGGTGTCGACTAACCATATTGGGCAATTTCATCGCCCGAGCACTGTTTCTATAGAATTATCTCCGTATCAAATTATCTGTTTATTTGCTTATTTATTTAATTATTTATGTAACCTTAAACGCACAAAGAAAAATACTGATGATTTGTGTGTTTTGTGTTTTATTCATTTCCTGTTTCTTTTGAAGGGGAAGAACTGGTAATGACTATAATAATAAGAACTGGTAATGACTATAATAATAATAATAATAATAATAATAATAATAATAATGGAATGGTGTCTATTTCTTCATCTTAACTTTGGTAGGTGTTATCCAACTAACTGGTCCTTATGGAGTTTGTCTATTTGGTTACCAAATGTCATGAAAGTCAGTGGTGAACGTGTTGCTATATCTCTCGGTTATTACGCGTGCGGGCCGTATTAAGTCTTCTGTTCGGCACGCTAAAATTTAAAGTTGTTTCATTACAAAAATGTTTCGTGGTCTATCCCTGAAACGACTTAAAAACGGTTTCAGACTGACTCGCTTGGCTTTTGACGTGCGTCAGAAATTCTCTAGGTTCCATGTCAATAGAAATCGTTCCCGAACCAATCAGACACACAGTGGAGATATAATAAAGATCTTACTAACCGCGTCTTCTCTGTCCGTACTTTGAGTTACGAATCCTCGTTTCCCTCCCCATTTAATTAATGGCCCGCGCGGTTGGCGCCTAAACCATAGAGTACGGACCTGAAACTCGATAAGTATGAGTATTAAGTGTGATCCTAACCTTGACTAACAAAGTGTAAATGATCTTGGCAAACTTCAGGCATATCACAGATACACATGTACAGATTTCCTTCCCTAACAGAAGTGATGTGCGTGTATTTAGGCGCTTTGGGCTACCGATTTTTGAGATACAATGATCACGCACGAGGTGATCATCATACAGTGCAGGATAGAGGATGGTCGGTCGCTATAAAAACTGGTTCAACTAGAAGCTGAAGCTATCTCGCTATTAAATAGCTAGCTGAATAGAATCAGTTTCTTGTCAGGACCTTTTACGTGTGGTATAATTGAGATTTATTGTTAACAGGTTTTCGACAGCAATAATGATATCACGAAACACACAAATTTAGGCGAGGTTTCAGGTTGAGCCCTGTTTCGCTCAACACAGCATATGCCTCTGCTTTTTAATGGTTTCTCCGACCACCATTTGGTTTCGGTAAACTTATGACTGCGATCATCACTACATGACATGCCGGATCACTTTAACGTGGCGCGAAAGAGTAGATTGATGATCATGATCACAAACGCTATCTACCGTTAGTCGCTGTGGTCAGGACAAAGACATATATTCATAAAGCCGTTCATAAAGTTAAGAATTTTAAATTCTTAACGACAAGAAAGTAGGTTGAGCAGGCAGCACTGTAACTTATCGCATGGAAACAATGTCGGAAAAGGATTAATTTAGGTCATTTACTTGGGGGGGCACATGAAAAACCAATTACCATAAATTAAAAGATAAGCGAGGCAGCTTATCTTGCACTTTGAACTTATAGTAAAAGGTCTGAACCTCAACATCCGACAAGAAAGTTCTATTTCTGAATAGATTTTCTTTGTTTATCGAGAGGGTTCTTTTTCGATGGTTTCCTTAATTATGCTTTTTTCTTTAGTGCTCCGTCAGGTGTAATTAAAGATTACGATGCCCTCACCCCCCAAAAAAACGATGGAATGGAAATTCAGCAATTCCCCTTTCATTCCGCGTTAATTAATTAATTAATTAATTCAAGGTAATTGTCAACTGATATCCTTAACAATATTCACCATGGCTCATTATTTGATGGCATAAACTTTCATAACTAAACGGAAATTTAATCAGCTGTCGCGTAACCTTGAACTGTTTTGACTACATGTACACAGCTATATAAAAAGAGGGCTCACTGTCGCTTGACTAAAACACAGAATCTTGATCACGTAGGCCGTAAATAGGTGCCTTTTCGGAAGAGTTGTACAATATTTAATTACTCACGTATAACAATATAATATGTAGGAGTTTTTTGCTCCTAATAAGAGAAAGTCGATGCGAGGGGAATGCAGGCGAGTCTCGTGTAACTCACGATTCCGCCGACATCTGGCACACTTTCAAGAAAAAAAAAAGTCAAGAAATAATGGAAATTAATACAAAATCAGGCCAGTATACTTATTAAATGTGCAGATTCGCAAATTTCTGCAATTTGACTTCACTGATTTTATTTGCCATTCTGTCACTCAAATGGTGAAAGCCGACACATTTTTTCTGTCTCCACGAAATCAAATTTGAATTTATATTAATTATCTCCTACCTCAGTTGCACGAAGCTAAAAAAAAGGTTTGAAGTTTCAACAACCTTGAGACATGCACAATTATGGTCAATTATCACACTCTGCGAATGAATTTGAGGTGCGGTCTGGATGAGTTACCAATTAAGAATAATTAAGCAAAAGAGAACAACAAAATAAAACATTTTGCTGTACAATACTTGCCATGATGAGATATTTGCCTTTTACAGCTGTGTTTATTCTTCATCTGCTCTCTTCCAAATCACCAGGGTGAATGCGGCAACAGTCTAGGGAGTCCTGCTTTAAACCTGAATCTCATCACACCCGAAATTTCACTTGAACCAAGTACCACAAGTACCATCCCTTTCTAACTAAGCTGTCATGATGTGTATCATACCTAGGGGGTCGAAACGAGTCATTACTTTGTCATTGTTCACATTCGAATCACTTTTAGTTGTCGACAAACCATTTTTAGCAATTTCATCTCGCGAGCATTGTTTCTATAGAATCAATTGAGCCCTGTTTCCCTCGACACAACATATGTCTTTGATTAATGGTTTCTCAGACTACCATTTGTTTTGGTGAACTTATGACTGTGATCATCACTGCATGACATTCCGGATCGATTTTACGTGGCTTGAAAGAGTAGATTGAAAATCATGATCACAAACGCTTTCACTTTCTACCGCTAATCGCTGTGGCCAGGATAAAGGTATATTTTGTATTCATAAAGCCGTTGATAAAGTTAAGAATTTGAAATTCTTAACGAAAAGAAAATAGGTTGAGCAGGCAGCACTGTAACTTACCGCATGGAAACAATGTCGAAAAAAGGTATAAATTTAGGTCATTCAATTGGGGGACTCATCGAAACCCAATTACCTAAAATTAAAAGATAAGCAAGGCAGTTTATCTTGCTCTTTAAACTTAAACTTTTCCAGCACGTGCACGTGCGCTGATTGAAAATGCCGTGTGGTTGGAGCCTAGACTAAACATTTTAGTGAACACAAGCCAAAAATAGCAATAGATAATGTTATGTAACTGTCGAATTTCAGTAGACCGACTGGCCGAGCATTAGCATTGACCTCTTTTACCATCATGGTGAAACAGCTTGTTTATTCCCCTTTCATTCCGCGTCGGTTTCTTGCTTAGCAAGTAATTGACACGTGATGTCCTTAACAATATTCACCATGGCTCATCATTTCATGGCATTAACTTTTAAACTAAACGCGAATTTAATCAGCTGTCGCGTAACCTTGAACTGTTTTTACTACATGTACACAGCCATATTAAAACTCACTGTCGCTTGCTTAAAACACTGAATCTTGATTACGCAAGATTAAAATAGGTCCTTTTCGGAAGAGTTGTACAAAATTTAATTCATCACGTACTACAATATAATGTATGAGTTCTTTTGCTCCTAATAAGGGAAAGTCGGTGCGAGAGGAATGCAGGCGAGTCTTATGTACCTCACCGATTCCGCCGACATCTGGCACACTTTCAAGAAGAAAGACAAGAAATAATGGAGATTAATACAAAATCAAGCCAGTATACTTATTAAATGTACAGATTCGCAAAGGAAGGTATCAATTTCTACCGCTTGTACGTCCGCGGGTTAAATCACGCATTGAAAGCTCAAGCAAAGCGAGAAATGGCACAATATTTCTACCCAGTACAGTTCTAGCCCCTAACAATAAAACTAGGTTAACTCATTTTTTGTTAATTTGTTTTTTGTCAGTAATTAATGACCTACATTTAAATTCACTCTGTTCAATTCATATATAAAAAGTAGGGTCTCAAAAGTCGTTGTTTGTAGAGATGCGGCATTATTATAATCAAGTTTAAAGTATCTATAGTACAGATAAGCTGCGGTTAG